>JASVEL010000042.1:0-503877 GCA_032618575.1 Nicotiana noctiflora | reverse complement strand
GGAGAGTGTAATTACTCACTCTCAATTACACCCAATTCCTCACCAACCAAATAATTACTTGGTCAAACAAACATGCCAAAGTGTGTAATTACACCCAATTACATCCAATTCCAATTCCTTTGTGGCTTTCCAAACAGGCTCTTAGTCTCTTTTAAGGAAGTTTAATTTGGAAAAGTCAACCGGATATTGACTTATATGTTAGAGGGTTTGAAATGCGAATTATATGGTTCGGATAGCTTCGCTAGGTGATTTGGGACTTAAGAGTGTGTCCGAAATATTTTTGTGATGACTGTGAGCACGTGATTTTTGCCCTACGTAAGAATTGCTCCCAAAATTTCAAAATAAAATAGTATTGGTGTTGTGCGTGATTTTTCGTGGATTATATGTTATTGTTCTCTTATGGTTTGCGTTTGTGTGTCCGTGTCTATTTATTTAAATTAGTATAAAATACAAAAATATTTGCATGCTGCATATAAAATCATGTTTGTAATTTAGAGTAATTAAATTTATTTGACGAAAATGGAAAATAACAAAAATATGTGTTTAATGTCTAATTATGTAATTTTATCTTTAATTGTTATTTAATTTTTTATTAATTGTTATAACACTTTAACTCGTATTTTTATGAGTTGATTTATTTCTATAAGACTTTTATGATTTTTAGTTATTGATTTTTTTTTTGAACCAATAGATTTTTGTTTTAAGAGGAAAGAAACAAAATAAGATAGAGGAACAAAAATCGGAACTGGGCCAAAAATTGAGCCCAATTCCGCTAACCCAGTATTGGCCCCAACCCAGTCTAGCCCCGTTACCCCCCTAATTAATCGTGGCCGTTGGATTTTTATCATCCAACGGTCGAAATCAACCAATCCGAAAAATCAGATACCCCAAAACCTTTCACCCTCACACATTTCACCCGTTTTCATCTCTGGGAGAGACATCACAGCCCCCGCCGTCTACCACCACACGCCGCCGGCCGGAAATCGCCTCCTCCGGCGGCCGGTACCCAATCACCCCCATTTTAACACCAATTGATCTCCTCACCTCCCTCTCTTCGAATCCGGCCTCCGTTAATCTCGAATCCATCCCGAGTTTGTCGAATATTGAATCAAAGGTTGCCGGAGTTCGAAGTTCTACCCCAAACCACCCCAAATTCATGCCTCGCCCTCGCCAAACCCCCCTCATACCCCCACTAACCATGTTTTGGTTCGAATCTGACCAGAACCCCTCGAACCCCAATTCGAACCTCAAGAACCCTAGATTCTAGGAAACTTGGGATTTCGTCCAAGTCAACGGCATTTGAAGGCAACAGACTTCAATTGGAGTGTTTTTCGTTTGAAAAACACTTCAATTAAAGTATGTTTACTTCAAAAATGCAATTTCAAGTCCGTGTAAGCCCGGGTTTGTTCGATTTCGGATTGTCTTCATAAGGTATTTCATTTTTTCTTCTATTTTATATATTGTTGTGCTCATTGTGTGGTTTAATTGTTCATTCATTTTTCTGTTTTTGTTTCAAATTTTCATTCTTCATCTCCAATAGACCCTTTTATTTGGTCGACCAATTTGCTTCTGTTTGATTGTATGATGATATTTGTGATTGAGTACGCGTATGCGATTCGATTATCAAAGTCGAACCATGTTCCTACATTACCCTGTTCTCTGCCGAGACACTGTGGAATCCGAGATGCTGTTGAATCGAAATCTTATCTAGTCGATTGTGTGTTATCGATTCTAGGTGTTATAATCGATTTAAACGAATATCGTCGAATAGTTATAAAATTTTGTTTAGAGCAGTAGGACATTAGTGTTAATACCAATCAATTCCATGTTTGAACTACTGTCGAATTGAAGTTGAATTGTAATGTTTCGAATTAGGAATTCGAATTGGTTACAGCTGATTGGTATTGATTCTGGATTCTGAATTAATAATGATGTTTGAATATAGTTGTTTGTTAATATAGGCTTGAATGGTGTAATTGAAAAGGGTAATGCATTAAGACTGCTGGTGGAACCTGCTGTACAGTAGAGTGCACCACCAGCTGTCTCCTGTTATTAATTCTAAAAGCCCATGATCAGACACAATGTGGTGGCAAAACCAGTGTCAGGGGCTGCCAGGGAATATCATGGGTTGGCAGAGCAGGGATGGGCAGGGTTGAGTGGCTTTCTGCTGGTCTTTAGTTCTTAGAGGGGGGTCTGTTTTGGTTATATATAGAGCAGGGGTTGCAGAGAATAGGGACTGGTTTTTTTGAGCTTGAAGAGAGTTACACACATTAGGAAGAAGAGAGGCAGAAATACACACATATATATAGAGCCTGTGTCACTGTTCCATTGGTTTTGGCTACTTGCTGTGCTGTTTGTTTGCTGAGGTTGTTGGTCGTGTGTGGTGCAACTGATGCTGCTATTGCTATTGTGTTGCTGCTGTGTTGATTGTTGTATGCTGCTGGGTTGATTATTGTGTTGCTGCTGTTTGATTATTGTGTTGCTTGTTGTGGACTGCTGTTGATACTGTTGTTTGGCTACTACTGTTGGGTTTTGGTTTGGGTGCTAAGTGTTGTGGGGATTGATTACCTGTGGTGTGTTGCTGTGCTGTTTGTTGCTGGGCCACTGTTACTGCTGCTGCATTACCACTGCTTACTCTTCTTCCCATTTCATATTCCAGGTACACATTCATAGTTCATCTCAATGCATCCCTCAAACTGGCAGTAAATGAAGTATTGTTTGATTCATCTGAGTAATTTCCATTAGTACATCTTAGTGTTGACAGAACTATTTTCAGCTGTAGTTAGTTAAGGAATGTTCGAGCTGTAATTAGGGATTGTCGGACTGTTATAGTCATATGAACACTCTCTTAGTTTTACTAGAACAAAGTGTTTAATTGGGGCTTGCTTGACATGGAAATTAAATCTGAAATAAAGAATTAATTCAATGTTGTTGATTCAGTCCTATTACAAGCATTAGAATGTATTAGCCTGTTTAAAATTGATTGACTCATTTCATTGATTCATTTCTAGGTTCAGTTTATAAAATAAATCCCATGACGTGAGATTTCCAAAACTGCTAGTACCCAATCTTGTGTTAAAATTGAGATTAATCATCTGGTTAAGAAGAAGTCTAAGAGGATTCGAACATCCGTAAGGAATGATATCTTGGATTTGTAAAATATGTGCCAATGGCTCTGTGAGGATTCTTTGAATTCAAATTAAATTTCACTTTCATATAATCGTCCACCATGGTCTCGAATCTGTTCATTTAGTTAGCTAGGTGCATATTTACTCGAACCAGTTATAGTTGGGTAGGATTTTGTCGCATTGTAGAAATCGGTACGTCATTATTCAACTACACGATGTAGCTAGATTAAAGGAATCGGGGGTGCATTTCATGTGACCCGACTCCAATCGTGAACAAGGTAAATAAAGCGTATCAGGAACCACATGTGCATTTCATGTAGTGTGGCTCGCAACATTTTTTTTATAATTTGGAATCAACTCCTAAAATAAATGTAGCGGGATGTAGTTCGCTTTAAATTTGAATTAGAGGTGCGCTTCGCCTAACAGTTATACAAATTGCAGGGTCCTCATAAGTGTAATTATAAAATACTTAGAATTCGAGATGTGCCGTTTCTTAGCAAATATCATGGACTTTTCAAAAGTGTAAATAAGTGATCGCTCTAGGCGCGCATTTTAATAATTTTACCTTCTTAAATACGGGTGTGCATTTCATGCAACCCGAATCCGAATCCCAAAAATGTTGAATAAGAACGTGTCGAGAATCCGGGTGCATTTCATGTGACGTGATTCGAAACATATTTTCAGGCGACATTCTCTTTCGTAAATCATAATAATAATAAAAGCGGTAAAGGGATATGAATTTGCATCAAGTATATAACTGTAAAAAATCAGATAAATAAGCCGAATATGACAGTTGAGCGACCGTGCTAGAACCACGGAATTCGGGAATGCCTAACACCTTCTCCCGGGTTAACAGAATTCCTTATCCGGATTTCTGGTTCGCGGACCATTAAATAGAGTCAAACCTTTCCTCAATTCGGTTTCAAACCGGTGACTTGGGACACCATAAATCTCCCAAGTGGCGACTCCGAATCTCTCAATAAATGAACCCCGTTTTGGTTGTCCTTTAATTGGAAAAACTCTCTTTATATCTCGCGCCCACGCGGGTTTGCGGAAAAAAGAGGTGTGACAGCTCTGGCGACTCTGCTGGGGATATCTTTAGAATTCGAGCTCGGAATAATTGTCGTATTTGGCTTATTTATTATCTGATTTTATTGCATGTTTGTATTAATGTGCTAAATATTGTTTTTACTGCTTTGATATTTTGTGAACTGTACATATAAATTGTGCCGAAACCAATCTCCTCTCCGAGTCTTCTAAATCATGAAGAAGGGTGCACTTCGTGTGACTTCTTTTCTGTATAGTGTCTAATTCCCACTTTAGAACGAGGTTTGGATAAGTTGCAAAACCGGTGAAGCTTCTGTATTCCCGGGTTGCTGCCTCCTCCTCGGCTCGAGCTGTCCGCTCGGGTAAGCCAGGTCTAGTACAATAAACCCAGGTTTTGAACCTAGAATAACAAAGCTTCATGCCGGATCCCTAGTAGGAACGTTTATTTGCATCATGTTGCATTTGGCTTAGGGAACTCAACACAGGGGTTGGGTCCGTCTAGGACAGGTGACCTGAAATAAACAGACTATCCTGCTGCATCCTGTTTGTCTTACGCATTTATCGGTTATAGACTTGCATGCTGACCGGCTTTAGAAATTTAAAAAAAAAAAAAAAAAAAAAGAAAGAGGAAAAAAAGGAAAAGTGTGTTTTATTCTTGAGATAGATAAAAATAGTTTACTTGTTTTCCTTTAGTAAAATGAATAAATAAATAATGTAGTTTGTTTCATTAAAACCGAACTACGTGGGTTTGATTCTCATTGGATGTGAGATACGTAGGCAACCTCCATCAGGTCCAACTTCACCTTTTGAAAAATGGCCAAAATATCAAAACTAACTTTTGTACTAAATAAGTCGGTGACGCTGTTTTCAAAAATAGCCGAATGTTCCCGAAAGGGACGCCGGAAGGCTAATTTCGTATAAACGGCCACCTTTGGGTCAATTTTGATTTCGATCAATTTACCCCACAGCCTTAAAAGCCTTCGTCCCCGAGACGTTGAAAGGCCGTGATTGAAAACTGATTTTCTATTTTTAGCAAAACAAAGTTGTTTTTCTTATTTCAATCACCTTAATAAATGTGCAGGATGAGCACGAATCAGAATAAATCATTTTCAATCTTTAGCGAGGTCCCTCAGCAGCTCTGTATATGGTGGAACGATTTGGAAGACAGTAGTAAAAAGGTAGTGGGGAGAATTTTGGGAGGTTTGGTTGATCTGTTGAATATCGAGCCAAGGGAAGACATCATCAATGCACTGGTATCTTTCTGGGACCCGACCCGCAATGTGTTCCGTTTTGTTGACTTTGAACTGACGCCCACATTAGAGGAAATTGCGGGCTATGCAGGACTAAATGGGAAATTAAGAGGGCAATACCTGCTCTCACCAAGACCAGTATCTCCACATGGGTTTCTGGATTTGCTGAGCATTAGTCGGAAGGTGAAAAATGATGATCTGCTGAAAGGATGTTGCGATCTCCAATTCTTATACCAACGGTACAGCACTCCTCGGGGTTTTGAAGAGTCAAACCTTGGACTAACTCACGTAGGGAATAGAACCAAGTGGGAGGCCAGACGAATTCTAGCATTCATAACGACATTCTTGGGGATTGTGATTTGTCCACGCGAAGATAAGAAAATAGAGATAAGTCTGGTAGGAATAGCCGATGTTGCAATCAAAAAGGCTACCAGCACGGTGGTCCCTTTGGTTTTGTCCGAAATCTATCGAGCCTTGACTGTATGCCGTGAAGGGGGCAATTTCTTCCAAGGATGCAATCTGTTACTCCAATTATGGATGCAAGAACACCTCCATCACCGAACACAATACATGAACCATGGGTTGACCGGAAAAAACTGTATCAGGGGTTTCGAAGAACGGATGATGGGTGCTGTATTCCCTGAAGGCGTCGAGGCATGGCTTGCACGACTAAGCTCAATAGAAGCCGATCAGATTGAATGGGCGTTCGGGTGGTTACCCGATACTGAAGTAATATATATGGCAGCCGAGGAGTGTTATATTCTTCTGATGGGGATCCGCAGTGTCCAACCATATGTTCCTCATCGTGTATTACGTCAACTAGGAAGGTTTCAGGTTATTCCTACCGATCAAGACCTGAGGAAGTACGCCATTGAGTTGAGCCCAGGAGTCGTATTCCCCGAAGAGAAGATTAGAAAGTTGTGGCATGAATGTAGGTTCCTTGAGCCTAAAACCATGGTCCGGGAACTAGCTAAGGGAGAGGTGGACCCAAAGTACAATGTGTGGTTCGGGAAAAGATTTCAGATTCGTCGGAAATGTTCTAAAAGAGCCCATGTCCAACAGTTCACGAAAGATTCACGGGAACAATGGGATTGGTTAGCAAAGGAGGAGGGGTACAGGACGAAGATTGGCAGGATAGAACAACAGGTCCGGGACCTTCAGTTCGAGAAGAACATGCAAGCCGCCACCGACGAAGGAGACAAAAGAAGTTGGCACAAGAAAATGACTTCTTGAGAGCTCAAATCCAGCAAATGAAAAGGGATGCTAACAGACAGTTGAGGAGTCGGGCAGACGAAAAATTGATAAAGGGTTCGAGAAGCCAAGTCACCGATATCCAAAGAGAATTGGACGAGTCGAAAGCCCAAACAACAAGGATCCGTGCTAGCTGGAGAAAGGAGGCACATCAACATGCACTTCACCTAAAACGGGTGGAAGAAGATTACACCGAGATCGTCACTAGTCCAAGGGAAGCAAATGTTGTCCTCAGGGAGCGGGTTTTCAAGCAAGCCCGAGATGCCAGAGCGGACCTCGACCGTTGCCACAATTTGATGGCCCGACTGCAAGGACAAGCGGATAGGCTCCTAGACCAAGTCACCAACAATGCTCGAAGATTGGGGGCGAAAAGCCAGCAGATAGAACAGCTACTCATAGAAAGGGACATGATCAAGGACAGAATTGGAGAAATCGGGCACTATGTCACCATGAAGTGCTTAGCTTGTGAACAAATGCCTCGCACCGACCTTTTCGCTTCAGTTATGGGTTATGTTCATCAGATCATGAGAGAGTTAAGGGGACTGCACAAGGACCTCACACCAAGGCCCGCGGCAAGGCCGAATGATGCCTCGCGGGCCCCCAGGAATTTTAGAGCATTAGATTTTTGATTAAAAATGTATTTTTGAAATGTCGGGTCAAGCTAGTTGGCATTTTTATCTTTACTTTCCCGAGTCAAGCATTTCTTTTATTTTGCTGTTTGTTGTAAGACGTGTTTTGTAACTACACGGTTTTATTTGATATAAAAGTTACCGAATTTTGCCACAATCTTGTTACCAGAACTACGCTCGGTCTGATTCACGCGGGGTCGTGATACGTAGGCAATCCACATAAGATTCGACCACCACTAAAAAAGAAAGGAATCCATAAGTTAAATAACAATAAGGTTTGCAAAGAGAAAAAGAAAAAAAGGAGAAGGAAAAAGGAAAAGAAAAAAAAAAGAAAAAAAGGGCCGGAATGACGCATGTTAAGAGTACATGTAGAAAGGGTTATTTGGTTAGGTGCATTGCATCCAACGTGCTATAACATATCTGTCAAACTCGGTAAACTAACAAGTTTGTTGCATTTCCGGAAAAGTTTAGCAGTTGGTTTGACAGAATATACTGGCCAGCCATCATTACCGTACTAGATCCAAAGGACCGATTACAGTAAGCATGTCTAGTTCTGGTAAGAGCCTCGAGGAAGAAAAATCAGAGTTACAAATCATGAAAGAAGAGGTAGACCGGTTGAAACAGCAGATAACAGAGATGCACCTGGCCTGGGCCAGGGAACAGTCTTCACCAAACCGCCCTACTCTCGCCTCAGCTCCGGAACATCCGCCCATCGATCCTTCGACAAGCGCCCCGATCTATCCATACTTTCAGGGGAAAACCCATATGCCACCCACATTCCACCAGCCAAACCAAATCCTCCTCCAGCCACCCCTGTTTTTGTGGCACCTCCACCTGCTCCTCTGCAAAGGCCGGCCGACGAGCCGCATGTTCAGATCCACGACAACTCTTACTATCCTCCAGAGCCTACTTTTAGGGCCCCTGAACCACAATCACATACCCCTCACTGGGATAATCCGGCAGAACCGGAAAAGTACTTCCAAAGTTCAGAACATGAGGAAGTTATCAGAAAAGTTAAAAGCCTGGAGCAGTCCTTCAGGAACATGCACGGTTTGGGTAATCAGGTCAGTGTCGCTTACAAAGATCCGTGCCCGTTCCCCGACGTCCAATTACCGGCCGGGTTCAAAATGCCCAAGTTTGACCTATACGAGGGGCACGGTGATCCTGTAGCCCACCTCCGAGGGTTTTGTAGTAAAATGCGAGGAGCCGGAGGACGGGATGAGATTCTGATAGCTTACTTCGGTCAGAGTCTGGGAGGATCTGCGTTGGAGTGGTACACTAGACAGGACCCCGACAGATGGTTTACGTGGGATGACTTGGCTCAAGCTTTTATCGGGCAGTTCCAGTACAATCTTGAAATAATCCCCGACCGCTTGTCATTGCTAAAATTAGAGAAGAAACCCGCTGAGAGTTTCAGGGAATTTGGTTTCCGCTGGAGGGAACAGGCAGCCAGGGTAGATCCGCCGATGAGAGAGAGCGAGATGGTGGATTATTTCTTGCAGACACTAGAGCCAACCTATTTCGGACATCTGGTAACGTCCGTGGGCAAATCATTCACTGAGGTGATAAAAATGGGGGCTATGATCGAGGAAGGCTTGAAGGCCAACAAGATCATGAGCTACTCAACATTGAAAGCCACCACTCAGGCTATCCAAAGTGGCACTGGAGGAGTACTTGGGAAAAAGAGGAAAGAGGAAGTCGCGGCAGTCGAGTCCGGGACATGGTTCAGAAATAGAGGCCCCGCACCCCAATATAGCCCGCCCCAGCCTCACCACCAAAATTACTCCCACAATCCATACAACCACCCGCAACATTACTATCCGGCACCTGATCCCCATTTTACTGTCCATCACGCTCAGTCATACTCCGCACCTCCCGTCCATGCACCGTGGCGTGCACCAAACCCGCAGAACAATTATCCTCCCCCAAGAGCTTATAGAAACCCTTAGGGCGCGAGTTTTCGTCCGAACCAAGCATTCAAGAGCGACATGTCACCAAGGCCAAAGACTTTCACTCCCTTGGGAGAGTCTTACACCAGTTTGTTCCACCGGTTAAAGCAAGTAGGGTTGCTGAATCCGGTTGAAGCTAAGCTGCCAAACCCTCTTCCAAAGAACCCGGACCATTCAGTAAATTGTGCCTACTGCTCGGGATGTCCGGGACACGATACAGAAAAGTGTTGGAGGTTGAAGACGGCCATCCAGGAGCTCATTGACACTCGCAGGATTGAGGTCCATACTCCAACAGAGCCCAACATCAACCAAAACCCGCTTCCAACTCATCATGAGACCAATATGATCGAGTTGGTACGGGCGGAGGAAGGAAAGGAGAAAGCCTCTCAGACCGTGATGATGATTAAGTCTAGCGGGGCGGGAACGAGAAAAGGGCCAAGCCTTGACGAGTCGCCCAGTTGCAAGAAGGACATACCAGGAGAGTCGGAAGCAGGAAAGGAAAGTGTGAACGAAGTACCGGTGAGGCCGAGGGAAGCAAAGATAGTTGTACCAGGGGCAGCAATCAAGCCCATCTTGACGGTAGCAGGCGTTCGAATGGATCCTTTCATCATCAAGCCAGCAATACAGTTGCCAATAACTGATAGCAGGGCCGTTCCATGGAATTATGCTCGGATTACAACGACCTACAAAGGAAAGGAAGTGAAAGAGGAAGTTTGCGAAGCGCAAGGTTTGACCCGCTCGGGGAGATGTTTTGCCTCTGCGGAATTGAGGAAGATCACTCCGGCAACATTGAAAAAGCCGGTAACTGATGAAGAGGCAGAAGAATTCCTGAAAAAGATGAAGCTGCATGACTATTCTGTCTTAGAGCAGCTGAAGAAAACGCCTGCGCAAATATCATTGCTATCCTTGCTGATACATTCTGAAGAACATCGGCAAGCTTTGATGAAAGTCCTGAATGAGGCACATGTACCGGATAAAATCTCAGTGAGTCATTTGGAGAAGATCACCAATAGGATCTTCGAAGCGAATCGGATCACCTTCACCGATGATGAATTGCCCGAGGAGGGCACCGAGCACAACAAGGCTTTATATCTTACGGTAAAGTGTGAAGAGGCGGTGGTTACCAAAGTCCTTGTCGATAATGGGTCCAGTGCTAACATTTGTCCTCTCTCTACACTGGACAAGTTGAAAGTGGACATCGGCAGGATACGCAAGAACATCATATGTGTTCGAGGGTTTGATGGAGGAGGCAAGGCATCGGTTGGGGACATAGTGTTAATCTTGACGATTGGGCCAGTGGAGTTCACCATGGAATTCCAGGTGCCGGACATGGTGGTGTCATATAACCTCCTGATAGGGCGACCATGGATCCATGCCGCAAGAGCAGTCCCATCCAGCTTACACCAACTCGTCAAGTTTGAGTGGGACCAACAGGAGATCGTCGTCCATGGAGAGAATGATCTACAACCAGGCACCATCGTCCCTTTTATTGAAACAGAAGAAGATGTTGGGCCGTGGGTGTACCAGATCCGCGATGTGGTATCCGCCAACCGAGTTCCAGAAGGGGAATGCATTCCCAATGACAGAATAATTACCGCAGACGTCATGGTGGCGCATGAAATGTTGAGACATGGTTTCATACCCGGCAAAGGTCTAGGTGCATCTCTGCAAGGAATCATACAACCGGTATCCGTGGTCGAAAACTTGGGAACCTTCGGCTTGGGATTCAAGCCAACATCAGAGGACATCCGGCGAGCCAAGAGGAGTAAGCAGAAGACATGGGTGCTCCCGAAGCTTGTTCCACGCCTTTCCCAATCTTTCGTCAGGTCTGGAGTAAGAGGACATCCGACGACAAAGATTCCCAGGCCTATGGTTAGGCCAGACGAAGAGTTCTTAAGAAAGTTCGAGGACCTATCCGCAGATGTATGCATGCTCGAGGATGGCGAAGGATCCAACCATGCCGAGATACAGTTTGTGGGACCAAAAGCAAAACTGAATAATTGGAAGGCTACTCCTCTCCCTGTCCGGAAGGAGTCTTGGTAGTTTGTTTTGGATTGTTTTCTTTCGAAATTCTGTGTCGGGGGTTGTCCCCAGAGTAAAATCCAGTTGTTTTTAGTTCATTTTTGATTTAAGTTTGCAGTTTGTTTTTTCTTGTACTGTTCCCATTAATGAAATTTGGTTCCCTTCGTGTCTAATTTTGTTTATTTTCCTTCTTTTTAACTTTTCTGAACATCCTTCTTTCAACCGATCTTAATGATATGGCGTGCTTAAAGATTAATCAACCCAGTCTAGAAAGTCAATCGGGTTTGGAAATAATAACGCATGAAATAAGAAGTGACGAGAGTGAGTCAGAGTACGGCGATGATGAAGCCGTAGAAGAAATCGGTGAAGAATTAAGTCACTTCGAGGAAAAACCCAAACCGAATTTAAATGATACTGAGGCCGTTAATCTGGGGAATGCGGATGACGTCAAAGAAACCCGAATAAGTGTCCATATTGAACCCAATCCAAGAGAAGAGTTGATCAAAACACTCATGGAGTTTAAAGACATTTTCGCATGGTCGTACGACGACATGCCAGGACTCAGCACTGATCTAGTGGTTCATAAATTACCCACTGATCCGGCATATCCTCCCGTCAAGCAGAAACTGCGGAAATTCAAGACGGAGACGAGTGTGAAGATTAAGGAGGAAGTAACCAAGCAGTTGCAGGCGAAAGTCATTCGTGTCACTCGATACCCTGAATGGTTGGCTAACGTAGTACCGGTGCCAAAGAAAGACGGAAAGATCAGAGTATGCGTGGACTATCGCAATCTCAACAAGGCGAGTCCTAAGGATAATTTCCCACTTCCCAATATCCATATCCTAATTGATAATTGCGCCGAACGCGAAATCGGATCCTTTGTGGACTGTTATGCGGGATATCATCAGATTTTGATGGATGAAGAGGACGCAGAAAAGACGGCTTTTATCACACCGTGGGGAACTTATTGCTACCGAGTGATGCCGTTCGGTTTGAAGAATGCAGGGGCAACATATATGAGGGCGATGACTACGGTATTCCATGACATGATACACAAGGAAATTGAAGTGTACGTGGATGATGTGATCGTAAAATCCAGACGTCAAGAAGACCATGTTGCCGACCTCATGAAGTTCTTTCAAAGACTTCGAAGGTACGACATCAAGCTCAATCCGGCCAAATGCGCATTCGGAGTTCCATCAGGAAAGTTGCTAGGATTCATCGTCAGCCGACGGGGCATTGAGTTGGACCCATCCAAAATCAAGTCCATTCAAGAGCTACCCCCGCCAAAGAATAAAACAGAGGTAATGAGTCTGTTGGGAAGGTTAAATTACATCAGTAGGTTTATTGCTCAACTTACAGCAACCTGTGAACCCATATTCCGTCTGTTGAAGAAAGACGCCGCGATAGAATGGACGACAGAATGTCAGGAAGCGTTCGACCAAATCAAAGGGTATCTGTCAAACCCACCCGTACTAGTTCCGCCCGAGCCGGGCAGACCCCTGATTCTTTATCTGACGGTTTTGGAAAATTCGTTCGACTGCGTACTGGGGCAGCATGATCTTACTGGCAGAAAGGAACGGGCCATTTACTACCTCAGTAAGAAATTTACAGTCCACGAGGTCAAGTACACTCATCTAGAAAAGACATGTTGCGCCCTGACTTGGGTAGCCCAAAAGCCGAAACACTATTTGTCTTCTTACACCACTTACCTCATTTCGCGTTTGGATCCGTTGAAGTATATTTTCCAGAAACCTATGCCTACAGGGAGGTTAGCAAAATGGCAAATACTACTTACGGAATTCGATATCATATACGTGACAAGGACGGCTATAAAAGCCCAAGCCCTAGCCGATCACTTAGCTGAGAATCCTGTTGATGACGAATACGAACCTGTGAGGACGTATTTTCCGGACGAAGAAGTATTGCAAATCGATGGGTTGGAACTAACCGAGGAGCCGGGTTGGAAGCTTTTCTTCGATGGAGCGGCGAACGCAAAAGGAGTCGGAGTAGGGGCTGTGCTTATCTCTGAAACAGGACATCATTATCCTGTTACTGCTCAACTGCGTTTTCATTGTACCAATAATATGGCTGAGTACGAGGCATGTATCTTGGGGTTGCAATTAGCGGTGGACATGGATGTACAGGACGTCTTGGTCTTGGGGGACTCGGACCTTCTGGTACATCAGATTCAGGGAGAATGGGAAACCAGGGATTTGAAGCTTATCCCGTATCGTCAGTGTTTGCATGATCTGACCAAGCGCTTTCGATCAGTAGAATTCAGGCACATCCCAAGGATGCATAATGAGGTTGCCGACGCTTTGGCTACTTTAGCGTCGATGCTACATCACCCGGACAAGGTTCGTGTCGATCTGTTACATATTCAGGTCCGGAATCAACATGCTTATTGTAACGTGATAGAGGAAGAGGTGGATGGTGAGCCGTGGTTTCATGATGTCAAGGAATACCTCAGGTTAGAAGTATACCCAGAGCAAGCAACCGGAGATCAAAAGCGAGCTATTCGGCGGTTGGCGAACGGATTTTTCCTTAGTGGAGGGGTGCTGTACAAAAGAACCCCAGATTTGGGATTGTTGAGATGTATAGATGCAAGTCAAGCCACAACAGTGATGACAGATATACACTCGGGAGTTTGTGGACCACACATGAGCGGATACGTATTGGCAAAGAAGATTCTTCGAGCAGGATATTACTGGCTCACGATGGAGCGTGATTGTATAAGTTTCGTGCGAAGATGCCATCAGTGTCAGATACACGGAGATTTGATTCATTCTCCACCGACTGAATCGCATACAATGTCAGCACCATGGCCGTTTGTTGCATGGGGTATGGATGTTATTGGACCTATAGAACCTGCGGCTTCCAATGGTCATAGGTTCATTCTGGTAACGATCGATTATTTTACCAAGTGGATGGAGGCCAAAACCTTCAAATCAGTGACCAAGAAGGCGCTGGTGGACTTCGTACATTCCCACATCATCTGCAGGTTTGGAATTCCAAAGATAATCATCACAGATAACAGTGCCAATCTTAACAGCGGATTGATGAAGGAGGTCTGCCAACAGTTCAAGATCACACACCGAAATTCCACACCGTATCGTCCCAAAGCAAATGGCGCGGTTGAGGCAGCAAACAAGAATATAAAGAAGATATTGAGGAAGATGGTAGAAGGGTCTAGGCAGTGGCATGAAAAGTTACCATTTGCGCTGTTGGGTTATCGCACTACCGTCCGAACTTCGGTAGGTGCAACTCCTTACTTGTTAGTGTACGGGACTGAAGCAGTAATACCCGCAGAAGTTGAGATCCCATCCCTCCGAATTGTCGCCGAAGCTGAGATTGACGATGATGAATGGGTCAAAACCCGATTAGAGCAATTAAGCTTGATCGACGAAAAGAGATTGACAGCAGTATGTCACGGCCAATTGTATCAAAAGAGAATGGCGAGAGCATATAACAAGAAGGTACGTCCCAGGAAATTTGAAGTGGGACAGCATGTGCTGAGGAGAGTTCTACCACATCAGGCCGAAGCGAAAGGCAAGTTCGCTCCAAATTGGCAGGGACCATTTGTGGTGACTAGAGTATTATCCAACGGCGCTCTATGCCTAATTGATGTTGAGGGAAGACGCACCGATATGGCTATCAATTCTGATGCAATCAAGAGATATTATGTGTAATTCTTTAATGCATTTGTCAACGTTTGGTTTCGTTTGTGTGTATTTGGCATTTTTCGGAGAATGAAATGACAGAGGCAATTTTTCTACTACCCAAACACTTTAACCTTTGTTTTCCCCTTTGAGCCTTAATTATTCTTTCATATACCCTCTTTCGGAATCATCAAGGAAGATGTGTAACAAAATAGAAAAAGAAACAAAGAAAAAAAACACAAGAAAAAGTGAACTACGTTCGACCCGATTCCTCAAGAAGGATACGTAGGCGCCACACGGCTCGGTCATAATAAAATAAAAATCAAAGATCCCCAAGCAACAAAACTGGGCAGAAGTCATTGTTTCGTTTGAAAGATAGTGTGGATTCCGAAAGTTGTAATAAGCTAACCGCCGAGGCTAAACCCCTTTCTTCAGCCTCACGCGCAGAAACCATATTAAGAACCAGAAAGACCTCTCGATCAGTATTTGAGGAATGCCAAGTCATGTGAATGAAAGCCAAGAGTGACATCCCGACCCTCGATTGAATCCAGGATGCACAAGCTGAAAGGGGATAACGCTCTAGAGGGAATCTCAGGGGTGATACCCCGCCGCAAGGAAAGAAAGCGTAAATGAGAGAGTCTTAACGGTGAAAACCCTCGCGGGCACCTTAAGGCGAAGGAAGTTGAGAGAAGTAAAATGAGAGAGTCTTACGGTGAAAACCTTTACGGGCACCTTAAGGCGACGGGAGATAGAGAGAAATGAGAGAATCTCATTAGTGAAAACCCTTCGAAGGGCACTGTGAGGTGACAGGACGAGATGGTTACAAGATGTCTGCATGAGACAAGGTTTGGACATCCGTTTACCTCTAGCAGAACGCGGCCACCAGAAAGTGATTGACATGAATAGACCGGGTAGTTTAATCTCAAAGGCGCGGCATAACCATCGGATCAGTCACACATTCAGATAAGTTTTCCTATTTTTGAGTTCAGAAAAGTTTTCCTCTTCTTTTGTCATTTGCGGTCAGCATTCTTTTCTTTTCTTTCATTTTTCGAAAATTGATTTTTCAAAGCTTACTACCAAGTCTCCCAAAGCAGTATAATGAAAATGAATAGGCGTGGAACGAGGCAATAAGGCAGAAGTCGTTACGATAGTAAGATTGGGACAACAGGCTGATTGGAAGGTTCGCAGGAATTATGGAGTATGATGGACACACGTGGCACGTCCGAAAGATGATTTCACGCAACAGATCACCGGCTAAAAAGAGTCGGATCAAACCAAAGATTGGAATAAAAGGAAAGATGAGAGGTCGTTCGTGGAAAGAGCATCGTCCCCAGCAGGCGTCAACGTCGCCCTCAAAGTTCAAGAGAGGCCAAGCAGCTGAAAGAGAAAAGAAAATGGCCCCAACAAGAGTGGCACGACCACTCACCGCGTTTTGAAACTAACAATTTTTCTTTGATTTAAAAGCAGGAAAAGAGGGTTCGTTGGCAGAAAAGCATACCGTCCAGAAGTTTATCAAACTGGGGCAGAAAATTTTCTCCTGTTGCGAAAATTTTCTTGAAAGCAAAGACTCAGTGGATAAGGGTAGAAAGCAACACAAGATTTCGGGAAATACCAGCTCCGAGCAGAATAGTTTTGAGAAAGGCCAGACAACACGATGGGGTAATCTTTGAGCCTGGTATCATCCCCAGCAGTTGTTGGAAAATAAAACAATGGCTTCGAGATTCCCCCAGCAGTATTACATCCCATAATTTGCTCGAGAAGCAAAAGCGTGAGTCCCAGAGGAGGTATGGGAAGAAGGAAGAGAATGAGGGGTGAAGGAAACAAAGAATACTTCCTCAGCAGCATCACCCCCAGCAGGCGAGTAAACAGTTCCAGAAATATCCCCAACAGCCAGAAGAAAAGTAACACGACCTCGGGGAAAGCAATTCCAAGACAGGATAATTCAGAAGAGAAGGTGGTCCGAGAGGTAATGCAAGAACAAGGAAATGGTACAAAAGGCAAAGGAAGGTAATCAAGATAGGATGAAATCAGTGAGTAGTAGTTGAAGTCGGGGAGCCCGCCTGGAGAATGGAGTGGCGATTTTATTTTGAAGTAGTAGTCGAAGTCAGGGGAGCCCGCCCGGAGAATGGAGTGGCGATTTTATTTCGAAGTAGTAGTCGAAGTCAGGGAGCCCGCCCGGAGAACGGAGTGGCGATTTTATTTTGAAGTTATAGTCGAAGTCAGGGAGCCCGCCCGGAGAATGGAGTGGCGATTTTATTTTGAAGTTAGTAGTTGAAGTCAGGGGAGCCCGCCCGGAGAATGGAGTGGCGATTTTATTTTTGAAGTTATAGTTGAAGTCGGGAGCCCGCCCGGAGAATGGAGTGGCGATTTTATTTTGAAGTTAGTAGTTGAAGTCAGGGAGCCCGCCCGGAGAATGGAGTGGCGATTTTATTTTGAAGTAATAGTTGAAGTCGGGGAGCCCGCCCGGAGAATGGAGTGGCGATTTTAATTTTGAAGTGATAGTTGAAGTCGGGAGCCCGCCCGGAGAATGGAGTGGCGATTTTATTTTGAAGTGATAGTTGAAGTCGGGAGCCCGCCCGGAGAATGGAGTGGCGATTTTATTTTGAAGTGATAGTTGAAGTCGGAGCCCGCCCTGAGAATGGAGTGGCGATTTTATTTTTGAAGTATAGTTGAAGTCGGGAGCCCGCCCGGAGAATGGAGTGGCGATTTTATTTTGAAGTGATAGTTGAAGTCCGGGAGCCCGCCCGGAGAATGGAGTGGCGATTTTATTTTTGAAGTAGTAGTTGAAGTCAGGGAGCCCGCCCGGAGAATGGAGTGGCGATTTTATTTTGAAGCAGTAGTTGAAGTCAGGGAGCCCGCCCGGAGAATGGAGTGGCGATCTTATTTTGAAGTTAGTAGTTGAAGTCAGGGAGCCCGCCCGGAGAATGGAGTGGCGATTTTATTTTTGAAGTAGTGGTTGAAGTCAGGGAGCCCGCCGGAGAATGGAGTGGCGATCTATTTTAATTTGGTTGAGGAAAGCGGTTGAATGTGACAGAAATCTCCGGCATGAATCCAAGTTCGTAAGCGGAAGAAGGCAACAAGGATCAGAAAAGATGGTTTTAGATTGCCAAGGAGAATTGTTCGAAGATCACAAAGGAGGAACCAATGGTCGGAGTTCGGCAATCAAGATAGATCGAAACAACAATTGTTAGAAGAGAAGAAGCAGCAGAAGGAACATCAAGTCCGACAGAATAGCAAGGAACACCGGAAAGTCAAGATGAAGAGATAGATAAGATTTCGCAATGCTGTAACTTAGTCTAGCTTCTTATTTTGTTTAGCACGATGTAATAAGGAGGTCAGTTAAGCAGTGGCAATAGCAGCAACAACAGTAACAGCAAGATCACAGCAATCATGGTAGTCCCAGCTACCAAAACTTCCCGAACTACATTGGCCTGATTCCCTTTTAGCCAGGGATATGTAGGAGACCCCCGAAGCAAGGTTCGGTCGAACTTTTTCAAAAAATTGCTTCACACGGAGTGCTTAGACGGGCAAAAATCGCTCGTATCCGCTCACTTAAGAGTGTGTCCGAAATATTTTTGTGATGACTGTGAGCACGTGATTTTTGCCCTACGTAAGAATTGCTCCCAAAATTTCAAAATAAAATAGTATTGGTGTTGTGCGTGATTTTCGTGGATTATATGTTATTGTTCTCTTATGGTTTGCGTTTGTGTGTCCGTGTCTATTTATTTAAATTAGTATAAAATACAAAAATATTTGCATGCTGCATATAAAATCATGTTTGTAATTTAGAGTAATTAAATTTATTTGACGAAAATGGAAAATAACAAAAATATGTGTTTAATGTCTAATTATGTAATTTTATCTTTAATTGTTATTTAATTTTTTGTTAATTGTTATAACACTTTAACTCGTATTTTTATGAGTTGATTTATTTCTATAAGACTTTTATGATTTTTAGTTATTGATTTTTTTTTGAACCAATAGATTTTTGTTTTAAGAGGAAAGAAACAAAATAAGATAGAGGAACAAAAATCGGAACTGGGCCAAAAATTGAGCCCAATTCCGCTAACCCAGTATTGGCCCCAACCCAGTCTAGCCCCGTTACCCCCCTAATTAATCGTGGCCGTTGGATTTTTATCATCCAACGGTCGAAATCAACCAATCCGAAAAATCAGATACCCCAAAACCTTTCACCCTCACACATTTCACCCGTTTTCATCTCTGGGAGAGACATCACAGCCCCCGCCGTTTACCACCACACGCCGCCGGCCGAAAATCGCCTCCGCCGGCGGCCGGTACCCAATCACCCCTATTCTAACACCAATTGATCTCCTCACCTCCCTCTCTTCGAATCCGGCCTCCGTTAATCTCGAATCCATCCCGAGTTTGTCGAATATTGAATCAAAGGTTGCCGGAGTTCGAAGTTCTACCCCAAACCACCCCAAATTCATGCCTCGCCCTCGCCAACCCCCCCTCATACCCCCACTAACCATGTTTTGGTTCGAATCTGACCAGAACCCCTCGAACCCCAATTCGAACCTCAAGAACCCTAGATTCTAGGAAACTTGGGATTTCGTCCAAGTCAATGGCATTTGAAGGCAACAGACTTCAATTGGAGTGTTTTTCGTTTGAAAAACACTTCAATTAAAGTATGTTTACTTCAAAAATGCAATTTCAAGTCCGTGTAAGCCCGGGTTTGTTCGATTTCGGATTGTCTTCATAAGGTATTTCATTTTTTCTTCTGTTTTATATATTGTTGTGCTCATTGTGTGGTTTAATTGTTCATTCATTTTTCTATTTTTGTTTCAAATTTTCATTCTTCATCTCCAATAGACCCTTTTATTTGGTCGACCAATTTGCTTCTGTTTGATTGTATGATGATATTTGTGATTGAGTACGCGTATGCGATTCGATTATCAAAGTCGAACCATGTTCCTACATTACCCTGTTCTCTGCCGAGACACTGTGGAATCCGAGATGCTGTTGAATCGAAATCTTATCTAGTCGATTGTGTGTTATCGATTCTAGGTGTTATAATCGATTAAACGAATATCGTCGAATAGTTATAAAATTTTGTTTAGAGCAGTAGGACATTAGTGTTAATACCAATCAATTCCATGTTTGAACTACTGTCGAATTGAAGTTGAATTGTAATGTTTCGAATTAGGAATTCGAATTGGTTACAGCTGATTGGTATTGATTCTGGATTCTGAATTAATAATGATGTTTGAATATAGTTGTTTGTTAATATAGGCTTGAATGGTGTAATTGAAAAGGGTAATGCATTAAGACTGCTGGTGGAACCTGCTGTACAGCAGAGTGCACCACCAGCTGTCTCCTGTTATTAATTCTAAAAGCCCATGATCAGACACAATGTGGTGGCAAAACCAGTGTCAGGGGCTGCCAGGGAATATCATGGGTTGGCAGAGCAGGGATGGGCAGGGTTGAGTGGCTTTCTGCTGGTCTTTAGTTTTTAGAGAGAGGGGTCTGTTCTGGTTATAAATAGGAAGCTGCATAGAGTAGGAGGGGACTGGTTTTTTGAGCTTGAAGAGAGTTACACACATTAGGAAGAAGAGAGGCAGAAATACACACATATATATAGAGCCTGTGTCACTGTTCCATTGGTTTTGGCTACTTGCTGTGCTGTTTGTTTGCTGAGGTTGTTGGTCGTGTGTGGTGCAACTGATGCTGCTATTGCTATTGTGTTGCTGCTGTGTTGATTGTTGTATGCTGCTGGGTTGATTATTGTGTTGTTGCTGTTTGATTATTGTGTTGCTTGTTGTGGACTGCTGTTGATACTGTTGTTTGGCTACTACTGTTGGGTTTTGGTTTGGGTGCTAAGTGTTGTGGGGATTGATTACCTGTGGTGTGTTGCTGTGCTGTTTGTTGCTGGGCTACTGCTACTGCTGCTGCATTACCACTGCTTACTCTTCTTCCCATTTCATATTCGAGGTACACATTCATAGTTCATCTCCATGCATCCCTCAAACTGGCAGTAAATGAAGTGCTGTTTGATTCATCTGAGTAATTTCCATTAGTACATTTTAGTGTTGACAGAACTATTTTCAGCTGTAGTTAGTTAAGGAATGTTCGAGCTGTAATTAGGGATTGTCAGATTGTTATAGTCATATGAACACTCTCTTAGTTTTACTAGAACAAAGTGTTTAATTGGGGCTTGCTTGACATGGAAATTAAAATCTGAAATAAAGAATTAATTCAATGTTGTTGATTCAGTCCTATTACAAGCATTAGAATGTATTAGCCTGTTTAAAATTGATTGACTCATTTCATTGATTCATTTCTAGGTTCAGTTTATAAAATAAATCCCATGACGTGAGATTTCCAAAACTGCTAGTACCCAATCTTGTGTTAAAATTGAGATTAATCATCTGGTTAAGAAGAAGTCTAAGAGGATTCGAACATCCGTAAGGAATGATATCTTGGATTTGTAAAATATGTGCCAATGGCTCTGTGAGGATTCTTTGAATTCAAATTAAATTTCACTTTCATATAATCGTCCACCATGGTCTCGAATCTGTTCATTTAGTTAGCTAGGTGCATATTTACTCGAACCAGTTATATTTGGGTAGGATTTTGTCGCATTGTAGAAATCGGTACGTCATTATTCAACTACACGATGTAGCTGGATTAAAGGAATCGGGGGTGCATTTCATGTGACCCGACTCCAATCGTGAACAAGGTAAATAAAGCGTATCAGGAACCACAGGTGCATTTCATGTAGTGTGGCTCGCAACATTTTTTATAATTTGGAATCAACTCCTAAAATAAATGTAGCGGGATGTAGTTCGCTTTAAATTTGAATTAGAGGTGCGCTTCGCCTAACAATTATACAAATTGCAGGGTCCTCATAAGTGTAATTATAAAATACTTAGAATTCGAGATGTGTCGTTTCTTAGCAAATATCATGGACTTTTCAAAAGTGTAAATAAGTGATCGCTCTAGGCGCGCATTTTAATAATTTTACCTTCTTAAATACGGGTGTGCATTTCATGCAACCCGAATCCGAATCCCAAAAATGTTGAATAAGAACGTGTCGAGAATCCGGGTGCATTTCATGTGACGTGATTCGAAACATATTTTCAGGCGACATTCTCTTTCGTAAATCATAATAATAATAAAAGCGGTAAAGGGATATGAATTTGCATCAAGTATATAACTGTAAAAAATCAGATAAATAAGCCGAATATGACAGTTGAGCGACCGTGCTAGAACCACGGAATTCGGGAATGCCTAACACCTTCTCCCGGTTAACAGAATTCCTTATCCGGATTTTTGGTTCGCGGACCGTTAAATAGAGTCAAAACTTTCCTCAATTCGGGTTTCAAACTAGTGACTTGGGACACCATAAATCTCCCAAGTGGCGACTCCGAATCTCTCAATAAATGAACCCGTTTTGGTTGTCCTTTAATTGGAAAAACTCTCCTTTATATCTTGCGCCCATACGGGTGCGGTAAAAAAGAGGTGTGACAATGACCGGTGTAGAATTAAGCTTGAATTGACAAAGTTAGTATTTTGGCGAATTCCGGTTGATAGGTGAGATTTTGATCCGAGGGTCGGAATGGAAGTCCGAGAGTTGCTGTAGATTCGTTATGTCATTTTGGACTTGTCTGCAAAATTTAAGGTCATTCGGACTAGTTTTGACGTGTTTCTGCATCGGATGTGGAAGTTAGAAGTTTCAAAGTTCATAGGCTTGACCCGAGGTAAATTTAGTATTTTTACATTATTTTTGGTGATTCGAAGGAACAACTAAGTTTGTGTCATATTATGGGACTTTTTAGTATACTTTGTTGGGATCCCATGAGGCTCGGATAAGTTTTGGAAGAGTTTTTGGAAGATTTTGGTGTTTTGAGCATCAGCATATAATGATCCAAAGGTCCGTTTTTAGTTGTACATATTGAAATTTGATTTTGAGACTTCTGGAATTTTGATAATTAATTATAGGAGTGATCTAGAAAGTTTGGTTTATTTTCATCAAGTCGCGATTGAGTTTTTGACGTGAAATGTAAAATTAATTAGTTAACGAGTGAAATGAGTATCGCACTGAGGAAATGAACTCCTAGTTAAGTTTTGATTGAAGGACTATATCCATATTATTATTTGTGACTCATAGGAACAAGAATCATCGAATTCCGAGTTCATATGATGGAGTTAGGGCCTTTTTAGTAAATATAAATATTGCTGGTGCATCATCATCTGGTGCGCACCTTTAGCGACCAGATTTGGGCACTTTTAGCGTCAATATTAGGCTTTTAGCGACCAGAATGGGTATTTTTAATGTTGTTCAGCTATTTTAGCCCATTTTAGCGTTTTTGGGTGAAAGAACACGACTTGGGACGATTTTTGAGCAAGAAATCGTTAGAGATCTTGAGGTAAGTCACGTGTGATCATTTCTACTCCATAATATTAAATTATCATCGAATAATCTTACAAGATTACATATTTTTGAACTGTTTAATTGAAGAAAATCAGTAGAAAAATATGGGTTTAGGGCTTGTAATTTTGAGACCTTCTAGGGTCGATTTGAGGGGTCAAACGAGCTCCGATTTTGGTGTTCTTTATATGTATGGACTCGTAAGAGGACGAAGAACATTTTGATATAAAAATTTATGAGTTTCAAGACGTGAGCCCGGGGCTCAGGTTTTGTCAAATTCGTGAATTTTGATATTTTTCGATAACTTTTGATTAGGTATTGTCTCTTTAGTATAATGCAACATATTCGTTGTGATTTCAAGCAGATTCGACGCACGTAGAGGCCAATTCGAGTGGCAAAGGCGTCACGAATTAAAGAAATAGCCGGTTCGAGGTGAGTAATAATTGTAAATAATATCCTGAGGGTTTAAAACCCTGGATTGCACATCGTAGTGCTATATTAAGGTGACTTGCATGCCAGATAGTGGGCGTGGGGCAGAGCACCACTGGGAATTGTGACTTGGTTCATCCCGATTAATTAATTTACCACGTATTTGAGTGGAATTTATTTGTTATCACTGTTGTTTGGGTTGATTGTCGTATTTTGGTTTCATGCCAATTATTTGAAACCTTCGGAGATTATTTTCACTGTTTTGACTTATTACTTGAACTCTGTCATATTATTTCTCCACTATTTTAAAACTCAGCCACTTTTATTCAGATTTGAGCCTTAAATGATATTTTAAATGATAATTTGGGCTGAGGACTATTGTTTTACTAATGCCTGAGGGCCTTGTGACGATATTCTGACTAAGTGTGGCCGAGGGCCAGATTTGAGGATACATTGAGGTATGTGAGGTCGAGGGCCTGGATATGAGAATTATATATGGATCGGACTGCACGATGTAGTAATATATTATATGGATCGGATTACACGTCACAATATTATATTATATGGATCGGACTGCACGCCGCAGTATGTATATATTGGATCCAACTGCATGCCGCATTGATATAGAGCTTGGGTTGTAAGAGCTCCTCCGAAGTCTGTATCCCACAGTGAGCGCGGGCACCCATATGGATCGGGTTGTACGCCGCAGCGAGCTATGGATCGGGCTGCACGCTGCAGCGATATGTGGATCGGGTTGCACGAAGCAGCGGCTACTATGTGATATTATTTTGAGAGTGATATGAGAGAGAGAGCCCGATGTGCTGAGAGTGTTGTTGAGAGTGAGCCCGAGGGGCTGGTTCAGTTTGAGATATTTGCCCGAGGGGTGAACTTTTATGTGCTCATCTTGCGTACTTAATTACCTCTTTACCTGTTAAACTTTAGTATTTGTGCCCGAGGAGCGGTTTTTCCGTGCTTATTAGCACTAACTATTTTGAAATCATTTTCGTAATTATTGAAAAGATTATTTTCAAAAGAGATTTGAACCGAGCCAAGGTATTTCTAAAGATTTCACAGATTTCACTATTTTTCTCAGAAAATTGCACCCGGCTTCTATTAGCATGTTGGATACTTTACGTGATTTCTTGCTGCTCAGTTATTATTTACCTTTATTACTCACTGAGTTGGAGTACTTATTTATTCACCCGGTAGTGGGTATTGGCTGCGTGGAGGCAGAGTTGTAGAGGTTTTCGCGAGGTGACTGCCAGCGTTCTCAGCACCACTGTCTTTCTATGTTATTAATTACTTGTTCAGTGTATTTCTAGACTGTAAAGTGGAAATTTCATTCTTGTAGATGCTCGTGACTTGTGACACCCTGATTAGGGCTATGTTGGGTTGTGAATCTATTAATTAATATCATTAAGTCGTATCGGGTAGTTTATTTGTGTTTAATGACTTTGAAAGAGTCAAGTTAGGTTAGTTGGTTGGCCTTGTCTTCACGAGAGGCTCCATCACGACTAGTGAGAGGTTTGGGCCGTGACTCCTTACAGAGCTCGTAAACTCCCAATTTAGACATGAAAATAGGTCATTCCGGACCTTTTACTCGTGGAACGAGAAGATCAATGCCACTATCGCCTCTTGGCTTTGCTTTCATATATCTATTCGACTAGAGGGAAGGTTATACGACTTTTTTCATTTGCAAGAGTAGTTTCATCGGTGGAAGGGAGGGAGAAGGTTTGGAACACCAATTCCTCTTATGAAAAGACTAACTTCCTAGGAAAAGAGATGCTTCCTTCCTCTTACGTCCTTTATTCGATGCAGTTGTACCAATACTTTATTCTCTCACTTATTTCTTGATTAGAGCTCTCTCAAAAACTACTCTTATGTACTTATTTCTTTCAAAGACTTGTACCAATGAGTATAGACTAATTTTCCAAGTTTGTCCTATTTATAGATCATATGTGGTGCTTTCTCTTAAAGCTAAAACAAGGACTACATAGGAATAAAAACTGAATCCAATTCTAAATAGGAATGGAAACCAAAAGAGAACAGGATTAGGCCCTTAGGCCTTTAGATGGACAACATGGGCATGAGCCCAACAAACTCCCCTCCAGCCAAGGGAACAAATATTTCTTCAAGTAAAGAAAATATTGTCAGGCTTCATGCCTGCCAATTCTCTGTAAAATTCATGTTTATCTACAACCACCACCTTTGTCAACATATCCAAAGGATATTCATCAATGTGTATCATCTCAACCTCAAATAATTTCACTTCCTTTGACATTCTTATCCAATTACACTTTTTATTTATATGTTTTGTCTTAGATTGAATGTGGAGTGCTTGGTGAGACATATAGCACTTTGATTATCACAAAATAAGATGTACCTTGGTTGCTCAAAGCCAAGATCATTAATAAACTCCTTCACCCATAATAGTTCTTTGTCACCTTTTGTTACAACAATATATTCAGCTTCTTCGTTGGATAGAGTTATGCACTTTTGTAGTCTAGATTGCCAAGAAACAGCTCCTCATGCAAAAGTGATCAAATAACCGAAAGTAGATCTTGAATTATCAAGATTGCCTTCTAAATCAGAGTCTGTGTAATAAATAAATTCAGACTTGCCATTGCCAAAACAGAACTTCAAATCATTAGTACCTTTCAAATACCTTAATATCCATTTTATTGCATCCCATTTTCCAGGATTTGAAAGGAATATACTAACAGTACTAATGATAGGCTATAATTACGTATTTTAGTCGATTATTACATTCCAACTTACTGCACTTCAGAGTTTGAGCTTTAATCGTTGGTATTTTGCACTAATTATGTGTTTTATGTCTTGCAGGAGTGATTCCGACTATGTAGATGTTATGGAATAAATTCAAGTGATTTGGAGCTCTAAAGTCTGAGAAAATCCCAAGGAATTAAGTCGGGATCATATTCGGGCATCGACGAATGATAGTTAAGAATGAATGAAGAATCAAGTAGGCATATTGTGCATTGCCTATTAAAATGCACATAATATTTCGCTAAAAACTCCATTTGGGATCCACAATATATGGTTAGAAATCTAATTCAAAGGACTACAACTTTTATCTTTTATCTTTTAACAAATTCCAAATAGTTCACGGTCTGCTCCGCGACCGTAGGAAGAACACTATGCAAAATCTGTGGTCAGGTCCGCGGCTGCAGACATCATGTCCGAGAAAAGTGTCCTTTTTTGCATAGGAGAAGTAATTGTTTGGGCCCAACTCGACTTGGTATATATACATGGAAAATGGTATTTTGAGGACCTTGGACATACTTTTGACATATTTAGACCTAATGAGGCTAAGGAGACCGTATATTCGACCTAAGGAGGAAAGGGCGCGCTAGGAGTAAGGCCGAGAATTCTTCTACGAGCTTTTCACTTCTTCTTCCTATTTCCATTATTGATTATGAATTCTAGTATTTTAGTTATGCATAGTATTATGAATAGCTAATTTGTTATCTAGGGTTTTGATGAAACCTATTGGAGGATAATTTCTTGTTACGTTAATATAATTTTGCCATAGTATTTTATCTATTTGTTCAACTATATTTATACAGTGGTTGGTTGAAAATCTCTCAACCCGATTTAGTGTGTATTTCTCAGGAGAAAGTTCATATTTATGTAGTTGTTGAATAACATCAATCCTAACGTATATGAGGGATCAATACGAAGGGTTTAAAGGTGGAATTAGGGATAACGACGCGATCCGAGGGACCGTTACTTAATACTAGCTAGCGTAATTCAAGAGAATATGTCTAGTAAATTATGGTAACTACTCGGGAGAGTGTTACGACATTCGTAACGCGCATGATCAGCAGAGAAAACTTATACAAAACGTAGTGGAAAGTATTCCGACAACAGGGCAAATCATAACTCTAGACCTCCTTAATCTTATCTCTAACCCTTAGTACCTTTAGTTGTTAATTTACTATTCTAGTTTGTTAGTTAATTAGTTAAACACAATAATCTTAATATCTATAAGCTATGAATTATTCAAGCTTGTCTTTTTGGTGATAGTGAACAGTTGCAGCTAAGCCTTAATTCTCTGTGAGATTCGACTCCGAACTTGTAAATCGAATTATATATGTAATGACCGCTTAGTCTATTTTATAAGGCATAGTTGGGCGTGTTCAAGTACCACGACATGTGCAATATCTGGTCTAGTGCAAACCATAACATACATCAAGCTACCAACAACATAAAAGTAAGGAATACGATACATCTCCTTTTTTCTCTTCATCAGCAGGTGAACTCTGACTAATACTCAATTTAAAGTATTTAGCAGGAGGAGTACTAACCACTTTTACATCAATCATATTGAATCTCTCGGGTACCTTCTCAATGTATTGCTTTTAGGACAAAAGCAAAACCTTTCTATCGATCTCTATGTCGGTGGATTTTAATGCCCAAGATTTTCTTTATTGTCCCCAAGTCCGTTATCGCAAACGATTTGCTCAACTACTTCTTAAGGACTATAATTGTGGATTTATTCTTGACAACAATAAGCATGTCAATCAATAAAATAATAAAATTATCATCGGAGAACTTCTGGAAGAATACATAGTGGTCTGATGAAGTTTTCTTGTACCCTTGTTCTTCTATGACAGATTTAAACTTTAAATACCATTGCCTTGGAGCTTGTTTTATTCTATACGGGCTCTTTTTCAATTTACAGAGATAATTTTCTTTTTTATTAGTTACAAAACCCTTAGTTTGCTCCATATAAATCTCCTCATCCAAATCACCATGAAGAAAAGAAGTCTTGACATCCATATTCTCAACCTCTAAATCTAGACTTGTGGCTAAGCCTAGAACCACACAAATAGAAGACATCTTTACAACAGAGGAGAAAATTTCATCAAAGTAAAATCCCTTCTTCTGGCCAAAATCTTTAACAACTAAATTTGCCTTTTATCTAGGCACAGAAGAATGGTAATCTTTCTTTATTTTAAATTTTTATTTGTTAGATAAAGCTCGTTTACTTTTTGGCAATTTTACTGACTCATATGTGCCATTCTCATTGAGTGACTTCATCTCATCTTTCATGGAATCGAACCACTGATCTTTGTGAGTATATTGCACGGCTTCAACATAAATCTCAGGTTCTCCCATGTCAATAAAAAGTACATACTCATTAGGAGAATATCGCATAGAATTTTCCTTCTCCCTTGTAGATCTTTTAAGAGAGGTTTCAATTCGACGCAGTTATGTGAGCAGGAAGTGGTTATTGATCAACCAGAACTTCATTAAATGGAGCATCCTTAACATCTATACCACGATGATCATTTTAATCTTATCACTATCTTCAATATTGTCTTGGGTTCTGCCTTCGCAATAGAAACTAGATCAATATCAAGTAAGTTCACATTACTCTAAGAATCTATCTTCTCAACTTTGCCAATATTTTCAGTAGTTTGGTTTTCAAAGAATATTGAATCACGACTTCTAATAAGTTTATTGTCAACTGATCATAAAAAATACCCAAACTCATCTTAACTATAACTGATAAATATGTATTGTTCTTCAAGAATATGCACACAAGCTTTGCACCCAAAAACTCACAGTTGATCATAAGAAACATCTTTGGCAAACCAAACTCTGTTTGGGACACCACCATCCAAAGCAATAGTAGGAGACAAATTGATAATATAGGAAACAGTGTTAAGCGCTTCCCCCCAAAATGTATTTGGTAGTTTAGCCTCTAAAAGAAAGTATCTAACTCTCTCAACAATATTTATATTCATCCTCTCTGCCAAACAATTCAATTGAGGCGTCTTGGGCAGAGTTTTCTGATGACGAATTCCTTGTTCCTTGTAATAGTTATCAAATGGACCATATGCCTAAAATTTCTTAAACACGCCGAGAGTTTGATCTTTAGATTTTAAAGGATAAACCTAGAACTTGTGAGAATGATCATCAATAAAGGTTACAAAATAAAGTGCACCACCTTTTGACTTTACTTTAAAAGGACCACACAAATTAGAGTGTACTAGCTCCACTAAATCAGGTTTTTTTAGGAAGGATTGCTATGAAAGGAAATCCTTTTCTGTTTGTTAGCTAAACAATGGATACATATTTTCAGCTTTGCTTGTTTCACTCCAGAAAGCAAACTTTTCTTAGCCAAACATGTAATCCTCTTCTCACTCATATAACTCAATCTTCTGCGCCACAATTATGCTAAAGTATCACTTTCTACCAGATTTATGGAGTCATTAAAATAGAGCCTTGTGTCACATATAAATGACCAGACTTGACTCCTCAAGTCACTACTAACGAGCCCTTTGTGAGCTTCAATTGGCCATTAAAGAGGGCATTATGGTAACCTTCATCGTCTAATCTTGCTGCGAAGATCAAATTGAAAGAAAAGTCTGGAGCATGCTTGACATCTTGAAGAACTAACATTGAACCATTATTAGTTTTCAAATGAATTTTGCCAAAACAAACACCTTAACTTCACTGGCATTGCTCATCTTTAATAATCCAGAATCAACAGGAGTATATGATGAGAAAAAGTCTTTTCTTGCTGTGACATGTGAGGTAGCTCCAGAATCTACTATCCAGCTCGTCTCATGAGATACCAAATTGATGACGTTTTCATCAAAAGCAAAAAGGTCGCATCAAACAACAGTAGCAAATATTATTCTCGTTATTTTCAACATTTGTTACGAGACAAGTGTTAGTGTGTCACTTGTGTTTGCCTCTTCGTGAGGTTGTTCTCTCGATATTTTGTACTCGATGTAAGTCAATTGACTGAACCACGTTAAAACATTTGTGTCTCTTTTGTTATTTGATTTATCGTCGTCCAATTGTTGCTTTACTAGCTTCTGCATGACACCTGACTTTTTCGGTTCTAACAACGTATAGATACATCCAGCCGTAGTTTGGCGGTGGATTAATACTAGTTTCAGCTGTATAGATAAGGGAAAATGACATAAAAGAAAGAACATAGAGTACTCTCTTAGGCCAACTTACTTTCAGGAACATGTAAATGTCAAATATCTCCATTCACGAAACTGGCAATAGAGGAAAAATACACTCTAAAAAGCAATTACTACAACTGCGTCCATCTCTTTCTTCTAGCTAAACTTGTTGATGCATACTATATGTTATTTTTAGCTTAGGCAATAATTTCATGTTTCATACAAGTCCTAAGTTTGATGGCCATCGAATCCATTCCAATGGGTTGCACAATGTCACAACATTCTCTTCTATTACCAGCCTGTACAGAAAAGAAACAAAATAAAATTATGGCTAAGAATTTAAAAAACAGCTCAATTTCTTTATCAACGATTCGTAAACTCCGATCCATAATTATGCAAAAATCATAATAATGTTATATAGAATGTAATATACTGGAGTAATAAATAAGCGAAAAGTCAAACTTGAAATGCCCAAGTACTTTGGAGTCCAAAATGATTTGTTATAAGCCACTGTGTATAATTAAGATTGGATTCGTTGAAATGAATTAAAAGTCAAATGTGTTTTGCAGATGAAGTACCTAAAATCAACATATAATTATAAACGTTGAGAAAATGCAGAAGAAACAAAATCAACACTAAGAACGGCAGAACTCAGAAAATGGATTTAAAGTTAAATTCAACCTCTTGCTTTTATTTAGTATTCTATATTTGTATTCTTTTAAATAATTGGCAATGCGGGATGAGGACTTACCATGATGTCTTAGGATTTATTTTATCTAAAACTGTACTAAACTTATTCTAGAAAACTCCTAATGTCTTACTTGTATACTCTTCTTTTACTTTTTCTTTTTTATTCTATTCCAAAAAGATGTCACCTTTTTTAATTGCAAAACTTCTTACTCTAGACTTTTTATTTTATCATCTTAAAAGTATATACTCGTACGATCATATAATAACATGTTTAAGACCATAAGTATTACTAATATTATTTTCTTTTTAAAATTTCACGTAGTGGCAAAAAAACTGAGTGAATGAAAGCTTTTTAGACTAGTCCCAATAAAATGGCAAGGAAATTGACTTCTAAGAGAGCTGCTTTCGCCTCGTTAATTACCTAACGAGAGAGCCGATGCAAAAGTAGTCTTTTACGCGAGGAAACGCCATACAGACTGACCTCTGCTAAATATATTTTATTCTACCATACAAGGCCTTTCATGCTAGGCGTCGAGACGTACTATACCTGAGCCGCATCGTAGCTGTCGTTTAAAATAAAAGGGGATGAGTATATACGAGTATACTTACCCCTACATGAAGCTTATGCATCGGAGAAAAGACACGAATTTTTGAGACATCATCCGCAGAATGATTGCCGCTCGACCCACATGCCGGCATTGCCCTTGGATTTCCTTTGATGTATCTCGTAACAATGTGGTTTAATCTTGTTCCTTCGACAGCATCAAAGAAGAGAACATGAGGAATTTGACAAGAATTATTAGTTAATTGTCTAACATTAAACATGTAAGGTGGCGTTGCTCCTTTCCTCCATTCGGAAAATGTCTCAAGGGGACTTTCAAGAAAACTTGGAGAATGAATCTTCTCATAGATGTTAATGGAATAGCCCCATGACACTGAGAATGTCCAATTGTACTTGTTTAGGTAGCATGTGCTTTGCTGTAATAATCTGGATTGATCTACTCTTGCTGCTGTCATTAGATGGTTTACGGCCTCGTGATGGTTCATTAGAGGGAAAATTGGAGCTACTAAGTCAAGGTGATGGAGAGATAGGAATGGAGACTGAGGATGTGCTGATAAAAAACCAGATATGTCACGACGCAGGTCAATCTGTGTGAAACAACCGAAGTAAATGTCAGGAATTTCTTTTGAATTTCAAGATGATGATGTACAATCTGGTTAACTTTGCAAAGTGTGTTTCGTATGATCAGAAGTCATTCTTCATGGAAAATGTTTCTGTGGGATATTGTATCCCTTAAAAATATTTGATAGAAATATTCGTGTTTGGGTAGTGAGTGAAAAGTACTTTGAGAAAATACATATTAGTGATCATTAATAATAATAATAATAATAATAATAATAATAATAATAATAATAATGATAGGAAATCGAAACACTTTATTTTTTTATTATATTTTTGAGTATTAAAGATTAATAAATATTACTCTCTTTGGTGGCAGACGCAGGATTTCCGTAAAAGGGGTTCAAAAATAATTTTTTGTATCTAGTGGTAATTGAACCTATGACAAGGTTTTGAACTCCCTTGATCACTAAACTATACTGTTGGCTTGTGTTAAGGGGGTTCAAAACTTAATATATGTCGGTAAAAAATAAATTTTGCGTTATATATACAACGTAATTTTTTAGGGAAAGGGGTTCACCAGGGTTCTTCTAAACCCTTTTCGCCCCCCTAAATCCGCCCCTGACTCCCTCCGTTTCAATTTATGTGAATTTGTTTGACCAGACATACAGTTTATGAAAAAATGAAGACTTTTGGAATTTGTGGTCCTAAACAAGTGGAAAAGGGGCATAGAGTATTGTGTGGTTATAAAAGCTTCTCGTTAAGGGTAAAATTATAAATATAAGCTAAATTGTTATCAAATTTAGAAAATGATCTTTCTTTTTTAAACAGACCAAAAAAGAAATCACATAAAATGGAACGGAGGGAGTAATATATTTAGTTGGTGTTACTTGTGGGAGCAAGTGAGATAAAATTAACAGTAAAAATAATAGTTTGAACAATTTCCATCCACAAGTGAGGAGAATTATTTTCTCCCTTTTATATCAAACACTAGAAAATAACTTTCTGTATCCGAAATATTTTTCTGAAAATGACTTTTGTCATATCAAACACACGCTAAAATAATACTAATATAAAGAATTTGATTACCAACCTGATGAAACCCATTTTCTAGTGTAATGGTGACGCCTAAATCAGCAATACATGCTTGTAAAATGTGGTCACTGCCATATAAAAATGGATACCTCTTGATACATGTATCCATGTTCTTAGCCACAGCTTGTGCTAATGGATAACTTAAAGCATAACCAGCTCCACCAAATGCCATTTGAAACGACATACCATAGTTACTAACTAGACACTCTGAATTCATCCCAACGTAATAGTACTTTCTGTGATCATACCTAGAAAGAACATCCACCAAATTATCAATCAATAGCACAGTATCATCGTCCGCCATAACGTACCACCTGACCCCTGGACTGTGCTCCACATTGAATGTTTCCTCAATCACTCTCAACATTCTGATTGCAAATGGCATTCCGTGCTTGTTGTAAGGCGCGTATCGCGAATTGTCATCAGATATTTTAAAAGGAGGAGAGGAAGAAGGCCATGGTAGGTGCTCAGTTGGGGTTCTATCTAAGAAAAGATATCCCCTTGTTATATTAGGTTTCCACCAAGAATGGATATACCATTTTTTGTTGCCCCATGTATTTGATGAGCCTGCAATTCCAAAAACTAAGTGGCTAATATTAGTAGGTGAAATGTAGGACGTTTTATTGTAGTAATATTGTTTTGACTTGATTCTTCTTTGGAAGAGTAATAGGGATGATTGACAACATGGATGGTTGGACAAGAAAAAGTAAACTAGATATAAAATTAGGGTTACAAAGACCAGGGATTTGCATAAAATTCCATTCAGGTTGTTGGACAAAGATTTTTGTTTAATTAGGATAAATGAATTTTCAGAATCAGTGCTACTACTTTTCTCTAATGACATTCTTCAAATACTAAAGAGTTAGTCATGAAGGTTTAAGCCAAAGTGAAGAAGATTAACAGAATTATATTATAGGTTTAGTAATCAAGTGAATTTCACATGTTAGGACCTATAGTGAACGTTTAACTTGTTACAGGTTGGTGCATATATTTCATTCGTTATGTAATTGAATGGTAAACGTGATCAGTTCCAATTGATTAATTAAGAGTTATTTGATTAAAACGAAAGCACCAAGAGCATGAACATGCAGCGACTTGTGTGTGGCAAAAAGAGCAACGGTTTATTCTCGTGTGACATAAATTAAATTACATAAGGATCACATCAAAAACTATTAGCTGCTATTCTTACTTACTAATTACATACAACAACTATCCAATTCTTAACGAGGCAGCACTCGAGTGTTTTCATTCATCCCCGTTGCATCAATTAAAGGATAAATTAACTTAAATTTAACAAATTAAAATTGAAAATTGTGTGCTAATTCAATTATCCATAGAATATTTGTTAACCGGTGAATAATATGAATATCCATATTATTATAGCTTCTTGAATATGATTACGTTTGGGGGAATAGTCTTCCAAACTTGAGGAACCCATAAAAACTAAAGCTAAGAATTATCCATTTTTAGGTGGACAATAGGGATTTTATCCATATTTGACTCATTTTTAAAAAGTTCATTATACAAGCTATTTTTTAGCGGATAATATGGATTGATAATTATTTTTTATTGGTTTTGCCACTCCTAAACACAACTTAAGTATAAAATTATAAAATTTAATTAAATTCAACAAATTTAAATTGAAAATTGTGTGCTAATCCAATAGTAAGTCTAATATACAAATTATACTCAGATGGTAGCCTGAGCATCCTGTATTATATAAAACAGTGCTGCGGCCACCCATCACCTCTTTGATACAATACCGCAAAAAAAAAAATGAGACTTGATTCCAAAAAATTGAAAGAAGCTAAGGTGAAGAAAGACTCAGGCCCCCCTTTAAACATCAAAATGTACATGACCTCTACCATCTATAATGTACATTTAACTAACTTTGAAATTTGGTTTGTCGTATTTGACCACAGTTCTTCCAGTTTAATATTTTGTCCTTCTTCATTTTCTTCAAGCACTTCAAATTGTTGCGAAATAAAATGAGCACACTCTTTCCGAACGAGGCATGATTAAACTTGACACTTGGGATTGAGACTTGAAGTCTTGAAAATTGGAGATTGAGAGAATGAGAAAAATTTATATTGAGAAATGAGTATTGAGTGAAGAAATAAAGAAAAGGAGGGGGGTATTTATAGTTTTAGAGAAACTTAGTATTGTAAATTGAAAAAATATTTAAAAAAAAAAATAGGCTATTTGTGCAATATGACTCTTGGGAACGGTCATTGGGGCCCTTCATTTGAAAATTTTAAATATATAGTGCCTTATATATAGCTTATATGTATTATATACCACCATAAAATGAGCACAACAAAGTGCTAATACCACCATTAAAAGGAAAAAAAACTAAAGAAGATGTGCCAAAGTACAAGTTACACCATAATCTATATAGTATCTCTAACAAATTTCATAAATCCTTCATGGTTCGGATGAGGTTCCGTTGGTGGTGGCGGGAAAGAAGCTTGTTCATCATCGCTACCGGGCGAATTAGCATCCTCCACAAGTTCCGCTAACATTTCTTCATAAGCTTCGTCTATCTCCAGTTGTGATTCTGCAAGTCCAAAATTTCTTCTTTTCGAGCGGATCCAATCCCTGAAGAGTACTGATTTTTCCAAGCTCTCCCTCATAGACGCTCTATGATCACCTATTTGAAGTCTTGCTTGAGTGAAAGCGCTCTGTGATGCCACCAGTGGCGGAGGCAGGATATATATTAAGGGTGTTAAAAAAAATGGATTGTAGCTCACGGGTACTGAACCTGTGATTTTATGCACATTTTGAACACTCTTGACCACTGAGCCAAACATTTGCCTTGTGTCAAGGGTGTTCAAAACTTAATATATAGAGATAAAAAATAAATTTTGCCTTATATATACAGTATAATTTTTCAGCGAAGGGTGTTCAGGTAAACACCCTTGCGCCCCCTTGCCTCCGCCCCTGGATGCCATTGTTGAAGCTTGAACACATAAAATATCTTGAGTCATCCTTCCAAGAACCGGAAAATATTTTTTTCTGCTACAAATAAACTTGAAGCTCATTTAGATGTGAAGTATCATCAATAATATCACCTTGAGAACCCCTACACTCCATCCAAGAACTAAGTGCTTTTAGGCCCACAGGTCTTTTAGACGATTGTGAACAAGACAAAGTAGGAGTTGGAACATTTGGCCTAGCATTAACTAAGGCTTGTTGATAAGCATTATTAATTGTTTGAGCATTTATTTTTATTGAGGCTTTTACATCTGCAAGTGTAGCAAATTCCTCATTTGAAAGATTTATAACCTTATAAATATTTAAATACCAAAAGTGAGGACCTCCTAATTTCATGGTAGAATTTAACATGGCAGCAACAGGGATAGGAAAAAAATATTTTTTAAACTTTTCTTTCATTACATTTATAGCAAGTTGATAAATTTCCCCATCCTCTGAAAAATCAACAAAAAAATCACATAATGCTGCAATATAAACTAAACGGTTTGAAATAATAGGATAATATTGCACAGACAATTCATTTGTAGATTGATGAAATTGGTGTAAAAAATCTATAAGAATTTTTACATTATTCCAATCATGGTTTGTAAGGATTTCATCATTATCCTCACCATCAACGCGAGCATTAAACTTTGCATTAATTGGGTTTCTATATTCATATGCAACTACTAAACTTTCGTACATATGATTCCATCTAGTCAGACAAGCTTTAGGAACCTTTCTTTCTCTAAGGAAAAATTTATCATATTTTTAAAAATACTCTCTAACTCTACTTCTACGGTTTGAATAAAAGGGCAAATTAAGAGCCATTTTAACCTTTTCAATTTCTAAATTTAAAATTCTCATACCATCACCGACGATTAAATGGTAAATATGACAAACACATCTAATATGAAAATAATTATTAAATGCAAGATTTAGTGTTGTTGTAAGCAAGCCTATAGCATTAGTATTACTAGCAGTACTATCCATAAAAATTGCCATTATTTTATCTCTAATGCAAAATATCTACAAATATCTGTAACAGTGTTAGCAATAAACTTACCTATATGACGTGAATTAATTATTCTATAAGCAATAATGTATTTTTGCATTATCCACTCCTCATCTATCCAATGACTTGTAACAGTTAGATAATCAAAGTCATTATTACTTCTACCAATATCAGTAGTAATAGTAATCCGACAATTTATATAAGTAAACAAATAGCACAAATATTATTCATATTCATGTTTATAATTATAAATATTGCGCTTTACGGTTGCGCGAGGCCAACCTTTATAAGTAGGATTAAAATCTTTTCTAATATAATGCACAAAGTAAGGGTTAGAAGGAAAACTATAGGGTAATCACATAACGGTAATCATTTTTGCTAATTATTCACGATCTTTATTTGGATCGTAATATAAATACCACCGGTCACAGTCTAATCCTGGTTGAACTAGATTTGGACTTGTACTAGGGTTAACCGTAGTATCTACACTTGTCCCCTCTAGCTGCGCTTTCATTTGAAAATATTTAGCTTTATTTGTAGGATGTATTTTTATGTGCCTAGTCAAACAACCAGTACCGCTACGGTCTCCAGTAAATTTATGTGCCAGCAATCTCCCACAAGTTATACACTTAGTCTTATTTTGTTCTCTTACTTGAGTAAAAAATTCAAATAAGTGATGTCTTGGGGCATTTAGATGGTTGTCTATTAAAAGCAGGGGTTTCTGTATGTGGGTCGGGTGGGGTATTAGTTGGGTTATTAACATGACTAGTAGGTGTATCATCTATATCCGGTTGGGTTTCATCTACATCATCATTTTCAGCATCATTTTCAAAAATAGTTTCATTAGGATAAAGAGCATTCATAACTTCATCATTTAATTGTTGACTTGGTGCAACATCATGGAAAAATTTACTATCAAAAAATTAAAAATAAGGGTTATCACCATCAAGAATAATATGTGCAGGAGGACGGGTAACAGGTCTGGGTTGGGGAGCCGAGGGAAGGGTAGTAGCTTGGCGACTAGATTCACCAACTTTAGATTTTTTCTTACCACCAAATATTTTATTTCAAAGAAAATACCATATTAATTATTATTATTATGCAAACTAAAATAAACAATAATATATTCTTAAAACTTAAGAGTTGGAACGAGTTTTCCGAATTGACGAATAACTTCTTAAAAATTGAAAATTGTTGAAGACTTAAATACTTCAATTAACCAACTTCACAATTTTTCACGAATTTGCAATAATAAAGTATGCAATTATAAGAGAGACTTAGATATAGATTAAGAAAAATTGATGAATTTGTGAGAAAATAAAAGAATGAGGGGATATTTATAGTTGAGAATTGGGAAAAAGTATAATTATATAAAGTTGGGGGTCAAATGGGTATTTTTTAAAGTCTGACTCTTTTTTGATGGCCAGCGGCTAGATTTTAAAATCTGACTGCTGGTCATTTTTTAAAAAAAAACAATTAAATTATAGTCGTTGAGGCCTGTTAGGCCCGGCCTAGGCCCATTTGCTAGTCCCGAGCTTGTGGGCTAAATATCCAAAACCGGCTCGCTACGAGCTTTGAGTACCATTTGGGACCGACCCGTTTGGCAAGTGCACCCTTATTCTCAATAAACCTATATTGCAAGATAGAATGGCCCAAAATCTTGCTATGTTTTTAGTTTAGGCTTTATAATTCAACTCCAAGCTGAATTAACCTTAGCTATGTTAGGTCTAGTTCTATAATCGGTACATCCATCGATAGAGGAACACCAATTGGTCCAAGAATTTGTGTCACATACAGGAAAATTTCTTTATAACTGTCTCATTTGTTCTAGATAGTTTTGGATGTTGTAGTAAATCGCTGTGATAGAAAATATATATCATAAGAGAACATAAAATTTGGTTTCGGAAAAACTTATCTTTTATAGTGAAGTATTGTTATATAAGGAGGATGGTAGAACAATATAGGGATAAGAAGAAGGGTTTCCACATAGTGTTTATCGATCTAGAGAAAGCGTACAACAGGATTCCTAGGGAGGTCTTATAGAGCTGCTTAGAGGCTAAAGGGGTCCCGATTGCCTACATTAGGGTGATTAAAGACATGTATGATGGATCTAAGACTCGGATTAGGATAGTAAAAGGCGATTCCGAGCATTTTCCAGTTATTACGGGGTTACACCAAGGGTCTGCGTTCAGCTATTTTCTATTTGCCCCGGTAATGGATGCTATAACGCACCATATTCAAGGGGAGGTGCCATGTTACATGCTATTTGATGATGACATAATCCTAATTGACAAGACACGACGCGGCGTCAACGAGAAGCTAGAAGTTTGGAGACATGCCCTTGAGTCTAAAGGTTTCAGTTTGAGCAACACGAAGATGGAATATCTCGAGTGCAAATTTGAGGCCGAGCCGACGTAAGCGGGAGTGGAAGTGAGGCTTGACTCTCAAGCCATCCCTAAAAGGGGTAGTTTCAAGTACCTTCGATCAATTAATCAGGGGATCGAGGAGATCGCTGAGGATGTCACACACCGTATGGGGGTGGAGTGGATAAAGTGGAGGTTAGCGACGGGAGTCCTGTATGACAAGCAAGTGCCATCGTTACTAAAAGATAAGTTTTATAGAGTAGTGGTTAGGTCTGTCATGTTGTATGGGACCAAGTATTGGCCGATTAAGAACTCACACATCCAAAATATGAAAGTAGCGGAGATGAGGATGTTGAGGTGGATGTGCGGGCATACATGGATGGAAAAGATTAGGAATGAAGATATTCGAGAGAAGGCGGGCGTAACCCTCATGGAGGACAACATACAGGAAGCAAGACTCAGTTAGAGGAGGAGCATTTATGCACCGGTGAGAAAGTGTGAGCGATTAGCTGTGGTGGGCACGAGGAGAGGTAGATGGAGACCTGAGAAGTATTGGGGAGAGGTGATCAGGCAGGACATAGCGCGACTTAGGATTACTGAGGACATGACCCTTGACAGAGAATTGTGGAGGTCGAGCATTAAGGTTGTAGGTTAGGGGGAAGTTGTAGACTAGCCAGTTAGGAGTTAATCTTAGGTTGGTGATCAACTACTGATGCAGGTCTTTATCTGTTGGATATTAGTATACCTTCCATCTTTTTCGTATTTTCTATATTTCTTATATTATTGTTATTTTATTATTTTATGTTATAATATGTATTTAATGTTATTTTATTATAAGTCTATTGTATTAACATATCGTCTCTTGTCTTTTGTTACTTTCTTGACCCGAGGATCTCCTAAAAATAGCCTCTCTGTCCCTCGGGGTAGGGGTAAGATCTGTGTACATATTACCATCTCCAGACTCCACTTGTAAAATTATATTTGGTTATTATTATTTTATTGCTATCGTTGTTATATAAGGATATTGGTATAGAAATGTATGGCCATAATTTCAAGTATGATTATAAAATGGTACAAGATTGATTACGCTAAAATGAAAAAATGAAATATTCATAAAGTAAAACATAAAGTAATTTTCTAACAGTACTTTTGTAATTCATGCTCATAATCCTACCAAGATAAAAGCTTGGAAGAAAAAGTGTTGTTGGAAAGTTGGGACTCATAAATATTCTTAAAATTGGTAACTCCCATCGGATGTCTCTTTCCGTATATACCCTACACCAGGGGTGTTCAAACCAAATTGAAAAGTCATACTAAATCGAATAATCAATTTAAATTGATTAAAAAATTCAACTAGCTTTAGTTTGACTTAGTTTAATTATTTAGTAAGAAAATTCGAACCAAATCGACATATAAATATATAACTTTTATTTATATTTTTAAGGCTTTATAATGAATTTCTTTAGAAAATATAGAAATATTTGGGATCCTCTCATGTATTAACCTTGAAAGCGTAAATTAATGAAAAATTATTGTTAGACAACTAAGAAAATAATTTTAGAATGTTACTAAAAAAATTCTTCCATTAGAATATTTTAATAGATTATATTTGTTAATTTTTTTTTATATTTACTAAGCATATATTCACTTATCAAAGCATTATATATAAATTTAACAAAGCTTGAAATAATATTCATGTAACAAAAAAAATTCAAAACACCAAAAATCGACAAAATCAAACCAATTTAAACCGATATAGTTGGTTTAATTTGGTTATATACACCCCTACCCAACACGAAACATATGCATCAAACACCAGCTCTCAAAATTTGACTTTTTTATACCTAACACTGTATGTTATATGACACTTTTACCCCTTGTTGTCTTCATTTTCTTAATTTTTATTTTCTGTCATATTAGTGGATGTAATTTCTTCGTCTTATTTTTTAATTATCCGATTTGTATTTTCTTGTCCGTATATGTAAACTAGTTGCTATAATATTTTGTGGGGTACTCACGAAATAATCAAAAATTACTCAATTAAGAAAGCATAACATATTGACTATAACGAAAAGCACATCATGTTGTACTAACCGAGTAACCGTAATGAATCAAATATAGATATTTAAAATTGTTATTCACACGATGTTTTAGTCGAAAGATGAAAATTTTACATTCCTTATTCTCAGTTTTAAAGCATTGCTCCAAATATAATAGAAAGATTAAATAAGTCGAATTCATGGGCACTTTAATTAAGTATATTCTTTAATTTGCATTGTCCTTGGTTTTTTTTACTAACTTAATTAATATGTCTTAATCATTCTATTTTTATATTATTTTGCAACATAACTTGTAATTATAACCTCCGCTTTTGTTTAAATAAAAGAAATATGGTTTTCTCAAGGGCATTCCTATCATTTCATAAAACTCAACAATTGACATGTTAAAAAACCAATAAATTTCTAGGATATAGCTAACTTTTAGTTATAAACAGATTCAGAATCCACAACAGAATATAAGGGTAGTTGTTATTTGAGGTCATCAAACAGAGTCAATGCCTTAAAATTTTGCTGATGGCATTAGACAAAACTAAAGAAAAGAAACAACAAAAGAATCTAAGAGTTGTTGAAAGATTCATAATTTCATTTCCATTGAATACCTCCTTCTTCCTTCCCTCCAAACTTTTCCTTCAAATGAATATTTTCTGCCCCTTGAATTTTTCCCATAATCTCATCTTTAAGTCAAGAAAATGTTTTCTCTTGTAGTTATTATCTAAGAAAATTTTCTTTGAGGTTTTTCCCCCAAAAAAATATCCAGAAAAAGAAATTTTGAAGAGAGATTTGGAAATATTAAAAGGGAGAAATCAATGGAGAATTCGTTAGGAGCTGGAGTTGTGGCTGTTTTTGCAGTCTCAGGAAGTGTTGTTCTCCTTGCCTTGAAAGTCCATAACCACCTTCTTTCTGATTTTATGAAGAAGATAGAGTTTGAAATACGTATGCATCTTGTCCTTATTTATTTATTTGCAACAAAATCACCATTCTCCGTCTGTTTTAATTTATGTGATTCATATTCTTTTTTAGTTTGTCCATAATAAGGATATAATACTATAATGAGAAATAATTCAACTTTAAAATTCATATTTTACCTTCAATTAGCTAATTTATAGTCATCTATAAATATATATATATGATATATTTTAAATTTTTTTATTCTTTATTAAACTTTATGTCCAATCAAACAAGCATATATAAACTAGGATGGGGGAGTAATAAATTTAGCATCTCTTAATGTCTTATAGTATTAGATCAATATACCTTGAGATTAAGAAAAATAAAATCTTAACTTGCAAATCAGATATGGTGAGTCCTTTTCTATTCAGTTTACCTTTACTTGTTAGTTAATTCTGTTGTAATATTGATATTTCTATATTACGTGTATTATTTTTCTGTTTTGTCTATTTTCTTTTGTTTTTTCTTCTGATAAAAGTGGATTATGTGCTTTCTAATGCTACAGAAGACAATGACGTTAACTACTTTTAAGGGTAAATTTTATTTGTCTCTCCTTTATACCAAGTAAGAATGTACGGCAATCAAGAAAGTATTATTTTGATAAGAGCTAGAAGTGATATTTTATTTTGCTGCCTAATCTGGTAAAATTTTTGATTAGTCTCATAGTATTTGATCTCTCGTTCAAATTTATGTTAAAGAACATAGAAATCCATTCCCTCCTCCTCCCCACCTCCCCAATAAGTATTGTGATTATGGGATCACTATGACGATTATTTGGAAGAAAAAACAACTCTATTATACAAGAATAGAATTACAGAAAATTTACACCAAGAATTTCTCAAAAAACTTCACCAAATTCTCTTTTATTCTCACAATCTCCTCCTGGACTGTATTTCAATCTCTCTGAAGTGATGTTTTGTCCGTAAAACATTAGGCTCTATTTATAGCCTTAAAGAAGGTGGTTGGTGGTCAAATTATCCATTCAACAATGGAGGCTTCAAGGTGGCTTCTAGAATGGGTTAGTGACTTCAACAATGGTGGACTTCTAGAAATGGTTATTGGTAGCCGCTGAGCTTATTAATAAGTGTTGGACATCTGTGTTCAAAATCAGAAAAACAGAGAAGTAAGCAAACGTTAGTTCAATAAACAAAACGTGAAATAATAATTCCGAGCCCACAAGTTGCTTGTGTGTCCTTAAGGAATTTAATCCCCTCACTGTTGCCCAAGGTTTTGGATTAATTCCTCCCGGGATAGAACGGAATAACTATTCTGCAACACTGGCAATCGAAACTGCAGAATTTCAGCGAACTCAACAGACGGAGCAAATCACACTTGACACTTAAGTTTATTTGAAAATAATGCAACAATATAGAAAAGAGAGGAGAAATTTTCAGATTTTTCATCCTGATTTTATATCTAAAAAATGAGGCCAAGCTTCTAAATTTATAGACAAAGGAAGGGTGATATGGAGAGGTGCAATCTAAATGGTGCCTCTTCCATTTTCCATTCACACCCCTTAATAAAAATTCACACCCTTTAATAAAAATGCAACAATCCCCCACATGAATGGGGAATGGGCATATGTGGAAAACCATACATGAACATACTATGTGATTCGCAAGTAGGATTAATCGCATCCGGATAAGTAGGTTTCCCTTTGAACTTTTCGTAGTGAACTTATGTCGGATATACTCGGTCAATCGGTAGAATTGATATCTTTGAACCGTCGAGCTTTGGTGTATATCTTTGAGCCGTCAAACTTTAGTGGATACCTAGACAATCATAAGTCACACAATAAACCCTTAACCGTCTTTGGTTCTCGTTGCTGCATAGAGAATTGGCCTTGCAATATTCTCCTTGAAGCGGCTAACACTTCACACTTACATAGGTGATTCCTAAACGTGTCATCCTGTAGATACACTATTTGATATACCCTGTATCAAACTTAGAAACCATTAAAAAATGTCTTAACATTTTATCCTTGTTATTGAACATTGTCTTCATCACGAGAATGGACTAAAATATTATATTTGACAATGTTGAACCGGTCATGCATAACTTTGTTTGCTCCTTGAACCTAGATCTCGGACCTCCAAAATTCTAGGTAGAGTTACCGCCATGATGACTTGTCCTCGTCCATAGTCCCATTCCCTTAGATGATTTCTCAACTCCCTCTCTAGTCAGGCTTTTGTAAGCGGATCCGCCAAATTATCCTTTGATTTTACATAATCAATTGTGATAATTCCACTAGAAAGTAGTTATCTAACGGCGCTATGTCTGCGTCTTATATGACGAGACTTTCCGTTATACATAACGCTCCCAGCCCTTCCTATTGTCTCTTGAATATAACAATATATACATATGGGTGCCAAAGGTTTGGGCCAAAAATAGAATATCTTCCAAGAAATTTCGGAGCCATTCAGCTTCTTCACTGGCCTTGTCTAAGTCTATAAACTGAGCCTCCACTGTACATCGACCAATGCACATTTGTTTGGACAATTTCCAAAATATCGCTCATCCACCGATATCTTAGAATCGGTTGAACCGGTGATCTAATTTGTACCACTATACCCCCATATTATCGCGGGATACTTATTGTAGTGCAAAGCATAATTTGGAGTATATTTCAAATACTTCAAAACTCATTTCATTATCGTAAACATTCAATGCAAACTTCCTTATGTTGTAGACTAATACGTCTCAACTTTCGATTGCATATCAGATTATTGACTACACTTAATGTAGTATATTATAATGACAGCTGGAATGATTGGCGTCAATTGTGATCATAACCTTTTAATATATAACACATTTCTCAATCACTCTGCCATTTCCAAGCATTTGTATGCTATTTATTCATACGTCTATATGATATGCAAATTATAGCACATTTATTTATGAAACAAATCCAACTTGCAATGGATTTTGTTCATGTTCATCGGTTGGTTCACCTCATTATAGACCAATGTATTAATATATCCGTTCATGAACGGTCATTTCCATACTAAAACGTACAGACATATTATTTTATGAAAAGTCACAACCTTCAAAGTGACATCATTTCATAAAAGAACCAAACAATATAAATTTTCATTAAAGAAAATGACCTTTCGAGAAAGACATGTGACCAACTTCCAAATTAGTGGTTTCATCAACTAGTCTTCATTAAAACTAAACAACTGATGAATTTACCAACTACTATATCAACGAGTTTCAAATATCTATTTAGACATTACGTCTCACATTTGCTTTTGTCATGCATAAGATAAAAGCCTCCACATTTTAAATATTTCATCAACATATAATCAAAATAATGACTATATATATGACTTGAAGTATTCTTAATGTAAACACTTTTATTTACACTCATTAATTTTTGAAACTATTTCACAATATTATTTGGTCAAATCTCGCATGTCATTGTTTGGGTGACTTAACAAGTCGACACACCTTCGTTTCTTTTCCGGGAACCATGAACCCTTTAGGTTGTTCCATGTAAATTTCTTCCTCCAAATCTCCATTTAAGAAGATTTTCTTTAATTTCATCTGATGGATTTCAAGGCCATACACCGCGGCTAACGCTATTAACACTTGAGTAGATGTAATCATCATTACCGGTGAGTATGTATCAAAATTAACAAGACCTTCTCGTTGTCTAAACTCTTTTGACAACTAATCTTGCCTTATATTTGTCAATAGCACCATCAACTTTCATTTTACTTTTTGAAATCCACTTAGAATTCAAAGGTTTATTTTCTGGATGAAGATCAACCATTTTCCCAAGTATGGATTCTATCTTACTATTGATAGCCTCTTTTCAATATTGTGCTTCCGAGCAAGACATTGCTTTTTTAAATGTTTGAAGCTCACTTTCCAATAAGAATGTCAGAAAATCTAGTCCAAAGGAAGTAGTTATCCTTTGACGTTTACTACGTCTTAGATTCACCTCAATCGGTGTACTTTCTTTTGCTTTTTCCCGTGTTCGCTTAGATTTTTTTTTTCATTAGACGACTCACATTCTTTTTATACGGATAACTATTCTCAAAGAATTCAACGTTATCTGATTCAATTACCGTATTAATATGAATGTCGGGATTTTCTGATTTATGAATCAGAAAACGATATGCCTTACTATTTGTTGCATATCTTATGAAAACGAATCAACAATTTTCGATCCGATTTTATCCTTTTGGGTTTAAGAACTTGCACTTTACCCAAATATCCCCCACACTTGAAAATATTTCAAGTTGGGTTTTCTTCCCTTTATTCATTTTTCGTATGAAAGGATTCCGTAAGAATAGCTTCTCCCACAAGATTTGGGTAAACCATAACTTACAACAAGGCATTTTATCATCTCATTTAACGTTCTACTCATTCTTTCCGCAATTCCATTAGATTGCGCTAATGAAGGAGCGGTCGTTTGGTGAATAATGTCGTATTCCAAACATATTTCATATTTGACGCCCCTATTACGTTGTTGAGCCAACCACAAGGACTGTTGTTTGTGCCATAACATAGTCAGAATAAATGGTGAAGTTTTTAATCTTCAAACCAATCTGACACAATCAGAATTAATAAACGGTGAAGTTTTTAATCTTCTAACCGAGTACTACCTGATACCGGATCTATTAAACGGTGAAGTTTTTAATCTTCAAACCGAGTAATTCCTGATACTGGATCTAATAAACGGTGAAGTTTTTAATCTTCAAACCGAGTAATATGTGACACAATCAAATTTAATAGACGATGAAGTTTTTAATCTTCAAATCGAATAATAAATTAGAGTAGAAAATCACTCAGATTTTAATCTCCAAAACGAGTATAAAGTCACTTAGACTTTAATTTTCAACAAATGAGTAGAAAGTCACGAAGACTTTAATCTCAATGAATGAATACAAATCGTGCAGATTTTGATCTCAAAAGGAGTAGAAATCACGAAGATTTTAGTCTCTATAACGGGAGTATAAAATTCACGAGAATTTTAATTCCTTTTCCAAATGATTTTTCCAACTAAATCATTATAACTCTTTAAACAATTTGATTCTTTAATCAAACACATATATGTTCATATTTACATATATTATATTCATGATCTCAAGAATACTTTCAAGTATCAATGTAAGCCTAATTTCTGCTTACAATCTTGAAAATAATCTTCCACATAATTTTATGCATATTATCAGATTGTATACCAACTAATATATTTTATAGCATGCAAATAAAATATATTTTGAGATCATCAATTAAGTGTCTACCCTGACACATATAGGAATAGAAAGTAACAAAATTTCTATCTAACTGCCAACAAAATAATTCTCTTTCTCGTTTAGTATCTGACAAACAGAGGTTACGACAAACACAGAAAAGAATATTAAATTCCTTAAGATTGTTGGACATCTGTGTTCAAAATCAGAAAATCAGAGAAGTAAACAAACGTTAGTTCAATAAACTAAAACGTGAAATAATAATTCCGAGCCCACAAGTTGCTTGTGTGTCCTTAAGGAATTTAATCCCCTCACTGTTGCCTAAGGTTTTGGATTAATTCCTCCCAGGATAGAACGGAATAACTATTCTGCAACACTGGCAATCGAAACTGCAGAATTTCAGCGAACTCAACAGATGGAGCAAATCACACTTGACACTTAAGTTTATTTGAAAATAATGCAACAACATAAAAAGAGGGGAGAAATTTTTAGATTTTTTTATCTGATTTTCATGTCTGAAAAATGAGGCCAAGCCTCTAAATTTATAGACAAAGGAGGGTGAGATGAAGAGGTGCAATCCAAAAGGTGCCTCTTATGGAGAGGTGCGATCCAAAAGGTGCCTCTTCCATTTCCCATTCACACCCTTTTAAAAAAATACAACAATAAGTCATATATAGTTGCGCATTTAGAATTTTATACAAACATTTTCCGTCTATATATTATCGTAACCCAACTTATTAATGGGATTGTGTTTGGAACTATAGAAATGTTACGACTATATTTTCTCCTGAATACAAGCAAAATGGGTATAATATATATGCATTATTTTTTGGTTGAAGTGATGTCATTACACCCCTTAATTAAAGAAGGGTGTCTTCGCCACTATAGCCAGTTACGTGTATAGATGGAAATAATGTTTAAAAAAAACGACGAAATCTCTTGTATTAACATACATAATTCAAGTTGTTGAGAAATAAATTGGTGAATGATTTGAATTTCAGGACTTGAGAAAGACCAACAAAAGAAGAAGGTGAAGTTGTCGAAGGAAGTTGTGAAGTTAGGAGCTTTTAAAAAAAGTGAAGATGTTGATAATAATGGAAAGAGGAGGTTTCATCAAGAAATATCAGATAGAGAGAGCATGGAATCCATGCCCTTGAATCGGCAAGCACTTTACAAAGGGATCCTCCAATATAAAGCCCTCAAAGGCTACACCTAAATTCAATTTCCCCTTTCGAGTTGTTCTCTCTCTCCTCTTCCTTCGTGGTGGCGACTTTCTACTTTATTTTATTTTATTTAAAATGTGTGTTTTATTATTTAGATAAAAGTTGTATTCCCTCCCTTACAATTTATAGGAATTTATTTACTGGGTACGGAGTTTAAAAATAATTGAAGATTTTTGAAATTTGTAGTCCTAAACAAGTCTAAAAATGACTCAAAATATTTGTGTGGTTATAAAGGCTTCTCATTAAGGATAAAATTATAAGTTTAAGTTAAATTGTTACGAAATTTAAAAAAGGATCATTCCTTTTTAAACGGATAAAAATAAAATACGTTCGTGAATTTATTTGTAATAACATGTTGACTTAATAAAAGAGGAAATCCATTTTTCATACTGTGCCTATGACTAGTTCTACCGCTCCATCCATTAGTATTATATATCTGCGTCTTTAAGCTTATTCTACACCAAAGAAGTCGGTAGGCACCCACTTGTTCGTAATTTTTTAACTTTTCATATTGTTGTGTATAATAAATTGCACTGGAATATAAAGTATCTCAAAATCTTTATTTCCACATGCTCTCCAAGTTTTTGCTAAAAAGGTGGAGGGAAAAAAATTAAAAATAGCCAGATTTATAATTAGTAATTGAATGATAGTCATAGTTTTAAAAGTAATCGAAATTTAACTATTTTTCATATAAAGATAAAATCTGAACAAAACATCATTAAAAATCTGAAAAAATTCTAGCATATTATGCTGAAGTTCGAATTTTTATATATGTGATGTATTGGAATTTCATAATTTATTGTAGATCCAACATAATATGTTGGAAGTTTATATGCATGAGCTCCATCATCCAGCATATTATAGTGGAACTTTCTGTGTGCTAGAGTTCCAACATAATATGCTTGAAGTTTATACGCAGGAGTGGTCCATAATTGTCACAACCCAAAATCCCAGCCTTGGGGTTGTGGTGGCAACCAATACTATTTGTTCGGCAAGCCAATACCACGAAAATAATACAGAAGTAAAAGCAGTAAATATCAAATAACTAAACAGTAACCAGACATAAAATACCCTGAGATCTGGTAGCACATACCGCTACCTCCGAGACCGCTAAGTATATTAGCAATTGGTTGCCTTCCTTTGATTTTAATAGTAACCGAGGGCTCGATAAATACCGTTTCAGGGTCTTTTAAGGCTTGTTGGCATGTTGGAGTCCATTTGAAGTTGTTGTTCTTCTTCAAAAGTGAGAAGAAGTGATGACATTTTTTCGAAGACCGAAAAATGAACCTGCTTAGAGTGGCCAGTCTTCCGTTAGCCTTTGGACTTCTTTTACGCTTGTTAGCTAGTCTTGGATGTACTCGATAGCCGTGATCTTATCGTGATTGGCCTCGACCCTCTTTGTGACACCAGAAAACCTAATAATTTACCGCAACTAACTCCGAACATGCAATTTTCAGAGTTAAGCTTCATGTTGTGCTTCGTTAGGATATTGAAGGTTTCTTGGAGGTATTTTAAATGGTCACATGCATTCAAAGACTTGATCAATATATCACCTATGTATACTTCCACTGCTTAGCTGTTTATTTTTCGAACATCTTATTAAGAAGCCTTAGATATGTGGCTCTCGTGTTTTGAGCCCGGAAGGCATCACATTATAATAATATGTACCAAAGTTTATTATGAACGAAGTTTTTTTCTGATTCTACGGGTTCATCATTATTTGATTGTACTCGGAATAGGTATCAAGGAAACTTATTAAACCGTGCCCGATCATGGCATCGATTATTTGATCGATGTTTGGTAGTTGGAACGAGTCTTTCGGGCACGCCTTATTCAAGTCTTTAAAATCTACCCACATTCAAAATTTTTTTTTTTTTTTTGGAACTACAACCATATTAGCTAGCTAGTCGGGATATTTCACCTTCCGGATTGAGCCAATGTCAAGTAACCGAGTTATCTCTTCTTTGAAAAACCTATTTCGGATCTTAGTTATTAGGCATTTCTTCTGCTTTATCGGTGGGACACCTGGGTCTAGTCTTAGCTTGTACACGGCTACCTCTAGTAGGATACATGTCATATCCACGTGCAACTATGCGAAACAATCAACATTAATTTTAAGGAAATCAATCTCCATTAAATGACTTCAAATTTTATATACAACCTTCTTATACTATTTTTAACAAGTCTAAATAACACCAAATCCAAATTTCTGACAAACCCACATATCAAGCTTGTTAAAAAATTAATTTTTTACCGCCCAAATGAATTAGATTTGTTTAATTAATATTTAAGTCACAATTACTTATTCGAAAATTAATTTAAAAGCTTGAGGAATTTTTTAAAAAAATTAAATAGTAATTTTGAGAACCTATTGAAATTTGGATATTGAATCTTAGCCTATTATTTATGGGCTAGTTGATTGTAATTGGGCTATAAAATTAAAAAGTATGGAGTCTATTTGTTCTAATGTGAAATTTTCCAAAAAAAAAGAAAACAAGGGGGCTGAAAAGGGGAAAAGAATAAGAAAAGAGAAGTATTCGAGAAATATTACGTTGAAATTCATAGCAAGTTGGGTCCATAGCTCAGTGGTAGAGCATTTGACTGCAGATCAAGAGGTCACCGGTTCGAACCCGGTTGGGCCCTCAATTGTTTCTTTTTATTTTGTTTTTCGGTTCAATTAGCTGAGCAACCCATCTCCGCAGACTCATATAGTAGTGATTTTAAACCGTCTTTAGTAGCTTGAATCTTGCTAGTATTTCGTTCAAAGAGGTAAAAACTAGATTTAAACTTACAAACATCTCCTCCGTCCACCCAATTCACATGCTTCATGCAAGAAGATAAAAGGAGAGCTCATATTGTGAATTTGCTGCAAAAACTATTGCATATTAGATATATTAATTTTCTTCTCATTCTAAAGGCATTTAGTATTTGATTCAGCTGTCTTTGTTTTCATCTTTTAGATAAGTGTCTTTACTCTTGATTGGCATTAAGCAATAATCCATTGATTCGATTTTATGTAAATTTATTTGATTGGATATGAAGATTAGAAATGAATGTTTTTGAACTTGCGGTCTTAATGTGTGGCTATACTTATGTCATTATGAGTAAAATATAAATAAAAAATTTAAAATTAAATTAAAAAAATATTCATTCTTTTTGAAGGAAAAAAAGGGGTGCATTAAATGGAACAAATGGACTATGAAGTACTATTATACAACAACAACAACAACATACCCAATATTATCACTACAAAAAAAAACTCGAATTACAATGGAATTTTACCTGAAATTGTTTTCCGCAGATAATTGATGCGAATTTTCATGCGAAAATCTCAGGGTTCCTAAATTTTAGAATATTTACATGTACACACGATTTTCGCAGGTAAATTCGCAAGTAAATTTGGCACCATTTAGCGTCACTGGGGATTTATTTAGGGAAATAATTTCCAAGTATCATTTTCGTAGGTAATTCCATAGGTAAACAATAAAAAACATAAAAATTTAATTTCCTTTATGAATTCGTAAAAAAATTTCCATGTAACAATACTTGCAGATTAGTTAGGGATTATTTTCTAGGAATTTATATGGGGATATTGTTATTTAGGAAATTACTTAGGGATTTTGTTATTACGATATTAGCTGGGGATTTATTACCTAGTGAATTAACTGAGAATTTTATTTTTACGATTTTAGTTGGGGATTAGTTCTTGGGAATATACTTGGGGATGTGATTACCTAGGGAATCACCTGGAGATTTTGTAGATGCGATATTATTTGGGAATTATTTCTTGTTTACCTAGAGATTTTATTACCTAGGGAAATACATGGGAAATTTATTGTAGTAATTTAGCTGAAGGTTATTTTTTACCGATTTACTTGAAAGTATTATTACATAAAAAATTACTTGAGAATTTTGATGTTGCAATTTTAGTATGGGATTATTTCTTGAAAATTTACCTTGCAAGTTTATTAACTTAAGTTTTATTATTGCATGTCTAGATGAAAATAGATGTTCTTGAAAATTTACCTGGCATATATTTATTTCTATAGTGAATTTCCAAAAATTATATCTTTTTAAAAACTTAAAAACTAGTAATTTGTAAACATATATTATTCACTATTGATCGTATCTAATATGACAAGAGGGGTTGCTCTGATGGTAAGCAACCCCAACAGCCTCTCTACCTCAGGGTAGGGGTAAGGTCTGCGTACACACTACCCTCCCCAGACCTCATTAAGTGGGATTATACTGGGTTGTTGTTGTTGTTGTTGTTGATCGTATCTAATATATAATTTGTCAAAATATTTATAAGTAAATATATTAAAATGATGATCCTATATAAAATCAATTATAGTATCTAAGCAATAGTAGTTTGTATATTTTGGTATTAAAACTTAATTAGGTATCAAATGATTTTATGATTTTACCTGCAAACGTCATATCTTAATTAACATAACATTATTGAAGTAACAGAATCTTGTATATATTGTTAAAATTAGCGTAACAATTTTTTCCAATTACGTAATCATATATAATGTGTTTATTTCTTGTTAGTTTATGTATTTTTTATATAAGAAAAATATTTAATGTGTTATTCCACTATATATAAATAAAATTTTGAAAAAATAACAAACAATACTTTTAGTTAAAAGTAATATATACTCGTATTTTAGTTCACTTACTTTTAGTATACATCATGGGGTCTGGGGTAGTGTATACGCAGACATTACCCCTACCTCATGAGGAAAGAAAAGATGTTTATTCAATAGACCCTCGGCTCCATTTTATCCATCCCGGCCCAATACGATGTGTGACATCTTCATCAATCTCCCCATCCCCCTGAATAATAGACTCAAGATAGTTAAAACTCCCACTCCTACGGATGACCTACGAGTCCAGCCTCACCTCCCATTCCCCTCCCTGAGTCTCGCCATTGAACTTACACTCTAAGTATTCTGTCTTGATCCAGCTCAACTTGAAACCTTTAGATTCTAGAATCTGCCTACATACCTCTAATTGTGTGTTCACACCATCTCACGTCTCGTCAATCAATACAATATCAACTGCAAATAGCATACACCACGACACATCCCCTTGAATGTGGAGCGTTAGTACGTCCATCACCAGAACAAACAAAAAAAGGCTGAGTGCTGACCCCTAATGCAACCCCATCATAACAGGAAAATGATCTATGTCCCCACCCATCGTCCTCACTCGGGCGTTTACTCCATCATACATGTCCTTAATCAATCTAAGTAGGCAACAAATACACCTCTAGCCTCCAAGCATCTCCACAAAATCTCAAAACTTTATTGTATGCCTTTTCTAAGTCGATGAACACCATATACAAGTCATTCTTTCTCTCCCTATACTGTTCCATCAATCTCCTAACAAGGTGGATGACTTCTGTAGTGGAACGCCCAGCATAAATCCAAATTGGTTCTTTAAAATAAACACACTCCTTCTCACCCTTAGCTCTACTACTCTCTCCCCCACTTTCATAGTATGGCTAAGCAGCTTGATAACTCGATTGTTTATGGAGTACTATTATGAGCAACTTTTAGTTTAAATTTTATATTTTCCTATTCTCGAATGTTACTAACAAATATCTTTTACAATTATTAATTAATTTATAAACAATGAAAATTTGGGTGGATATTGATTAATTAAAAAAAAGCTCTAGAAATAAAATTTGCTTAGTTGTATAGGCGTGTCAAATAAGTTAAATTAAAAAGAAAATTATCATAAAAAAATTAAAAGAGGAGGAGGTTGATAATGATACTATAAAAACGTGGCTTAGTCTTAGCACTTTGAGATTGCAGGACGAGTATGTCTTCGTCTAAAGGTAATTAATACTACTGTATTAGGAGTTTGATTTTTAACAATATGTTTACGTTTGAGAGAAAAATGTTTATTCATTATTCATGCAAGTATAAATGAAAGTAAGATTTTATTTCTGTATCTTCTTGTTTTTTCTTCCCCTAAACTATGTGAATAGCAAAACAAGCACAATAGCTAATTATGAACCAATTATTAAGCAAAAGAGGTTAGAGATCCATAATTCCAGTGAAATCTAAACCACTAAAAATAAACACTAACTCCAAATTCATGTATCACCAACCAAGTTTTCGTTGCTTTTGCATATAAATTAACACTTCCCTTTGTTACTTCTTCTTTGTAGAATCCCATTGTTTTTCCACTTTCTTGGTTTGGAAATTAGCAAAAATAAAAGAAGAAAAAGGAAAAGCAATGGCTCTCCACATGAATAAAATTGTTCTTGTCATTTCCCTTTCTTTCTTCCTAATTTCATCTGAAGCAAATCCCATCCCTCATGTTTCCTATATCTCTTCAACCCCAGATGTGTCACCAGTTGCTTCACCAGTAATTCCAACAGAAACTGCCGATGTTGCTATTACCGGTAATTCTAACGGAGTGTCAGTGAAGAAACTTGTTGGTAGCCTCATGGTTGCCTCCATTACTAAGACAAAAGATTTTGTTCACAAAGTAGTGGAAACGCGTTTGGCTCAGATTGTAGACGCTTACAAAAAAGATTGTCTTGAGACATGCAAGGAGGTGTACGAAGATGCTGTTGATGCCATGAAAGACACTTTGGAAGACGTAAATGAAGGAAACTATTACAAAGCCAATGTTGATGTGAGTACAATGTCCTCAAACATGGAGACATGCAATGAATGTGTCAATACTATATATGGTCAAGATCCTGAATTCACCAAGTTTGGTAATTGGGCACATGCCATTATTGAAGATGCCTTAACTAGAATTACTAGCGTCAGCAGTTGAAAAACATTGTAATACATATGGATGAATTTTGATAACCTCATCAACGAGGCCATTTTGCCACATGTAATTTTATAATTCTCTTTTTGATGTTACGTTGGTTTGTAATATATGGGAGAGATTTGCTCGTTTTCTCTTGTCTCTATAACACAAATTCTTGCAATAATTGCTGCCCCTCCCTGTTTCTCATTTGTTTCTTTAATCTCTTCTCGGATTATGTTCATTTTCGTAAGCGTTCAAGCCTGAGGATGTCGAAGCAATAAGAAACACACTTGTACATCATTACTGTTACATCGAATAGTGAGAAATGAAAACAGTTTCCATCTTCCTTCTTAGTGTGTTTGGCTCAAAAGTTACCGATTACTTTATGAATACAAAACAATATACTTAGGTTGACGGCCAATCATACCAAGTCGTAATAAATCCAGAATTTAATAAGGAAAGAGATAAAAAGAGATAGTTTTTCTAATGACAGAAAATATGGGTGATCTTTATCGATGATAATAGGGTGGTCTGCCTCTCCGTAAGGAGATTTAGAGCCTTACAATCATTTTTTTTATCTACCGTCTTTCTGTTTTTGGTTTTTCTTTGATTCTCCCTCCCTGTTTTGGTTTGTATATTTTCGAGCCCCCATGGGGAAGGAGAGGAACCCCTTGTTTGGCTTCCTCCCTCGGTATTTATAGATGCGAATTGCATAAGTTGACCTTTGGTGGCTGGGTCCACATTTAGGAGGTCATTTTAGACATAACGGATAGGTCGTAACCTTAATGATCATCTTAGACGGATATGAAAATATCGTTAATTAAGAGCGGTCGTGCCATTAATTAACCTTGCATTAGTCGAGAAAAATGATTAACCTCGTCGATTATTATAGGGACGGATTCCGACCCATACAGTTAGTCCTTCCGCTTATCAGGGTCGCCTCAAAGTCGAGCTTGATGAGGGACTTTGGTGATCGTAAAGTAGATGCCCCCCTTTTTATGTATACGAACGTCGACGAAGGGAAGTAGTCAGTATACAGTTGTGTGAGTACGGTACACATCTACTCGAAATTTCAATGGCGTATGGCTCACTCCGCCCTTATCGATAAGGCTCTTCGTTTTTTCTTTGGTTGGCGAGATGGCGGCCGTGATCGGGCGGACAATTTATGATGCTGATCGTGGCGGCACCCATTTCGATAGAGTTGAACCATTTTTTGACGGTTGAATATGCAGTTAATGACATCCATCCGTTTTCCTGAAATCAATTATGCTACCTATAAGACGGTTTGGGATATCCGATTCTTGACATTCTACTATTCACTTGCGAGATTCTGGAGCTCTTATTTTTTGTGAACTCAAAGTCTTTTCTCTTTTGCGACGAGTCTTATCGCTTTTTGTCAAATTTGGCATTTTATTCTGTTTCCTTAACAACTGAGCAATAGCCGGTTCTTCTTCTCGTGGAGTTCTTCCGATTGATCTTCCGGTTAATCCCCCGGTGGTTAAAGGACCATCTCAGGCGCTGGGAGTAGGGGGTAGATTGAGGCTGAGGGGATCCCGTCAATAGACAAAATACTCCTTGTAATTGGAGGCTCGGTGGTAGATTTCACTGCCGATGGAGGGGAGTACCCCATGGATGAGGCCCCACTGATGGGGGAGGTGGGCATCGCCCAACTGAGGGAGCAGGGGTTTGTGCCTTCTCACACCGATATTGTTCTTGCTCCACGAGGAAAGGGTTCATACTAATCATACAAGGTACTGTGCTTTTTATGCGTACCCCTTCAGACTGGAGTTCAGGGTCCCGCTTCCCAATTTGGCGGTGGACTTCTGCCGCTATTATAAAGTGTGTCCGGGGCAACTCACCCCCTCTCTATACAAGCTCCTGGCGATGTTTTTGAAGTATGGGGAGTTGGCCGGAAGGACAATTACGCTTCAGCACGTACTCGCCCTATATGATCCTCAACGAGTGCGAGAGACCATGCTTCGAATGAGCTCGCGTGGGTCGAGGGGGCTGACAACTGCATTAGACGATGAGGTTGAGCCTCGGCCGTTCGAGCAATTCTTTTACATTCGGACCGAGCACTTGGTGACGCATTCCCCGGGATTCCCGGAGGTCTGGAATCACAGACGTGAGTTATTTTTGAACGCCGATCTTTGTCCTTTTATTTCCTTTTTTTTACTGTGCTTAGGTCATCATTGTTTTGTCATTTCTTTTATAGCCGAGAGGTCGCCACCGGCTTCATTTTCCAGACTATGCGGATGGCTCGAAGCCGTGGTTCCACATACCGAGGGGATCCATACGTGGGCGTCTTTTTGGGAAACATATGGACGGGGGCAAGCCGTGGGTAAGAAGTTATGCTTTTCAGACCCGTTATGTTTCGAGCTTAGTAGGTCTATGGGCTGACCTGTCTTTTGTTATAGGGAGAGTGAATCATGGCAGAGCTCCTCAACTAGCGTTTCAGCGACCTGGCGTGATTGCTAGGTTTTTTGCGGCACCGGTGCCATGCCGTGTACCGAGGGCCACATCGGTTGAATCTTCTGTGGCGCCCTCTCCTTCTCGTCCTCTATTTCGTGATGAAGGTCCGTTGGGGACCGTCCGCCCACGAGACGGCTCATCTTCGTGTGATGAGGAAGACATGCCTTTGACCAGGCGTAGGGTTGTTTTTACTCCGACTCCTCCAGTGGCGGTTGTGCCCGTTACCCATGTCATAATAAATGTGGACTCTCCTCCTTTTGAGGCGGGAGAGGGTACGCCGTGGCGCACACTCCTGAAGACGGGCCGAGGGAAAATGATATTCAGGTCCGCGCGGATCGAGAAGGTAGTGCTATTCCAACGACCTAGTCTTCGACCCATATGATTGAGTTAAGGGGGCTTCCCGGGTGGTCGTGGATATCGGCGGGTCGAGTACCCCTTTGGTGGAGGTGGCAGTGGTAGGAGATAGGTCCACATCCGACTCGGATTTGGATTCTAAGGATGTCCGCATGTTCCGTGAGGGTGTCACAAGTGCGGCTGTTCACCCGGATGGGAGGCCGTGTCTTATTGAGGTTCATGTTGATGAGAATTTGTTGCTACTGGACTCGAGTATGGTGTCGCAATGAGTCGTTGAGGGGGGTTACGGATGCTCGTTTGATGAACGAAGTGGTCGTGATGGGAATGAGGGTACGTGTTCAAAGATAGAAGCTTATTTCTTTTCCCTTTACCTTGATATTTATTTCCTGCATAACCCATCGCTCCTCGTTTTGTAAGCCTTTTTGTTGCAGGTGGAGAGTCTTCATCGAGCTAACGTTCGGTCTGAGGTATTTTTGCGGGTGATTGACAAGTGTCATCGCTATCGAGACAAGTGCAGGGAGATGAGCGTGCGTATAAGGACTGATCCCCGCAACTGAGCTTTGGTTGAAGAGTTGGCGAGGTGGGAGTTACAGGCGAACCATGCGCTTGGTTGCATAAGAGCCTAATAGGATCAATTGCGTCGGAAGGATGATGATCTCGAGGCCGGGAGGAGGGCCTCAATTGAATATGAGCATTTGTGTTTGACCAAGGTGACGAAAGTCACCTCAGGGTGGAGTGGAAAGGTTGTTGTACTGGAAGGGGAGGTGGCAACTTTAAAGCGAAGGTTGGATGATGCCTCGACCCGAGCGGATGAGTTGCAGGGGGTCATCTGTGCCATTGAATCTCAGTTATCGTTAGTGAGAGCTTCTGCTGCCTTCAGAGAGGGCAGTCTTGAAGAGCGGATTGGGGTCCTAGAGTGGGGTGCGTAAGATGCGGTGGGGCAGATCGCACTTCTGGAGGAGGAAAATAGGTGTATCTAGGAGCATTCCGCTTTTATGGTTCTCTCTCGCGAGGTTTGAGTTTATGCTTAGGCTCAGCGGGATGTATATAAGCATTTATTTGAGGCCGACATCATATCCGAGGTTGTTTTCGAGGGAGCACGCCAAAGGGAGCGGGAGGCTCGTATGGAGTGCGGTTTTGACGCCACAACGCTTGGGATTGACGATGGGCTGGCGGAAGCTTGTGGGGAGCTGGCAATAGTGCGAAGGCTGCAGGTGGAGGCTCAGGTGGAGTAGGTGATGATGCAGCTAGGGCAGGTGACGGTACAAATGCCGCCGAATGAAACGAGTAGTTTCTTCATTTTTTAGTGGCTGTTGCTGTTGTTTTTTTGTTCATCATTATTTTTCTTCTTCCTTTTTTTGGACGGTGTTTGGATGGATGTAAGTGGGTGTGGCCCGTGATTTTTTTATGAACAAGGGGGAATCCCCCTTTTGTCGTTTATTTACTGTTCATTTTGGCGCGTCTTGACTAATATTTGGGCATTGGCGGCCGGTCCCGTCGCGACACGAGTGGTCGAGGCAAGCCACCCCCTCGAGGGCGACTCATCCTGACCTTAATCCCATTTCAGGCATGGTCAGGCTATTCGTCGTGGGGATGAAAGCGCGACCCGGTGGTTTGGATGGTATGAGTCTCGTGTGTCATTCATTTTAGTAAGAGTTAGACATACTCTCTTGGTCAGCGAGGGTGCTTGCTCTGTACCTCAGTTCGGTTATTAGTTTATTGGTTGAGGTATATGGCCCGAGTCCTAATTCAACTGTAATTGGACATTGTTGACTATTTTGGAGTTGAGGGCGCGCAGCCCGAGTCCTATTTTGACCGTAGTTGAATTAGTTGGCAAAGACACATGGCTTGAATCCCAGATCAACTGTTGTTGAATATTCTTGATTTTTGGAGTCGATGGCGCATGGCCTGAGTCATATTTCAACCGTGGTTGAATTAATTGGCGAAGGCACATGGCCTGAGTCCCAGTTCAACTGTTGTTGAACATTGTTGATTTTTGGAGTTGAGGGCGCGGCGTGTAGCCCGAGTCATATTTCAACCATGGTTGAATTAGTTGGTGAAGGCACATGGCCTGAGTCCCAGTTCAATTGTTGTTGAACATTGTTGATTTTTGGAGTCGAGGGCGCGTAGCCCGAGTCATATTTCAACTGTGGTTGAATTAATTGGGGAAGGCACATGGCTTGAGTTCTAGTTCAATTGTTGTTGAACATTGTTGATTTTTGGAGTCGAGGGCGCGTGGCCCAAGTCATATTTCAACCGTGGTTGAATTAATTGGTGAAGGCACATGGCCTGAGTCCCAGTTTAACTGTTGTTGAACATTGTTGATTTTTGGAGTCGAGAGCGTGTGAACCGAGTCATATTTCAACCGTAGTTGAATTAATTGGTGAAGGCACATGGCCTAAGTCCCAGTTCAACTGTTGTTGAACATTGTTGATTTTTGGAGTTAAGGGCGCGTAGCCCGAGTCATATTTTAACCATGGTTGAATTAATTGGCAAAGGCACATGGCCTGAGTCCCAGTTCAACTATTGTTGAACATTGTTGATTATTTGAATCGAGGGCGTGTAGCCCGAGTCATATTTCAACCGTGGTTGAATTAGTTGGTGAAGGCACATTGCCTGAGTTCCATTTCAACTGTTGTTGAACATTGATGATTTTTGGAGTCGAGGGCGCGTGGCCTAAGTCATATTTCAAATGTGGTTGAATTAATTAGCGAAGGCACATGGCCTGAGTCCTAGTTCTACTATTGTTGATCATTGTTGATTTTGGAGTCGAGGGCGCGTAGCCCAAGTCATATTTCAACCGTAGTTGAATTAATTGGAGAAGGCACATGGCCTGAGTCCCAATTCAACTATTGAACATTGTTGATTATTTGAGTCGAGGGTGCGTAGCCCGAGTCATATTTCAATCGTGGTTGAATTAGTTGGCGAAGGCTCATGGCCTGAGTCCTAGTTCAACTATTGTTGAACATTGTTGTTTATTTGAGTCGAGGGCGTGTAGCCCGAGTCATATTTCAACCGTTGTTGAATTAGTTGGCGAAGGCACATGGCCTGAGTCCCAGTTCAACTATTCTTGAACATTGTTGATTTTTGGAGTCGAGGCACGTGGCCCGAGTCGTATATCAACCGTGGTTGAATTAATTGGCGAAGGCATATGGCCTGAGTCTCAGTTCAACTGTCATTGAACATTGTTGATTTATGGAGTCGAGGGTGCGTGGCCCGAGTCATATTTCAACCATGGTTGAATTAATTGGCAAAGGCACATGGCCTGAGTCCCAATTCAACCGTTGTTGAACATTGTTGATTTTTGGAATTGAGGGAGCGTAGCCCGAGTCATATTTCAACCGTTGTTGAATTAATTGGTGAAGGCACATGGCCTGAGTCCCACTTCAACTGTTGTTTAATATTGTTGATTATTTGAGTCGAGGGCGCGTAACTCGAGTCATATTTCCACTGTGGTTGAATTAGTTGGTGAAGGCACATGGCTTGAGTCACAGTTCAACTGTTGTTGAACATTGTTGATTATTTGAGTTGAGGGTGCGTAGCCCGAGTCTTATTTCAACCATGGTTGAATTAACTGGCGAAGGAGCATGGCCTGAGTCCCAGTTCAACTGTCGTTAAACATTCGTGATTATTTTGAGTCGAGGGTGCGTAGCTCGAGTCATATTTCAACCGTGGTTAAATTAACTGGCGAAGGCACATGGCCTGAGACTCAATTCAACTGTCATTGACATTCGTGATTATTTGGAGTCGATGGCGCGTAGCTCGAGTCATATTTCAACAGTCGTTGAATTAACTGGCGAAGGCGCATGGCCTGAGTCCCAGTTCAACTGTCATTGAACATTCGTGATTATTTTGAATTGAGGGCGCGTAGCCTGAGTCATATTTCAACCATGGTTGAATTAGTTGGCGAAGGCACATGGCCTGAGTTCCAAGTGTGTGGACGAGGTGGATCAGGCTTGCTCTGATCGGGTTGTTTTCCATTTCTTGACGTTTGCCTTTGCTTTTGATTTTAGGTGGAGCTACGTGATCTTGCTAGGAAATCCCCACAGACGACGTCAAATTGTTTGGCTCAAAAGGTACCGATTACTTTATGAATACAAAACAATATACGTAGGTTGAGGGCCAATCATAGCAAGTCATAATAAATCCAGAATCTAATAAGGGAAGAGATAAAAAGAGATAGTTCTTCTAATGACCAAAAATATGGGTGATCTTTATTGATGATAATAGGGTAGTCTGCCTCCCCGTAGAGAGGTTCACAGCCTTACAATCATTTTTCTTTTGATCTACCGTCTTTTTGTTTTTGGTTTTTCTTTGATTCTCCCTCCTTGTTTTGCTCTGTATATTTTAGAGCCCCCATGGGAAGTAGAGGAACCCCTTGTTTGGCTTCCTCCCTCGGTATTTATAGATGCGAACTGTATAAGTTGACCTTTGGTGGCTGGGTCCACATTTAGGAGGTCATTTTAGACATAACGGATAGGTCGTAACCTTAATGATCATCTTAGACGGATATGAAAATGTCATTAATTAAGAGTTGTCATGCCACTTATTAACCTTGCATTACTCGAGAAAAATGATTAACCTCGGCGATTATTATAGGGTCGGATTCTGATCCGTACATCGTGCATCTGCTTCTTCTACATTTATACTGTTCAAATGAGTCTAAATCTAGGAATTCATCATGGAATCAATGCGAGCGTCTATGATCCACGCTTCATCAATCAGTTTCTAGATTCGCTGTTGTTGTCTTCTTAAAATTTCAGGTTATTTTGATTTCTTCAACTTAGGGTTAAATCTATCTTCAACTGCAATTGCTTCATCAGAGCTGGATGTTTTGCTTGACAATGATGGCAGAGAATGGAGTGATTCGTTCTAGCACAACAATCAGAAGTGCCAGCATTTCAGATGCAATTTTATGATACACATATTGGCTAGTAATGCAAGGGGTTATATTTGTAAAACAATTACCATTTGGAATTTTAGTTTGAAAAGTAGTTAAAGTCATTACTTTTTGAATTTGGCTTAGGTAGAAAATTTTAGTTAATCTCTTCTCTTCATTTTCATTTCAGTATTTTAGTTCAATATAAATAGGGAATTGTCCACCTATTGTAAGGATATGTAAATTTGAATTGAATGCTAAGTTTCCTCTGATTTCTTCTTCCTCGATCTCTTCTGCGATTCTTCCCTTCTTCTACTTTCTGCCTTCTTCTCTTCTTTTCTTCTGTATTTTCATTCAATTACAGAGTTGATATCACTATTTGGTATTAATTGGTATCAGAGCTCGGTGAATTATGGGTCCTCGAAGAGCTATGGATATTGTAATGGATAATGCTTCCATGGATTTACAAGAACAATACGAAGATCTCGCAGCTCAACAGTTAGGTCTGCGAGCAGAGTTAGCTCAAGAACAACATGAACTACGAGATGATCTGGATAAATGCCATAACGAACTTCTGCTTATGGTAAATGTACTCAAAAATTCTTTTGATGGATTGCAATTGAGTCAACAGTCTATGGATAATGCTTCTACATCTGTCGCTAAGGATAAATTGTCGCAATCAGGTCAATGTATTCTTGGAGCAAACCCTTATTGTTCTAATGTCAGTCGTAATCATAATTTAGTCTTCCCTAGATTCAATGGAGAAATTTTGAAAATGTGGCTTTATAGAATTTAACAGTATTTTGCGGAAGATGATACTCCTCTCAATCAGAGAGTGAGATTGGTAGTTATGAACCTTGATGATGAAGCATTGGCTTGGCATCAAGTCTTATCTTAAATGTTGGAATCTACCTATGTTACCTATGTGGGATGAATACATAGCTGAGTTCATTGAGACCTTCAGTGATGATTTTTCTGATCCTATGTTGGAATTGAAGCAACTGAAACAAACAGGAACTATTAGGGAGTTCCAATTTGCTTTTGATAGGTTGGTAGCTCAATGCAACTTAACTGTTGAGCAGGCTATCTCTTTTTTCCTTGGGGGTTTGAAGGAAGAATTAGTCAATCCTATCATGATGCATGAACCTAAAACCTTAGCTAAGACCTGCAGGTTAGCTAGTGTTAGCTGAGGCCACACTTGTTGCTAATGCTAGGGCTCATAAGCATACCTCAATTGGCTTTCGAATCTCAAAATGAGTTCTTACGATACCACTACCAGCATCCACAGGCCTTCCACATATACAACAACTAATCACATTCCTAGGACAGCTCCACATGTTACCAACACTACTATTATGCATAGGAAGAGGACTATTTCTCCAGCAGAAATGCAAACAAAAAGGGCTCAAGGATTATGCTATTTTTGTGATGAAAAATATACTGCATGTCATAAATGTAACCTTCCAAAACAATTATTTGTATTGGAATTGGAAGATTCTGATGATATCTCTGTAGAAAAAGTACATTCCATTAGTGAAACTGAAGCAACTCCTGAAGACTGGTCTGTTGTGGAAGATGAACACCCCCATATTTCCTTATGTGCATTAGCTGGAATCCAATGAGCACAAACTATTCATGTTACAGGCTATAGTGCTAAGAGACCTATTCAAATTCTCCTAGATGGTGGTAGTACTCATAATTTCATAGATTCAGTAGCAGCAAGAAAGCTAGGATGTACTATAATTCATACTGTACTCAGCTGTGTAAGCCTAGAAAATAATACTCTAGAAGCCACTTTTGGAGTGGTTAAGGACTTTACATGGATGTTGGAGGGCACAACTTATGTAGCAGACCTTATTGTTTTTCCTGTTGGTAGGTATAACTTGGTGTTAGGGGGTTTATGGATGAAGACCTTAGGTCCAGTCACAATGGATTATTCAGCACTCACTATGACCTTTAACTATCAAGGCAAACAACATCTCCTGAAAGGGGTTACAGATGATTACAAACTCTCCAGTTCTAAGGCTGTTAATAGGGGATTTTTCTCAATTATATATGCTTTAGGTATTGCTTAATGAATCAGAAGCTGCTTATGAAGGTGAAGGAAGTCTTTTATCTTTGCAGTTGCCTGGGGCTGAATTGTTGCCGCAACCCATTTAATAATTATTAACTACAAATAAATCCATCTTTCCAGAACCCACCAAATTACCTCCATCCAGAGAAGCATTTGACCACAGGATTCCTTTACAACCTGGTACCAGGCCAATAAACATCAGACCTTATAGATACTCTTCCATGAGGAAAGACATCATTGAAAAGCTAGTCAAAGAAATGCTACACCAAGGAATCATACAATACAGTAACATCCCATTTGCTTCACCTGTGGTAGTAGTAGGAAAGAAAGATGGAACTTGGAGGTTATGTGTAGATTATAGAGAGCTAAATCACTACACCTTAAGTACAAGTTTCCCATTCCCATCATTGATGATTTATTGGATGAACTATCAGGGTCTTCTATTTTTTCTAAGATTGATATTAGATCTGGTATCACCAAATCAGGATGAATTCTAATGATATATCTAAGACAACTTTCAAAACACATATGGGACACTATGAGTATTTGGTTATGCATTTTGGCTTGACCAATGCCCCTTCCACCTTCCAATGCTTAATGAATCATGTTATTCAGAACCTGCTCAGAAAATTTGTCCTTGTCTTCTTTGATGATATTCTTATCTATAGTAAGAATATGTCTGATCATCTTGTTAATTTGCAATTGTTTTTTTATCTCATGATACAGAACAGTTTAATGGCTAAACAATCTAAGTGTGCTTTTGGTGTGCCAAGAGTGGAGTATCTAAGACATTTTATTTCTGCCCAAGGGGGTGCTACTGATCCAGCTAAGATAGAGGTTGTCCAACAATGGCCCATTCCTACCACTGTTAAACAATTTAAGAGAGCTCCTGGGTTTAGCTGGATATTACAGGAAATTCATTAAGGGTTATGGTCTCATCAGTCGGCCTCTTACTGATTTGCTTAAAAAGGATAATTTTCTGTGGAATGAAGCTGCCTCATAGGCCTTTGCTGAACTCAAATTAGCTTACTACACCAGTCTTGGCCTTGCCCAATCACTCATTGTCTTTGTTGTTGAGACTGATGCCAGTGGCTCAGATATTGGTGCAGTTCTAATGTAAAATAATCATCCCATTGCCTTTATTAGCAAGGGCCTTGCTCCTAGGTATGTTGCCTTATCTGTATATGAGAGGGAGTTGCTTGCTTTGGTTTTTGCTGTAACTAAATGGTCCCATTATTTACTCAGTCCACACTTCATTGTCAAAACTGATGAAAAGGCCCTTAAATACCTGTTGGAGCAAAAGCTCCATACTGACTCTCAAATTAGATGGATGGCTAAACTTCTGCCTGTTGATTTTGAGATCCATTATAAAAAGGGCATTGAAAATGTAGCTGCTGATGCTTTATCTAGAGTTCAAGGTGCTTCATTGATGTCTATGCTTATTTCTTTTGTACACACTAATCTATGGAAGGCCATCCAGGATAGTTGGTATGCTGATCCAGATTTGCAGTCCTTGATTTCTACCCTGCCTACTCAACCTTAGAAACATTTCACTTGGGTAAATGGCCAGCTTAGACGCAAAGGTAAGCTCCTAGTGCGAAATGACACTACTTCGAGATAGCAGATACTCACTTCGTGGCATTCCACTCCTTCTGGAGGACATTCACGTATTGATGCTACCATGAGGAAGGTCTTACTTATTTTTTTTGGAAGGGTATTCGTAATGATATTGTGGCCTTCATTCACAAGTGTTCTGTATGTCAGCGCAATAAGTATGACACTAGTGCATCACCTGGACTACTTCAACCCTTGCCAATTCCTGCTATTCCTTGGACAGATATTATAATTGACTTTATTGAGGGATTGCCTAAGTCAAGAGGCAAATCTGTTATATGGGTCATCGTTGATCGACTTACCAAGCATGCTCATTTTATTTCCTTGGCTCATCCATACACTGCTCAATCTCTTATTCCCATATTCTTAGATAATATCTTTAAACTCCATGGTTTTCCAGCCTCCATTACTAGTGACAGAGACCCCATATTCGTCAGCTCTTTTTGGAAAGAATTCTTGATAACTCAAAGGGTTACTTTGAATACTTCCACTACTTACCATCCCCAAACTGATGGTCAATCTGAAGTACTTAATCGATACTTAGAAACCTATCTCAGATTTTTCTTTACAGATTCTCTCTCAAATTGGTCTTCCTTCCTTGTTTTAGCTGAGTGGTGGTATAATACAAGTCCCCATTCTGCAATTAAAACCTCTCCTTTCGAGCTTCTTTATGGATACCATCCCCCTTTGCACTTTCTATTGAGGACATATCCCTTCTTCTAGAATTCAAACTTCAGTTGGCTAAGTTCCACCTTACTCGTGCGCAGTAGCATATGCAAGCTCAAGCAAATGCCCATAGGCCTGATCGCCATTTCAACATTGGTGACTGGTCTTTGTTAAGCTTCAACCTTATCGTCAATCATCCCTCTCTTCATTTCCTTACCAGAAGCTCACTTCCCGCTATTTTGGTCCCTATCGTATAGTTGCCAAGATTGGAGTTGTTGCCTATAAGTTGCACCTTCCTCCTGAAGTCTTAATTCACCCCATATTCCATGTGTCCCAACTTAAATTCTGTTATGAAATCCCTACTGAAATTGTCCGTCCCCTAGTGATTGACTTGGCTAATCATCTCTGTCCTTCTCCTGAATCTATTTTGGAAAGGCGTCTCATCAAAAAGGGTAACAAGGATGTTGCCCAATTCTTGGTTAAGTGGACTGGATTTGATGCTTCTTATGCTATATGGGAGCTCGCTTATGCTCTTAAGCCTCGATTTCCCTCTTTTACCCTTGAGGACAAGGGTGCTCTTCAACGAGGGGGTATTGATACACATATTGGGTACTAATGCAAGGGGTTATATTTGTAAACATTTACCATTTGAAATTTTAGTTTGGAAAGTAGTTAAATTCGTTACTTTTTGAATTTGGCTTAGGTGGGAAATTTAAGTTACTCTCTTCTCTTCATTGTCATTTCAGCATTTTAGTTCAATATAAATAAGGAATTGTCCAGCTATTGTAAGGATATGAAAATTTGAATTGAATGCTAAGTTTCCTCTGATTACTTCTTCCTTGATCTCTTCTGCTATTCTTCCCTTCTTCTACTTTCTGCCTTCTTCTCTTCTTTTCTTCTGTATTTTCATTCAATTATAGAGTTGATATCACTATTGGGTATCATTTTACGACCCGAAATTCCATTCTCAAAACTGTGATGATGCCTAACATTTCACTTGCTAGGCAAACCAATGCTAGCAAAATTACTTAATCAATTTTTAACAATTCAAATCAAAATATTAATAATAATTAGCTATAAAATTCTGAAGTAGATTGATAACATACCAAAAGGCGATATCTAAACATATCCTAGAATCTGGAGTCACGAATACATGATCATTCAGAGTACTACAAATAAATATTGAACAAAGATACAATTGTCTGAAACTAAATAAAGTAAACTGGATTAAGGAGAGGGCTTCAAAGCTGTGTGCATTGATGCAACTTGTATACGGTCAAAATCGAGCTTGACCTTTTTATATGATTGATCGAGACTGGTGCGATAAGCCAATATTCAACCTCGTATTATATCGAACTTGAAGCAAAGTTAGATCACCGAGCTTGTGACCCAGAGACCGATCAAGATCGAGATCGGCCAAAATCGAGACCAAGCAAGAAAAAGATCAAGCAAGATCCAGGGATGATGTTTATCGAGCCAAATAACGGAAAGCCGAAATATCCGTAATCGAGCAAGGATCACGACAAAAATCTCAACATGTATCAAGAAGAGACCGATTAATTACCTAATCAAAAGATTTCTTACTGTATTTAGAATTGTATCAAGGGTTAGACTCTCCTACTATAAAAAGGTGATTTGATCATTTGTAAAAGAGATCATATTCATGCAATACTAAGCAACATTCTGTCATTTTCTAGCTTACATTTTCTTGTTATGTACATAAGCAAGTTGAAACATATTGGTTCAAGGGTGACTGAACTCGAGGGCCAAGGCTGTTCTATTCGTATGGTTTGCATTTATATTTTCATTGTCTGTTTCAATGCTGAATTTATTCTCCTCAATTTGTATTAAGTTATATCATGTATCTTTAAAAATACATATAAATTCAACTGTTATCCGATTTTAGGGTAAACAGTTTAGCGCCCACCGTAAAGCTAAGGATAATAGTGATTACCTGGTACAAATTTTTGTAAGATACACTATTTACACTTGTTCTTTGAAGTATATTTGATTACAAGATTAAAAATATCAAACTCTCAATCATCACCTCAACACGTTGACAATGATCTTGGTCACCATGGAAAAATGAGAACATTGCACCAGGAAAAGATGTACCCCCTGTTGGCCTCAATGGAGTTGCGATTGTAGATCCAATCGACCTCAGTTCCCATGTAGCCATCAGTAAAAATTTGATCGTCGATCTCAAAAAACAGTGTCCATAAGGATGCCCGATCAGCTACTCAGAGGCACGCGGCGGTGAAGATGGTGGTATTAGCCTGCGGGTGATCTTCAAAATATTGCAGGCTTAAAAAGCAACAATAACCCACCTCCAAAACCAGAACCACACACAAAGCATGGTCAAACTCAAGCCATCCTAGGAAATCGTACACAGGGTCGAATCAGTTTCGAGGAAATCCAACAAGAAGGAATTAAAGACCAATCCTACTATCATGAAGATACTCGAAGAACAGACAAAGCGAATCGAAATAGGGGAAAAGATGATCGAGGAAAATGACAAGAAAGTGGAAACCTATATCTCCAGGGTCGACAAAATCCTGGGGGCACCACCAATATTGAATGGACTGGATTCCAAAAAGTCCGTACAAAAACCTTTTCACCTGAGTGTGGCTCCGAAGCCAATCCCCAAGAAGTTCCACATGCCCAATAGTTCTAAGTATAATAGAATGACTGATCCAAATGAACACGCCGCTTCCTACAATGACGCAAAAGGAATCATGTAACCTCATAATGATGCACTAGTAATTTCTGTAGTTATGAATAAAACTAGAGTTCAACGTGTGCTAATTGATCTAGGTAGCTTGGCCAACATCATACGGTCGAGAGTTGTAGAACTACTCAGCCTATAGCACCAGATCGTACATGCAACACGAGTGTTGAACGGATTCAACATGTCTTGTGAAATTACTAAGGGAGAAATAATGTTACCGGTAAACATTATCGGTACCACCCAGGAAACCAAGTTCTATGTAATCGAGGGGGACATGAGATACAACGTCTTATTCGATATACCATGGATCCATAACATGAGGGCAGTGCCTTCGAACCTTTACTTGGTATTAAAATTTCCAACACCAGATGGGATAAAGATGGTTTACGGGGAACAATCTGCCGCGAAGGAGATGTTTGTTGTCAATAAAGTAATTCCAATATCAACACTCTTATTGACAAAGGTCTTAGGTTTTAAAGCAAAATAACAATCGTCGATGTCAGATTTGATCAAATCATACAAGCAAGGGATTTATGAAGATGATGACTACGGGTTTCCTCGATCCTTTATTTCCTCCCTAGTGATTCTGATGCTACCAAGTCAACGATCGAAGAAGTGGAGCAGGTGGTGTTGATCGAACATCTGCCCGATCAAAAGGTATACCTGGGCACGAGGTTAACTCTCTAGCTCAGGAAAAAACTCGTTCACTATCTTAAAGCTAATAAAGATTGTTTTGCTTGGTCCCATCTCGATGTGACAGGGATCCCATCGGAGATCACTACTTACAAACTGAGCTTAGACCCAAAGTTCTACCCGGTAAAACAAAAAAGGAGACCGAAGTCCGAGATCAAGCATACCTTCATCAAGGATGAGGTAACTAAATTCATAAATATAGGGTCCATCCGGGAGGTTAAATGCCCGGAATGGTTAGCGAACGTGGTAGTGGTTCCTAAGAAAGGGAACAAACTAATAGTGTGTATAGATTATATAGATCTAAATAAATCAAGTCCCAAAGATTCTTTCCTTTTTCTTAACATCAATTGCATGATCGATGCCATGGCTGGCCACGAGACTCTCAGTTTTTAATATGCCTATTTCGGGTACAACTAAATATGGATGAACCCGGGCGACCAAGAAAAACCTCTTTCATCACTAAGTATGACACATACTACTATAACGTAATGCTTTCAAATTAAAAAATTCGGGTGCCACTTACCAACGACTATTAAACGGAATGTTCCAAGAACATATAAGAAAAACCATGAAAGTTTATATTGACGATATGCTAGTTAACTTATTGCAAAGAGAGGACCATATAAAGCATTTGTAGGAAACCTTAATTATTTTGAAGAAATACAACTTGAAGCTGAATTCAAAAACTTTGCATTCGGGGTCGGGTCCGGCAAATTTCTAAGATTTATGGCATCTAATCGAGGGATCGAGATCAACCCCGACAATATCAAATTTATCGAGAATAACACAATAGTGGATAATGTGAAGGTTGTAAAAAGGCTAACGCGGCACATTGTATCCCCAAGATAATTCATCTCGAGGTCATCCGATAAAAGTCATCGATTTTTATCGTTGATGAAAAACAAAAACATCTTCACATGGACCCTAGAATGCCAGCAAGCTTTAGAAGAACTTAAGCGATACTTATCGAGCCCACCACTGCTTCACATGCCGAGGGCAGGCGAGTGACGATACTTGTACCTAGCGATATCAAAAATAGCCGTAAGTGGAGTCCTAGTACGGAAAGAACAAGGTACACAATTTTCAATTTATTATGTTAGCAGGTCCTTAGGTGAGGCCGAAACTAGATATCCTCACCTAGAAAAATTGGCACTCGCCTTGCTATGTGCCTCTAAGAAACTAACACCATATTTTTAGTGACATCCTATATGTGTTGTAACAACCTACCCTTTACGAAGTGTAATGCATAAACCCGAACTCTCAAGATGAATGTCCAAAAGGGCTGGAGAAATCAGCAGGTACAATAACGAATATCAACCCTAAACAACTATCTAGTCTCAAATTTTGGTAGATTTCGAGGCCGACTTTATGCCGGCTCTAATAACTGAAGTCGAAAGAGAGTTATTGATAAAATCAAGAACATCTTTAGGAATTTGGACCCTCTTTATAAACGGTGCCTCGAATGTAAAAGGGTCTAAACTTGGCATCATATTGAAGCCGTCCACAAGCAATATAATTAGACATTCTATTAGAACGGTAGAATTGACTAACAACGAGGCCGAATATGAGGCCATGATTGCAAGACTCGAAGTGGACAAAGGCTTGGGGGAGGAGGTTACTAAAGCTAAGTATGACTCCTTCCTTGTAACCAGAAAGTCAGACCTTTTCAAGGTAAGTAGAAGGACAATGAGATGCTTAGAGAATTCGTGTCCCGATTCCAAATGGAACGGGAGGACTTTCTACCGGTCATTGACGATTGGGTTGTTCAAGCTTTCACACAAGGTCTCAACGTTCAAACTTCATTGGCTTCACATCAGTTGAATTAGAATTTGATCGAATACCCAGCTGTCACTTGGGCCGATTTGTACAATCATTATCAGTCGAAGATCAGGATCGAGGACGACCAATTGAGGGCTCCTTTTGGGTTCATTTATCCTATCAGACCCATTGATAGAATCAAGTGGGATATTGACTAGGAACCATGGTCGAATAGAGATGGATATTAATCATATAATTAAGATCGTAGGAACAACGATCTGGATGAAACTCTGTATAAAATGAAATAAGAAATGATTGAGGTCCAAGCTCACGGGGATTCATGAGCAAAAATGGCTTTGATATATACAAGGGACCCAAAAAGGAACCACAGTTGTTATAGTATAACTTTAATGTTGATGCGGCTGCCATCGTAATGGCTATCGGGCGCATCAAAGAAACCAAGTGGCCTGGACCTTTGAAAATTGATCCTACACAAAGGGATCCCAACAAAATATGCAAATACAATGGCATACACGGCCACAGGACGGAGGATTGTCAACAATTGAGGGAAGAAGTAGCCGGTTGTTCAACAACGGTCATCTTTATGAATTTCTAAGTGACCGAGCTAAGAATCACTTAAGAAATAGGGACTCCAACAAACAAAATGAAGAAAAACCCCACCACATCGTCCATATGATCATTGGAGGGGTCAATGTTCCTCAAGGTCCGATGATGAAATATACCAAAGTGACAATCACAAGAGAAAAATGAACTCGAGATTACTTACCACAAGGGACTACATCTTTTAACAATAAGGACACAGAAGGAATCATGCAAACTTATAATAATGCACTGGTAATGTTTTATGTACTTACGAATAAAACTAGAGTTAAATGTGTGCTAATCGATCTAGGTAGATCGGCCAACATCATTCGGTCATGGGTCATAGAACAACTCAGCTTACAACATTAGATTGTACTTGCGGCTTGAGTGTTGTACGAATTCAACATGGCTTGCAAAATTACTAAGGGAGAAATAACGTTGCTAATAAACATTGTCGGTACCACCCAGGAAATGAAGTTCTATGTAATTGGGGGGATATGAGATACAACGCCTTATTCGAGAGACCGTGGATTCATAACATGAGGGAAGTGCCTTCGATCCTTCACCTAGTATTAAAATTTCCAACACCAACCTGCCGCGATGGAGATGTTTATTGTCAATAAAGTAATTCCAATATGAACACTCCGATCGACAAAGGTCTTAGGTTTGAAACCAAAATAGAAATCATAGATACCAGCTTTGACCCACTTGGAAAAGCATTGGATTGACAAATATGATGACTAAAAGTTTCCTCGATCCTTTATTGCCCTCGATGATTCTGATGCTACCAAGTCAATGGTCGAAGAATTGGAGTAGGTTGTGCTGGTCGAACATTTACCCGATCAAAAAGTACACCTGGGCACGTGGTTAACTCATAAGCTCAGGAAAAAAACCATTCAAGCATCACCGGACGAAACGTGCAAGAGCTAGCGGTAGTTGATATCGGGCGAATCAAAGCGTACTTCCAGGTTTTTCCATCGGGAGTTGGTACCTCCCGGCCTCGTATTCACTTTGTACACCTTTTTACGTTTCTAGCTAAATATCCCGTGTGTGGTTTACTTTGTCGATTCCTAACTTGCATTATTTTGCGTATTCCGCTATAGTACGTGTGCGCAACTGTCCTCCATAATCGGTTGGAGGGATAGTGGCCGCGACGGGAGATGGTAGTGTAAGGTCATGTCCTCGGGGGGCGGGGGTGTTGGCAGGGGTGAGCAGGAGGGCTGGGAGTGGCTCTGCAGGTAGGGCGGGAGGCAAGGGTAGGAAGAGGGTAGCGGACGCTCTTAGATTAAGGATCGGGTCATGGAACATAGACACCCTAACGGGAAAGTCTATTGAGTTGGCGAAGGTTCTTCAGAAGAGGAGGGTCAACATAGCCTGTGTCCAAGAGACTAAGTGGAAAGGGTCGAAGGCGAGGAATGCAGAAGGGTTTAAGTTGTGGTATTCTGGGGCCGTGAGAGGTAAGAATGGTGTGGGCATCTTGGTGGATAGGGATCTAAGGGAGTCCGTGGATGAGGTTAGGCGAGTGAATGATAGGTTAATGTCTATTAAGTTGGTTATTGGGGTTTGCATCCTCAACGTCATCAACGCTTACGCACCGCATGCGGGCTTGGATGAGGAGGTTAAGAGGCGCTTTTGGGAGGGCTTGGACGATTTGGTGAGTAGTGTTCCCCAATCTGAGAAGTTAGTTATTGGAGGGGACTTTAATGGTCACATTGGGGCTGATGCTGGTGGTTACGATGAGGTTCACGATGGCTTTAGGGTTGGAACGGAGGACATGTCACCGCTTGATTTCGCTTGGGCTTCGAGCTCCTAATTGCGAACCGACATTTCGTAAGAGGAGAGCATGGTCACCTTCAAAAGTTCGGCGGCGAGGACCCGGATTGATTACCTCCTTATCATAAGGAGCGATAGAGGCTTATGCAAAGGACTGCAAGGTTATTCCGGGGAGTCCCTTTCGACTCTTAATAGACTCCTAAGCGACGGATGCCGACCCTGCAGGTGAAGAGAAGAGGACGAGTGCCTGTGGACCGACCGCGAATTGGACGGGGGCGCTCTCACTCGCGAGAAAGCCCGGTGAGTTCGGTAGGAGGTTAGTCGATGGTGGAGCTTGGAGAAGTTCTTGGGAAGCGGACGCAATGCGGTCGGAGACGGCGAACTTAGTTAGGGAGGTAGCACGTGTGCTCGGAGTAGCCAAGGGCTATTCAGGCAGACATCAGGGTGACTGGTGGTGGAACGACGTAGTCCAAGAAAAAGTGGAGGTAAAGAATGCGGCGTTTGCTAAGTTGGCAGGGAGCACTAACGAGGATGAAAGGAGAGTGAACAGGGAGACCTACAAGGTGGCGAGGAAGGAAGCAAAGTTGGCGGTTACGGAAGTAAAAAATGCGGCGTTTGGTCGCATGTACGAGGAATTAGGGGAGAGAGGCGGGGACAAGAAGTTATTCCAGTTAGCTAAAGTAAGGGAGAGGAAGGCGCGGGATCTAGACCAAGTCCGGTGCAGCAAGGACGAGGATGGTAGAGTTCTGATGGGTGAGTCTCAAGTCAAGAAGAGGTAGCAGGCGTACTTTCGAGATCTACTTAACGAGGAGGGGGATCGAAACATAGAGCTTGGGGAGCTGGGGCATTCAGAGCACCATAGAGACATTGGGTACTGCAGGCACATTAGGGTGGAGGAGGTCATAGGGGCTTTGTGAAGGATGAGTAGGGACCGAGCGACCGGGCCTGACGAGATCCCGGTGGAGTTCTAGAAATGTATGGGTAGGTCAGCAGTGGAGTGGCTCTCCAGGTTTTTCAATGCGATCTATAGGACTAAAATAATGCCGGAGGAGTGGAGGTGGAGTACGGTGGTGCCCTTGTACAAAAACAAAGGGAATATCCAGTGTTGCAACAACTATAGGGGTATCAAATTAATAAGTCACACCATGAAGGTCTGGGAGCGGGTGATCGAGGCGAGGGTAAGGGAGATGACATCTATATCGGTGAACTAGTTTGGTTTCATACCGGGTCGCTCCACTACAGAAGCTATCCACCTTGTCAGAAGATTGGTGGAACAGTTCAGGGATAAGAAAAAGGACATGCACATGGTGTTTATCGACTTGGAGTAGGCGTATGACAAGGTCCCAATGGAGGTGCTATGGAGGTGCCTGGAGGCGAAGAGCGTGCCGGAAGCCTACATCAGAGTAATCAAGGACATGTACGATGGAGCTAAGACTAGGGTTATGACGGTAGGCGGTGACTCAGACCATTCCCGGTGGTTATGGGGCTCCATCAAGGATTGGCGCTTAGCCCTCTCCTGTTTGCCTTGGTGATGGATGCTATAACCCGACATATTTAGGGGGATGTGCCTTGGTGCATGCTATTTGTTGATGACATAGTATTGATAGACGAGACGAGGGTCGGTGTGAATGAGAGGCTAGAAGTATGGAGACAGACTCTCGAGTCTAAGGGTTTCAAAATAAGCAGATCTAAGACTGAATACCTGGAATGCAAGTTTAGCGCCGAGTCGAGCGAAGTAGGCAGGGACGTAATGATTGGAGCTCAGGTCATCGCTAAGAGGGACAATTTCAGATATATTGGGTTGGTGATTCAGGGGGACGAGAGATTAACGGGGATGTCACTCATCGTATATGAGCGGGATAGTCGAAGTGGAGGCTTGCATCAGGAGTCCTGTGTGACAAGAAAGTGCGACTGAAACTCAAGGGAAAATTTTATAGAATTGTGGTTAGACGTGCCATGTTGTATGGGGCAGAGTGCTAGCCGGTGAAGAACTCTCATGTTCAGAGAATAAAGGTTGCAGAGATGAGGATGCTCAGGTGGATGTGTGAACTCACCAGGTTAGATAAGATTAAGAATGAAGTTATTTGAAAGAATGTAGGGGTGGCCCCGGTGGATGAGAAGATGCGTGAAGCGAGGCTCAGATTGTTCGGGCATGTGCGGATGAGAAGTCCTGATGCCCCGGTGAGAAGTTGTGAGCGACTGGCGTTGGTCGACGTGAGGAGAGGCATAGGGAGGCCTAAGAGGTATTGGAGAGAGGTGATTAGGCATGACATGGCCAGGATGCATATTTCCGAGGACATGGCCCTTGATAGAAAAGTCTGGAGGTCTAGTATCAGGGTTGTAGGATAGGGGCTCCTACAATTTTTTGTACTCTTTTCCCGGGGTTGGGTGAGGTTTGTCAGGGCGACTCATAAATGATTCGTACATTGGATTGTGTCCCCTTATGGTAGTTATTTATGGTAGCTACTGTTTGATATTATTGCATGCCATTTTATGTATAATTTTTATGTTTAGATAACTATTTATGCGATTTCTGCCGAAATTACTAATGCTCTTTTGTTTTTGTTTTTGTTGTTGTTTTCCCTTTCCTTCTCTAAGCCGAGGGTCGATTGGAAACAGCCTCTCTACCCTTTTGGGTAGGGTTAAGGCTTGTCTACATATTACCCTCCCCAGACCCCACCTTGTGGGACTATACTGGGTAGTTGTTGTTGTTGTTATTGTTGTTGTTGTTGTTGTTGTAATATAGATTGTTTTACTTCGTCCCATCTCGATATGAAAAGGATCCTACCGGAGATCACTACTTACAAACTAAGCTTGGACCCGAAGTTCCGCCTTGAAAAATAGAAAAGGAGATCAGGCTTTGTACAAATGTATAATGGACATCATGACACCTGCAGATTCAATGATAGGTCAACATGCAATGATAGTGGTACCCTTCCAGATAAGGAATCCAATTCACACACCAAGGGTGTTGGAGAATAGGGATCTTCACAACTGAAATCTAATAATGAATAGGCCCATTAACTTCCTTATATGGAATATTAGAGGTGGTAACAATGAAAACTTTAGGTTAAATTTTCGGGAGTTAGTTGATACGCATCATCCCTGTAATGTTACCCTACTTGAAACAAGAATAGATAATAACACGTCTCTCCTAAATCCTTTTGTATTCACTGGTATGATTGAAATTTCCTCTGAAGGCCAATTAGGTGGTATGGTTATCTTATGGAATCATACCTTAGTCAATGTTTATAGCTTTGTCCGTAGGAATCAAGAATTAGTGCCATTATTGAGGTAATTCAAACTCACAAATCTTGGCTTTTTTCATCTATCTACGCAAGTACTAATATTAATAATAGAAATTCTCTACGGGACAATCTTATTAGCCTGCATGATACTACTAAAGGTCCCCTGGCTGGTAGGCGGGGACTTTAATGATGTGTTATGTACTCATGAAAAATTTGGCGGTAATGATATTAACAGAAATAGAGAAAATTATCTTTGGAATTTGTTCAAATGCTTGTGTCTCCTTAATCTTGGTTATAAATGTTGTAAGTATACCTGGAGTAATCGTAGAAAGAAGAATAACCTAATTACAGAAAGGCTTGACAAAGTTTACGCCAACAGTGACTGGATTAATATGTTCACCCATCTTCCTAAGGTCCACTCTAATCACAACCCTCTTTTACTTGAAATAATTCCTAAAACTAAATTGATCTTCCAGAAACCTTTTAGGCTGGAAACGTTTTGGTGTAGACACTCTGATTTTAATTCCTTAGTTACAAAATCTTGGGTGGGCACAAATTACCCTCAAGCCTCAGACTCTTTCCTAAAGAATGTTAAGGAATGGAAACATAATATTTTTGGGAATATTTTTAGAAATAAAAAGAAAATTCTGTCTAGGCTTAATGGTATTCAAAATTTCATCCACTTCCCACACAATACCTTCCTCCAAAATTTAGAAAAATCTTTCAAGCAGAGTACAATAATTTTATAAAAATTGAGGATGATTATTGGAAATTAAGAGCCAGAATTTCTTGGGTTCAAGATGGTGATGCTAATATTAAGTTTTTCCACATAATGGCTACCAATAAAAAAAAGAAGGAATAAATTTACTAACTTTAAAGATGAAGAAGGAAATTGGGTAAATAGTCCTTTAGATATCCTCAACCACACCCATAAATTCTTTCTTAAAGAATTCCCTACCTCTCATCAGTACTCCAATTGGCTTGATATTACTAATAATGCTACCTTCTTTAGTAATATCAATCTAGATTCCATGGATATCCCTCTTAAGCCCCAAGAAATTATAAGTCCATCTTTTTCTTCAAACTTTTAAAATCCCCCGGGCTAGATGGTATTAACCCATTCTTCTACCACAAATATTAGAAAATTGTTGGCCCTTCAGTTATACAACTCTGTCAACAAGTCTCTCTTTCGAATACTCTCCCATAGGATACTAACAATACTTATATTTGTCTAAGTCCTAAGTTTGATATTGCCAACAATCTAAAAAACTTTAGGCCCATTGGCTTATGTAACACTATCTACAAAATTATTACAAAATAATAGCTAATAGACTAAAGCCTTCTCTTAATGATTTAATTAGCCCCTTTCAATCCAGCTTTATCATAGGAAGGAGAACTAGCGACACTGCCATTATAATCCAAGAAATATTGAACCTGTTCAAAAAAGTAAAGGCAAAAATTACAGTATGATGCTTAAGATTGACCTAGAAAAAGCATTTGACCGTCTTGAATGGTCATTCATTTAAAGAATGCTTAAATTCTTTAAATTTCCCCCATCTATATCTTCCTTAATTATCCATTATGTAACCACCAGCAAAATTGTAGTCCTGGAGAATGGAGCAGTAACCCCCTTTTTCAGCCCTAGCAGAGGTATTAGACAAGGGTGCCCCCTCTTCCCTTACTTATTTTTCTTGTGTATGAAAATATTCTCAAAACTAATCTATCACCAAGTTGACATCCGCAATTGGATCCTATCAAACTTAGCCCTAACAACCAAGGTATATCACACCTATTATTTGCGGACGATCTCACACTCATGGGCAAGGTTAACTACAAATGTTGCACTACCATAAAGAATAGTATATCATACTTTTGCACACTATCTAGCCAAAACATCAATTATTCAAAGTAAAATATTATCTTTTCTAATATTTGTCCATCCCAGATATCAAAAGAAGTTGCTAAAAATCTCAACCTTACTGTGAGTAAGTCCTTTGGAAAATACCTAGATTTTTCAATCCTTCAAAACAGCCAAAAACCAAGAGATTACCAATTCATTATTGATAAAATTCAAAAAATATTATCTAGTTGGAAGGCTAATTTTATAAATATAGCAGGGCGTACTACTCTAGCATCATCCACTTTCAATGCTATCTCAAGTCATGCAATGCATCCCTATCAAAACTCTCAAACAAATTAACCGTATCCAGCGTAACTTTATCTGGGGCATCACAAATGATCACAAAAAAATTTATTATGTAAATTGAAATATTGTGACCAAAAGAAAAGAAGAGGAAGGACAAGGCCTAACAGATGCCACCACAAAAAATATCCTAGCCCTTAGTAACCTATCATGTAGAATAATTTCTAATCCCACTACTCTTTGGGCCAAAGTTATTATTCTCAAATACACAAGAATAAAAATACCACTAACCACATCCTTTATTTGGAAATTATCATAAGAGGATGTACTATTTGCTCAAAAGGAATCACTTGGCAACCTTACAACATTTTGAACCTCAATCTTTGGTCCACCAATTGGATTCCTAATAACCTACCCCGAAAAGAAACACTCGAAGGTCCTCTAACCCAACATGACCCCCACCTAAAAATAAGAGACATTTAGAAATGGGCAATGGGACGTCTCCAATTTATCCATCCAAATTCCTACCTCTATAATGAATAATATCATATAAATCCCTATGCCTCTACACAAATACAAGGACATGCCCGTTTGGAATAAAAATCTCAGTGGTTAATACTCCAGCAAATCTTGCCTCAACTTAATTAAACCCACCACTATGCACCAACAGGAATTCATGTGGATCTGAAATGTTAAATGCCCCAATAATATACAATATTTACTATGGCAATGTCTCCAAAACAACATTCCTTGTAAGTATTACTTAACTCACATAGGGATCAACTTCAACAACGAATGCCCTGCATGCAAAATGGAAGATGAATCTATTGAATATATCTTTATCAAATGCCCGTTAGTTCACCTTCTTTGGCTAGAAATAGGTATCCCAATTGACCGTCTAAGCCAAAACCAACACTGGCTCATTGCCACCTTTAACCTAAATCCTCCAAGTAATAATCCTTATTTGCAATGACAACAACTCTTTCTCTTTATAATCTGGGGTATCTGGATAAGCCGTATCAACAACAATAGTAACAATCTCAACAGAAGACCCAATCTCAAAACCATATGCAACCATGCTATAGAACACCATTTCTATAACTACAGTCCCATCTCGCATGACACTATGACCACTATTGTAAGATGGCATACACTTCCAAAAGGTCGGTATAAACTCAACATAAATGGCGCGTGAAAAAATCCTAAAGGTGGTATGTCTTCAGAAATGACGGGGGAAAATAGATTACAGGATTCCAAAAAAAACCTATGGAGTATTCCCACTCTATGCAGAGTTACAAGCACTCTTATAAGGACTTCTACTGGGCAAAAAAATGATCTGCACCTTCTTGTAGTAGAAATGGATTCAACTGAGGTGATAAATGCAATAAAAAATGGCCATGCAACACTGTCTAACTTTATACTCTCTTGCAGATCGTTAAGCCCCCAGAGAAGGGCCTCCAACTACAACATAACTTTAGATAAGGGAAAACGGTTGCTGACAAACTAGCTAAGGAAGCAAGAATGATCAAAGATACCAAGTTCAACAAAGGAAGAATGATGTTAGCAGAACCGCCATTTTGTGTGCAAAAGCTTTTGGAAGAAAATATTAGTAATGACTACCTAAATTGCAGAAAAACTACTACTTTTTTATGTAATATGCTTAAGACGCTAGGAAATTAGAATATGGTATGTGATGTTACTACTACTGACTAGTTATCTAGGCTTTATGGTCTGTAATATGATGAATAATATTTAATTATATATAATATAAGTACCTTTAATGTTCAAAAAAGAAGGTTTATTGAGGTCTAGTATCTTTTTAGTTAAGCCTGCTTTTGGAAGAGTTGTATCATACATAGTTGTAGAAAGTTAGAAATCTGCCTTTATCACTTTATTGCCAACTTGACCATAATGAATCAAGAATATCCAATTTTTAATTTCAGAAAACCTATCAGCAACGTTTTGAGAAATGGCGCCAAAGTCAACCTATTTTCTAGGATAGTACTTAAACCCAAATGTCACTCAATGATGTATCTTCAACATGGATGTAGGTGGTTGGTGGCGCAAAGAAAAGTTAGACCTACGGTCTTGAATCACAATATTCCGTAGGTCGTTCTACGATATTGTTGTTTGGTGATGCGAGTTATTCTCAAGATCACAAAGAGGTGGAGGCATTACGAAAATAAGTTGAAGAATTGAAGGAGCTAGGAACGGAAAGAAGATCGTACAAACTTCAACAAATTGTAGAGTCTAGTGGAGAAATTTATGAGTAGACATCCATTTGATCTTATGAATGGAGAGGATGGTGGCGCTAATGAGTTTTAGTTTGTTATGGTTGGATGCTTAGACTTGATAATATTTATACTTGACTATGATTGTAATATATTTAGACTAGATTGAATGGTGCTAGAATGTTTAGCTTTTTTGGATGTTTTAGTTACAAATATTTATATTTTGTATTTTTTGTTTTTGATTAATTGAAATGACAGATTGATTGGTTTAAATGACAGATTGATTGGTTGGCATGGAATTTAACTAGTTAGTTTTTGTATATTTGAATTGACAGGTGGTGGTGCTGCTTTAAAAGAGGTAGAATCTATCAAAAAATTCCCAGTTTTTCCACTGATCTCCGACCATAGTAGTTGCAAAATGCTTCAAAATATTCTAAATTCAGGAACATCTGTGACTACTGTAGTGAAAAAATTTAATATAAAAAAATATTAAATTAGATTTGCGAATAGTCAAAAATATAAATAAATAATTTTAAATAAGATTTGCGATCATGGTATTGAAAAACTCAAATAAAATTAAATAATATTATAATTATGTATATCGTTTGCAACCGAAGTAGTGAGAAATTTAATATAAAATTAAAATTTAATTTATATTGTTTGCAACCGCGTCAGTCGGAAAATTAACCACATTTATTAGTCATTTTTCTATTTTGACTTTACGACCGCTATAGTCGCAAATAGCGGACAGATTCGGTCACAAATTATTTAAGACCAACTATTTTGCGACTACAACTTTTCGGTGTGAGCATAGTTGGAAACTAGCATTTTTCGACTACTTTCTAACTGTTTTTGCAGTAAAAAAATAGCCATTTTCCAGTAGTGTATAACTCTTAATGAAATTCATAGTCCTTATGGATGGTGTATTTAAAAGTAGTATACACTTGATGAATTCACCTATATGAGAGTGAAAGGGGCCCTCATATGAGGTTTTGGCCTGGTCTCTAGAGCTCTCATGAATTATCAGGCACGCGCGTGGCCTATTGGGCGCAAAACTGCGTTGCACAACAAAATTACCGGGGGTCAAAATGAGATTGATAAAATCTCTGACTTACAATGAGAATTATTGGTTCATAAAAATATTATATTTCACCAGTAATTCTGTGCGTTAGATTTTAATGATCTAAATTTAGTTCATAGTCCAAAAGACATCAAACCTATTACATTTGGATCATACAAATCCAGCAAATATTACTCCTCTTTGTATGAATTTTTGAAAAATATGTAGGGAAACAGTTTGAGTTATTTCAAAAAATTTGACAAATGTCCTTCCATGTGGCAATCTTGCACGGAGATTTTAAGACAGGTGTTATATACTTGTCATGCTCTGAGCTTCTCTTATAGTATATAAATAGGCCTTCAAAATAACCACCAATCATCAGCATCTGTTCCTTTGCCCTTTCACTCATCTTCAGCTTCCTTTTCTTTCCTCCTCAACTTTTGTAGTCCACTTTTTTCCCCTCTTTTCAATAATTAGGTTTGTAATTTAAAATTTTGTTGATTCCAGTATCCTTTAAATAAATTAGAGATGTGCCTGTTTAATCCTAGGAATATATTTCAGATTGCTGAAATAGTTTCTTAGGAGGTATTATTTTTGTTTTTATTTTTTCGTGTCATTTCCCTACAATAATGTGACAGATATATTGGCCTTACTATGTCACTATGTAACTCAATCCCTGATTTATGACTCCTTTGCAGAGCTGCCTACTCAACTTATAGGTCTTTTAGATATGGATAGATGGAGATTGCATGTTTTTCGATGATCTATATAAAAAAAATCCAACATCACCTTCGAGCCACCTTGATCCCAAGATGTTTTGCAAGTCACCGGTTAATCCCGAATCCGAGGAATTTTGACTCTTAAAAATGTCTGCGAAGCAGAGGTCCGGATAAGGAACTCTGTTAACCCGGGAGAAGGTGTTAGGCACTCCCGGATTCCGTGGTTTTAGCACGGTCGCTCCACGTTTTGTTTGACTCAGTTATAGATTTTAACAACATGATGTGCTTTTACGTTGAATTTTATTTTTAGGAATTTGCGACATCGCGGAAACACGCCTCGAGTCATACCGCAACCAGTACGCCTATGACTTTTGGAGTATTTCGGCTTTGCCGAGATTTGGATTTGAGTCGCACCAAGTGAACACTCGTTCATAGGAAGGTATATTAAAATCGTGCCCTAAAGTAACGTCTATCGGCTTTTAAATCTTTTGGGAGAAGCTATGGAATTGGCTATTAGCTTTCCCGGGTCTATTTGTGTTTATATCATTACTAAATGGGGGCCCCGGTGTTATTCGGGCGAGGCTCGTCCCAATTTTCATTAAAGGATTCAATACTTGTATTTAACTATATTTTCTACACTTGTTCTTTCCTTAATCGTATTACTAACACTATAATAATCCAGGCCCGTCGAATTCTTATTACTTATTGGGCCTGGTCTTCTTTTCGTTTCGCTTAGCATGGATCAGCATCGGTCCAAGCCTTTAAGGCCCAGGCAGTCGTCAGGTTTGGGTAACTAGTAAAGTAACACCATGATGCAGGCATATATTGTGAGTTAAGCCCAAAACCAACAATAACAGTAAAAGAATACACACATTTGAACTCAAAGAAAGAATCAAATTCCATTTATTGATCAATTGAAGAGAAAAGTTGTAATACAAATTGGGAAGTAAAACTACCTACTAACAGAGAATTACAAGACTATTTCTATTTTTGATTTTTAACAAAGAACCTATACTAACCAGTGGATTGATTATTAGCTAATATCAGTGAGCTATTTAACTCCATATATAGATGAAAGGGTATGGGTTACTTATAGCTATACTATTTTGCTACTGACTAACCGTGTAAATTGAACTCATGGATATGTATATACAATTACTGATTCTAATATGACTTAACCCAGATATTACTTTTGGATTTATTCTTATATATGACTTCATGTATATGATTAAACACTGATATTAACATTAATCGAACTCATTCAATGCTATTAAGCCAATCGCACTCCAATTATCTACCTTGTCCGATGGTTTCTTCTTCTTAACTAATTTTAACTTGAATGATTAATGAAATGAATTAACTATGTGATCATGATTGTCATCTACTCATGTGATAGCCATTGGACTTTGTTTTAAAGGTGTTGCCTAATTAACTAAGTGATTTGTGCTACTTACTACTACTACTATTCTGCTGCTAGCTATTACATTTCTTTTGTTTCTGTTCTTGCTATCTACTGCAGTATGCTATAAACTAGAAATAGAATTACAAGCAAATGACAAAATACTTCAAATCTTTATTTCACTTGAACCAATCTTTACAGCTTGATTTTCTGGACAAGAGTATACCTGGATCAAGGAGAATAAGACCAATGAGTCTAGGGAGATAAGCAAGAAGCAAATAACAGCAAGGACTCAAGCGACCAATGCAACAGTGAAAAGAAGGCACAGCACACAGCAACAACCAAGTCCACAGCAAACAGAGAAGACTTAAGTAGATAACCCAGTGAAATCCGCTAGAAGACCCAGAAAATCTTACTATTCTATTGCTAATTCTCTCTCTCAAGCTTTTGTATCCAATGAATTTCAATTTCAATGTATTTTCCAGATTACTCTCCGAATTTTTCCATTTCAGCTCTTTTGAAGGTGTATTTATAGCTAACCTTTAGGGCTGAATACTTGGGGAAGAAGTATGGGATTAATCCCACTTCCCCCCTCCTAAAATTATTCATTCTACACTTTGGTCCATATTTCAGTTACTAAAAAACCCTTCCAGCATGTGCTGGAAGGTTCTAAAGATTCTCTTTTATGGCCTTTTACTAGTATGACCTTAGGGGTTTGAGATTTTTACAGATTTCCCATTTTTAGGAGACCATGATACCCCTAAATCTCTGCAAAATTGCAGAAATCAGGAGCATTAATGTCCCTATTACCCTCCTAAGTTCTTACTAGTTACTATTTTACCTTTTTAATACCCAATTATGCCCCTAAGGGCACTGCTGATTTACTAGCTTGCCTAGGGCAGATTTTCAGCTTGTTTTGAACTATTTAACTAATAGCCAGCCCTAGCATTAGTATTTAAGGGCTGGCCAGTTTCATTTCTAAGAACTATTTCAAAATTAGCCATTTTTAAGTTAATTCCAGTCAATTAAGACCCATTTATTCCTAATTAAAGCTACTTGCAGGCATAGCCTGTTTTATTGTTATGATTAACCTATTTAAAAGTTAGCAGTCTCAAGTTGAGACTTAGCTTGGGCTATCAAAGCCATATACTGAACAGCTGGGCCCAAAACCTTTACAGGTTTGGCCACTTTGCTGTTCAGGGCTCAATATAGAGCCTGGGCTAGTCTGCATTTGCAGACATAGCCCTTTGCACAACCAGCCACTGTTTAACAGTGAGCTGTGTGTTAGGGCTCACAGAATTGGTCAACCTTTTGCAAGGTTAACCATTCTTAGGCCAATTATTAAACTTATAACCTAATTATGTTCATTTTCAGTTTATACCTATTTAAAAACTAACCACTTTCATAGAACCTAATGCTAACAGCTATAACCAATTCACCTCTAGGGTTCAAACAATGTTAATCAAACACTTACACTCAACCAGAACCAGTAAACTAAATCAGTTTCAAACATGGATTGCATATTAAGACACATAAGATCAAACAAAATGTAATAATCAACCAAAACTCAGAGAAGGCAATTGATATGGTTGAATTTCAGTTGATTAATTCACATTATCTAATTTTATGAGACAAAGTATGAAATCATGCTAATTAAGACTTAATAACTACCAATTCAAGTCACATGAAAGTTTGAACAACTCAGAATCACCAAAGGTTCAGGGCACAAACACATATAAGCATAGATTCTTATGAAACAATCAACATGGTTCAACTAACCTAAGCAGGGTAATTAGAATTCATTTTTAAGTGCTACCCTAGCTTGATATATGCATGTTAAGAATGGGGATGAAGAATAGGGAAGCCATGAAGAAGTAGAGAATAACATTCCTAAATCTAGCACAAGTGCATGACAAATGAGATGAAGATGATGACAAGAAGAACATGGAGAAACAGTGAAAAGAGAAACCTAAGTCTATCATATGAGGGTAACATGAAGAGAAACAGACCCCAAATTGGCATACTCATTCATCAAATAAAACATATGAGAGATGATATGACAAGAATACTAGACTTGCACTAAAAATGAACACAAATAAGACCACCAGAATGTGAGCAAAGAAGTGAACCCCAGATTAAAAGCTTTTACCAAGACTAAACACAGAAAGGGAAACAATAGAGATACTGCAAGCCAACAAAAGGTAATCTAATGCAAAGCTGAGTGACAATTAAACATAGTATCAGAATCAAAACATGCAAGATGACAGAAGAACTACTGAAGATTAACAAGATGAAGTATTCTAATACTAACTAAGGTTATCCAAGTCAAATCTTCAAAAATAGAGAAACAGATCCAAACAAACCAGATAAACCTTAATAACAATGACTAAACGATTAGGCATGTAAGGCATCATGAAGAGAAGAGCAATCATGTTTGTTGAAAACTAACGGATCAATAGCCCCAATACCAATATAGATTCTTAAACTCAGAAGAAACAGAATATATATAGAACCCTAGTGATAGACAGTCAAAACAGGATAATAGAAAGACGATTATAAGCCCTAATACTAAACAGGATCTTGAAAGAACAAAAAAACATGCAAGAATACACAAGATGAAAGATATGGAACAAGAGCTGATGAACAGACAAACTGGAACAAGATACGAAAGATGAGCAAGTTAAACCTAAACTAACAGATGAAACATAAGATATGGAGAATCTTCAGAATAGAATAGACATACAGAAACATAAGATGAAAGACAAGAGAACATGAACAAACAGGCAAAGAAATCAAATACATGAACAAACAAGCAAATAAAACAAGTAAAACATGAAGAAGCAGAGAAGGTAAATAAAAAACAGAGAAACAAATTAGGGTCGGGGACTTAGCTTGCGGGGCCTGTCCCCCGAGCTTCCTATTCTCCTTTCTTTTCCTTTTCATTCTCTCAGACTCTCCTAGACTCTTAGGCTCCTTTTATTCCTTCTTGTTTTCTTTTTCTTATTCTTTTCCAGATTCTTTTTTTTTCTTTTTCCTTCTCTGTTTTTTCTTTCAGGCCTAAAGACGAGGCCTTTTGGATTCTGGGTTGCAGGAGGTGTTCAAGGGGATGGTAAAGGTGAGGTCTTGATTGGGTGTTGAATTTGGGATCGCCGGAGTTAGGGTTCCGACGACCTTCTTCGGGATATTCGAGAAGTTTGAAGGACATTCGAGGGGAACCAGTGGTATGGGTGGGTAGATCTCATGGAGAAGAATAGAACGGCATTGGTTTGGAAGCGGTTCTCATACTTTGGTGGTCACCGGTGTAACTCCGGTGACCGGGACTTCGAAGAACGGTGGTATTTTTTGGGTTCTTGGGTAAAGAAGACGGAGAAGAAGAAGATGAAGATGAAGGGAGTGGTAAGAAGAGCCGGCGACCACCGTAGGAGTGGTGGCCGCCATGGCCGGCTAGGGCTTCTGTGAGGATGTTGATGAAGATGAAGAAGAGAAAGGGGAGGCGGCTGATATTAGGGTTATGAAAATGGCTAAAGTGAAACGGCCGTTCAGACAAGGGCCTTATAAAGGCCAAATATACGAGATAATCTTGACCGTTCGTTGAAGGGAGATCAACGGCTCCAGACGAGCGTTACTTAAACGACAACGTATCGTTACAAACAAGGCCCAGGCTCTCAATCGTCAGATCAACTTAAACGGACGGTTGAGATTAAAACTACCTATTTTGATTAACTAATTGATTTGCCCATTTATCTCCGCCGTTGGATTAAACACAACGGACGGCTTGGATTGCATTTCTGTGATCAGGCGGGCCAAAATCTTGGGCTTAACAGACTGGGCCACTGGTTTGGACCACAATTGGCCCAAATTCAATTACACAGCATATATATTTTTGTATTTTCTGATTTTAATAATTTTTATGTATTTTCTTTTATACTTTTTTTTTCTTTTTCTTTTATGAAAAATTACAAAACCTAATTTCCTATTTACTCTAGTTTTCTAATATTTTTTGGTAATTTTCTGCTATTTTTCCTAATTTCTACTACTTAAGCTATTTTACTAATTTTCTAATTAACTAAACTAACAAATTAATTACTACTATTTTTTATTGATTTTTCTAATTTCTTACTTATTCAAACACACAAAAATATAACTAATTTCAAACAAAGCAAGTAATTGCACTCAAAACATATTTATTTTAATTTTGGAATTTAAAGGCTTAGTGCAAAAATCATGTGCTCACAGCTGCCCCTCTTTGCTCGGGAACACGAAGAGTTTCAGTGCAAAGATAAGTGAGCAGTAATGAGAGATTTTTGCACATCGGCTTATTCCGTGAAAGCATTTTTTAAAAACCTTTTGACCGCACCCTGCTTTAGAGGTTGCCTACATATCCTGGGCTAAACAGGAATCAGGTCAGTGTAGTTCGGGAAGGTCCGGCAGTTTAAAAACTACCAGACTCACTATTGCATTGACACTGTCGAGACCTGCTGACTTACTTCTTATTACACCGGGGGAGAAATGTAAAATGAAGAAGCTATTCTAAGCTATGATCCTACAATTACAATTGTTCCTAATCTAGCTTTTGCTCTTCTTCCTCTTTTCTTGATTTTCTGTGACGCCGACTCTCTTTTTTGTTGATTTTCTTTGATGCCGACTCTCTTTTTTGTTGATTTTCTTTCTCGTTGGCTCTCTCTTTTTTTTTTTTTTTTTTTTTTCGATTTTCTTGATCTCGAAATGAACCTGCTCGAAACAAAACAACAAACTACCTTTTTTTTTTTTCTGCCCCAGTGTGGGCTTTTAAGTATATAAACCATGAAAATGCGAAAATATTCCCGTATTCAAGGTGGGCACCTAACGTAATTGAAACGTGCAATGCGAATCGCAGAAAATATTCCCCGAATTTGAAGGTGGGCCAAGAGAATAGAAACGTGCAATGCGATGCAGAAAATATTCCCGTATTTCAAGGTGGGCGCCTGACTGACACTGAAACGTGCAACGCGATGCGCAGAAAATATTCCCGAATTTGAAGGCGGGCGCCTACCGAAATGAAACGCGATAACGATCAATGTGAAATATTCCCGAACCATAGCGGGCGCCTAACGTAAATGAAACGTGCAATGCGAATGCAGAATATATCCCGTATTTGAAGACGGGGCGCCAACGAATCAAACGTGCAACGCGAACTGCAAGATACCCCGCACTAGGCGGGCGCCAACGAATTAAACGTGCAATGCGAACTGCAAAGTATTCTGCACTCTGACAGGTGGCGCCAATGCACTGAAACGTGCAATGCGAACGCGAAGATATTCCCGTACTCGACAGGTGGCGCATCGTAAATGAAACGGTGCAACACGAATGCGAAAAATATTCCGAACCATGCGGGCGCCTACTGTAAATGAACGTGCAATCGCGAATGCAGAAAATATTCCCGTATTTGAAGGTGGGCGCCAACGCAATTAAACGTGCAATCGCGAATGCTGAAGATATTCCCCGTATTCGCAGTGGCGCCTACCGTAATTAAAACGTGCAACGCGAATGCAGAAGATATTCCCGAATTTGAAGGGCGCCTAACGTAATTGAAACGTGCAATGCGAATGCAGAAAATATTCCCGACCTTGAAGGTGGGCGCCAAACAGAATTGAAACGTGCAAGCGATGCAGAAGATATTCCTGTATTTGAAGGTGGAGCGCCCAATGAATAACGTGAAATGCAATGCTGACGCAAAATATTCCGCGTATTTGAAGGCGTGGCGCCAACTAGCAATTTAAACGGCAACGCTGAATGCGAAATATTCGTATTCGAAGCGGCGCACCTGCATGATTGCAACGTGCAATGCGAATGCAGAAGATATTCCCGTATTTGAAGGTGGGCGCTGTCACACCTCCCTCTTTACTACCCCAACATGCGTAAGGTGTATAAATACACTTGTAGGGGTATACCCCGACGCTCAATTAACCGAAGCGGATAAAATAACGTAAGGGAAGGAGTTTTTCCAATTTAAGGACAATCGGTTCGGGATTTTATTAGAGATTAATCGGAGTCGCCACTTGGGAATGACAATGGTGTCCCAAGTCACCTGTTAATCCCGAATCCGAGGAATTTTGACTCTTAAAATGTCTGCGAAGCAGAGGTCCGGATAAGGAACTCTGTTAACCCGGGAGAATGTGTTAGGCACTCCCGGATTCCGTGGTTTTAGCACGGTCGCTCCACTGTCGTTCTTGATTTTTTGTTTGACTCAGTTATAGATTTTAATAACATAATGTGCTTTTACATTAAATATTATTTTTAGGAATTTGCGACATCGCGGAAACACGCCTCGAGTCATACCGCAACCAGTACGCCTATGACTTTTGGTGTATTTCGGCTTACCGAGATTTGGATTTGAGTCGCACCAGGTGCACACTCGTTCATAGGAAGGTATATTAAAATCGTGCCCTAAAGTATCGTCTATCGGCTTTTAAATCTTTTGGGAGAAGCTATGGAATTTACTATTAGCTTTCCCGGATCTATTTTGTGTTATATCACCACTAAATGGGGCCCCGGTGTTATTCGGGCGAGGCTCGTCCCAATTTTTATTAAAGGTTTCAATACTTGTATTTGACTACATTTTCTATACTTGTTCTTTCCTCAATCGTATTTACACAATAACCCCAGGCCCGTGTAGTTTGTTGTTAATTGGGCCTGGTCTTCAGGTTGTTTTGGGCTTAAGCTTGCTGGCCTTATTAACTTCACATTGGAATTTAAAGATAGTTTGCATATTGAGCCAAAAGCTGATAAACGTAATATGAAATAACAATAAATGCAAAGAACTATAAATCACGAATCAACAGGATTTAGGAATCGAAATCAGATTGATTTTATTCATTGAAAGAGTAGAGCTATTGTACAGGATATTCTATGGTTACAACTTATTAGGAGAACCAAATTAACAGGCTACTTTTATCTACACTTCTATTGATCTAATTACTAGCCATGTTACCAGATTATTACACTAAGGAAATTTGCACAATGTTTATCACTAGAGTTATGCTAATTACTGTTTAAGGGTTAAAAATAATTCTAAGAAGACTGTTTATTATAGGAAAATCGAAGAGTAATTAAACTAATTAACTACAAATTATTTAAGACTAAATGATTAACTACACCTTTCATCACCATCAATTCATCCTACTTGAAACACTTCAATATCTAATCACTTCCTCTATTGAGTATTCATAACTGGACTTTGACCCTTAGAATTAATTGAACTATCCAAGCAGAATTTAAACATTCCAATTACTCAATTACAATGATCCTAAGCATCTATATCTACGTGATTTTTGAGAAACGCTCATACCACTGATTTTACCATGACCTTGATTCGATACAACATACTTAACCCAATCACGAGTTACTCATTGTTTAATCTAATGTTTAAACTTATCCGCACTTGAATGAATCCTAATATATGACTGTAATTTACGATTATACTGTGAGTGAATGATTAATGATTCAGAAACTATTTTTTAACTAACTTATGTTTTAGAGCTTTTTACCTATTTAATCTAAGTGGTTTATGTTACTTACTACTATACTACTACTATTACATTGTTTCTGTTCTCGTTCTTCAGCTACTACATTATTACAATTAAGCTACTGATTAAGTAATACAAAATGGCAAATGGATTAAAGGCACTTCATTCCATTACAGCATTTCAGCAACTACATCTTCATCAGAAATAGAAAAGTGTACCTGGATCAAATAGAAAGGACCAATGAGTTCTAGGGGATGCAAGTAAGTAATCAGCAAGGATTGGCACAACAATGAATGCAACAGTGAAGAGAAGGAAGCACAGCAACAGCAACACAGCAACACCAATATGAGAGAAACCCAGCAGATAATCGAACAAGGAACCCAGAAAAACAGATTAAACCCACAAGCTTTCCACACCCGGAATTTCCAGAATGATTACTGCCAAATTGCTATGTTTTTCCTAGTATTTCTTATCAATAGTTAGCCTAAGTATGAATTTCAGATTACTCAAAATGTTGGAACCCCCAGATATATTGCTAATATTACTCAGATTTTGGAACCCCAAATATTCACTCAAATTTTTCTAGTGGAATCCCCCTTTTCAGCCCCTTTTAAGAGATATTTATAGCTAACCTTTAGGGCTGAATACTTGGGGAGGAAGTATGGGATTAATCCCACTTCCCCCCTCCTAAATTTATTAAATCTCCACTTTGGTCCCCATTTTCAGTTATCAAAACCCTTCCAGCATGTGCTGGAAGGTTCCAAAAGATTCCTTTTAGGGCCTTTTACTAGTATGACCTTAGGGGTTAAAGATTTTTACAGATTTCCCATTTTTAGGAGACCATTATACCCCTAAATCTCTGCAAAATTGCAGAAATCAGGAGTATGAATGTCCCTATTACCCTCCTAAGTTCTTACTAGTTACTATTTTACCTTTTTAATACCCAATTATGCCCCTAAGGGCACTGCTGATTTACTAGCTTTGCCTAGGGCAGATTTTCAGCTTGTTTTGAACTATTTAACTAATAGCCAGCCCTAGCATTAGTATTTAAGGGCTGGCCAGTTTTATTTTTTAAGAACTATTTCAATTCTAGCCACTTTTAATCTAATTCCAATCAATTAAGACCAATTTATTCCTAATTAAAGCTAATTGCAGGCATAGCCTGCTTTGTTATTATGTTAAACCTATTTAAAATTTAGCCAGTCTCAAGTTGAGACTTAGCTTGGGCTATCAAAGCCATATACTGAACAGCTGGGCCCAAAACCTTTACAGGTTTGGCCACTATGCTGTTCAGGGCTCAATATAGAGCCTGGGCTAGTCTGCATTTGCAAACATAACCCTTTGCACAACCAGCCACTGTTTAACAGTGAGCTGTGTGTTAGGGCCTTATAGAATAGGTCAACCCTTTGCAAGGTTGACCATTCTTAGACCAATTATTTAATTAACAGCCTATTTTGTTCATTTTTAGCTAATTCCTATTTAAAAACTAACTAATTAACGAGGTCTAGCACTAGCAGCTATAGCCAATCCTCCTAAGCATAATAGACAATAACAATGTTCATACTCAACATCAAACTATTGCAAACCTAGCCATTTTAACATGCAATTGCACACATAAACACATGAAACCAAAGATGTTTATCAATCAATCAGAATTCAGAAAAGGAGTTGGATAATGTTGAATTTTAATTAATCAGACTTACAAACTCAATTTCAAGTGGTACAGTGTTAATTAAACATTAAGCAGGCATGGGTTACAATCAATTTCATATTGAGTAATTCACTGGAAAGCCAAAAATCTACTTAGCAATCATGATTATAGGTACATAGACACTAAATTCTCACAAAATAGCTAACAAGGTTCAACTGGACATAAACACAATGGACAAGGTAATCATAAGCATGTTAATCAGAAATCATTCTTAAGTACTGACCCTAAAATCATGCTAAGCAAATAGAATGGGTAAAGCTAAGCAGAACAGACTCATGCATGAGAATAACAAACCAATCCTAATCCTGAAACTAATCATGAGAATAGACAGAGGACAAGAATCATTCAATCTAACAGAAGTTGTCTGATATCAACAAGAAGAAAATGCCTAATACTAACAGAGGACAAAGACAGAGACACTTATAGACAAAAAGTGAAGAATGCACAGAAGTGATTCAATGTGAAGATGAGAAGATATCAGAGCATGTATGACAATATAATAGAATTTATGTTATGAGAGTCAAAACAGATCAGACTATATGACTTAAAAATGAAGAGAAGAAGGGAATCAAAGCCACTTTAACCTATTAGAAGTAAAACACAACCTTGATCACACAGACAAAGGAATAAACACATAAGAGACGAGAGATAAAACAAAGATCAACAATAGTAAAGGCAAGATCTTTGAATTCAGAAGAAAGGGTCATGATAGATAGAATAGAGGAAACAAGTCAAAAACCAGAACAACAAAGAGAAACCCTAGCACTAACAGGCTTTTCGAATCACAGCAATGGGTAACCCAGAGATTGATATGGAAGATGAACAGGTTAAAGACATGAGGTGGTCATAAAGAAACAGACAAGAATATACAAGATGTGAAACAAGTAAAGATGAATCAGAAAAAGAAAAGAAGCAAAAGATAAGCAGAAAGATTCTAAAACTAACATATGAAGACTAATAAGAAATACGAAAGATATATCAAAAGCCAATAGAGACAAGTGACACAAAAGAATGAACTACAGAAACATGAGATTAGGTCATAACAAACAAAACCACATCATGAACGGGTTAAAACATACTAAAACAGAGACAATAAGCAAAAAGGCGTGAAACGGAAAACAATGAAGAAGCCAAGATAAAAAATCTATTCCTAACATGCGAAGCATACGATCAGGAGGAAACATATAGAAACATGCAAAACATAGATCAATCAAACAAATAAAAGCAAAAGAAAGAAAAATAACAAAAACAGGAGGGGGTACTTAGCTTGGCGGGGCCTGTCCCCCGAGCTTCCTATTCCCCTTTTCTTATTCTCTCTCAGACCCCCTCAGCCCCCTTTTCCTTGCTTCTTCTTCCTTATTCCGCTCTTTTTTTTTCATTTTTCTTTTCTGATTTTTCTTTTATGCTCAAAGACGAAACCTTTTGGGGTTTTTAGTTTGAAGGGGGGTATTTGGAAGGGTAAAGGACGGATCTTGTTTAGGGGTTGGGATTTCAGCCGCCGGAGTTAGGTTTCCGGCGACACTCTTTTGGATATTCGAAGAGTTTCAGGCTGATTCGAGGGAAACTACTAGGGTAGGGTGATAGATCAGGTCAAAAGGGACAGAACGGCATTGGTTTGGGGTGGTTTCTCGTTGTTTGGGTATTTTCCGGCTAAGTTCCGATGATCGGAGTTTGTCAGAGAGGGATCTGTTCTTGGGGTTTCAGGGGTCTTGGCTATGGTTTGAGGTGTAGAAGAAGGAGAGGAGGGTGATGGAGATGAAGAAGGGTGGCCGGAGACCACCGTGGAGGTGGTGGCCTCCATGGCCGGCGGTGTTGATGAAGATGATGAAGAAGAAGAGGGAGAGAGCAGAAGGCGGCTAGGGTTGATATTTTGGCAAAATGAAGCAGCTTATTCAGACACAAGCCTTTTATAGGCGATGTGTCACATGTAATCCAGACCGTCCATTTGATGGAGATCGACGGTTGTCGTTAGCGTTACTGAAACGACGCCGTTTGGACTCCTATGAGACCCAATTCATCTTCCATCAGATCAATTTGAATGAACGGCTGAGATTAAACTAATTATTTAATTAACTAGTTAATTTGATCAAGAAACTCTGGCCGTAGGATGCAACTCAATCGAACGGTGAGGATCAATTCTCAAAGGGTCGGACCAGCCAATTCCTTGGGCCAAAGCAGACTGGGCCACTTCCTTCAATTTTCTTGGCCCAAATCACTTATACCTAAACCATTTTTTTTGTATTTTCTGATTTTAATCAATTTTTATGTATTTTCTTTTATATATTTTTTTTTCTTTTATGGAAAATTATAAAACCTAGTTTCCTACCTACTCTAATTATCTAATATTTTTTTTGCAATTTTCTACTATTTTTTCCTAATTTCCCCTACTTAACACTATTTTTGCTAATTTTTCTTAAAGTCTAACTAATTAAACTAACAAATTAATTACCTAGCCTATTTTTTTTTTGATTTTTCTAATTTCTAATTATTCAAATTCACAAATTATAGCTAATTTCAAACAAGGCAAGTAATTGCACTCAAAAACATATTTATTTTAATTTTGGAATTATTTGCTCTGTGCAAAAATCATGTGCTCACAGATGGCTCCCCTTAGATCTTCATTAGAGATACCAGAGCCCGAAGCGGGAACTGTATTTGAGTCAGGAACACTGGCAGGAGGAATGGTGGCATCCTCTTACCAACTTATCTCTTGCCTGTGAATTTCTCCACTTATTCGGCAGACTTTCTCTTTTTGGTATTTTAAATTTTCCACATTGGTCACATTCACTTTAAAGTGATTAGCGACAATTTGTTCCTGTATAAACAAAATTTATTAGATATAAACTGCTTGGAAATTGGCATCTGCGTCCCCACTTCTTATTGCTTCCTTTCTTTTTGCTTTTTCATGTTGCATGGCTTTCGACTTCTTGTCCCTTTGCATACTCTTTTTGTATTTTCTCATTTTTTCCATTTTTGTTTTGTTTTCTTTTCCTTGGCCATGTTTGCCAAGCTTCTTTATTCTTTTCCCCAATCTTCCATTCTTTCTGATCCAATGTTATTTCAACTTCCGTTATCGGGAGCCGGTAGTTAGCTCTCAAAAGGGTAAACAATGAAATGCGGAAAAAATGAAAGAAAGGTAAGTGTATTTTGGAGAGATGACAGAACTTATCCGGGTATTTGCCGGTGATTCCGCCGACCATGCCATGTATTTAAACTCGACCCGCTCGTTCCAATCATTATTCTCGCCTTCGAATTGCCTTTGACCCAAACCACTATTCTTTTCTTTGTTGCCTTTTTTCTTTTGATAGTCCTCACGATCGCCTTACTTGTGCCTCGAAAGGTTTTCACCAATAAGACTCTCTCGTTTATTCTCTCAATCTCACAATCATCTCACAGTGCCGATTAAGGTTTTCACTGACGAGACTCTCTCATTTTATTTCTCTCAACCTCACAATCGTCTCACAGTGCCGGCTAAGGTTTTCACTGATGAGACTCTCTCATTTTTTATTATTTTTTTCATTTTTTCCTTTTTGTATTTTGTTTTCTGTTCCACGGGTATTGTCCGATTGCTTCGCTCCTCCTTCGTTGTATTCGTTGTCATTTCAGAATCGATCAGAAGGTCTTTCTTTGGACTGTAACGTGGCTTTTGGACGGGTTAAGAAAGAAAGATATAAAGGCTCAAAATTTCAACGAGGGTTAAAAATATTTACAACTCTCGGAATTATTAAAACATAACTTCTGCCCCAGTTTCAATATGTGGGGAATTTTTGGATTTTTCCTTTAATGTGACTGAACCTCAAAGAGGCTGCCTACGTACCCTTTCGGGATCAAGTCGGACGTAGTTCATCCAACTTCATAAGTTAGATGGATTTCTTTTGACTTTTTCCCGATTTTTGTCTTTTCTCTTTTTTTTTTTCATCATTTTTTCATTTTTTTTCCATTTCATTTTTTTTTTCATTTTTTTTTCATTTTTCATTTTTCCATCATTTCATTTTCATTCTGGCAATTTCGATCTTATTGCACTAGAGCGATTCCGAGAGAGGGATATGAAAGAATTCATTCATTACGGCTCAAAGGGGTTATCAATGGATAAAGTGTTTGGATAGAGAATAAAATGCCTTCGTCATTTCAATTCTAAAATCACAACAAAATACAAAACATACAATTGAAAAGGAATCATACATAGTATCTCTTGACCGCATCTGAATTGATAGCAGTCTCTACGCACTTTCCTTCAACATCTGTTAAATATAATGCTCCATTGGACAACACCCGCGATACCACAAATGGTCCCTGCCAATTCGGCGCAAACTTGCCTTTTGCCTCTGCCCAATGTGGTAAGATACGCCTCAATACCAGTTGTCCGACTTCAAACTTTCGAGGTCGTACCTTCTTATTATATGCTCTGGCCATTCTCCGCTGATACAACTGTCCATGGCAGACTGCGGCCAATCTCTTCTCATCAATTAAATTCAACTGTTCTAACCGGGCCTTTACCCATTCATCGTCATCTATCTCAGATTCCGCTATAATTCGCAATGACGGTATTTCTATTTCTGCGGGTATAACGGCCTCTGTTCCATACACCAGGGTATAAGGTGTGGTTCCGATAGAAGTACGTACCGTCGTGCGGTAACCCATGAGAGCAAAGGGCAACTTTTCATGCCACTGCCTGGATCCCTCCACCATTTTCCCGAGAATCTTTTTGATGTTCTTATTTGCCGCCTCTACTGCACCATTTGCCTTGGGCCTGTAAGGTGTGGAATTACGGTGCGTGATCCTAAACCTTTCACAAACTTCTGCCATGAGATGACTGTTTAAATTGGCTCCATTGTCTGTGATAATCACCTTGGGGATTCCAAATCGGCATATGATATTCTCGTGCACAAAATCCACCACCGCTTTCTTCGTCACCGCCTTGAATGTCTTAGCTTCGACCCACTTGGTGAAATAATCAATCGCAACCAGGATAAACCTGTGCCCGTTAGAAGCGGCTGGATCTATTGGGCCGATGACATCCATGCCCCAAGCAACAAAGGGCCATGGTGCTGACATTGTGTGCAACTCATAAGGCGGGGAGTGGATCAGATCCCCATGTACCTAGCATTGATGGCATTTCTTTACATACCTGATACAATCACGCTCCATCGCGAGCCAGTAGTACCCTGCTCTCAGAATCTTCTTTGCTAAAACATATCCGCTCATGTGGGGTCCGCATACTCCAGCATGTACTTCAATCATGATTTCATCTGCTTGTTGTGCATCCACACATCTCAATAAACCCAGATCTGGTGTTCTTTTGTATACCACTCCTCCACCGAAGAAAAATCCATTGGCTAGACGCCTGATGGCTCTCTTCTGGTCTCCAGTGGCTTGCTCCGGGTATTTGCCAGCTTTCAAGTATTCTCTAATATCATGATACCACGGCTCTCCATCTGACTCTTCTTCCACAACGAAGCAATAAGCATTCTGATCTCGGACTTGGATCTGGAGCGGATCTATGTATGTCTTGTCCGGATGATGCAACATAGAGAACAATGTGGCCAAAGCATCTGCAATCTCATTGTGCATTCTCGGGATATGCTTGAATTCTATAGACCGGAATCTTTGAGACAACTCGTGCAAACAATACCGATATGGTATCAATTTCAAATCTCGTGTCTCCCATTCCCCTTGAATTTGGTGTACCAAGAGATCCGAGTCACCCATGACCAAAATCTCTTGAATATCCATGTCAATCGCCATCCTTAATCCCAAGATGCACGCCTCATATTCGGCCATATTGTTGGTACAGAAAAATCGGAGCTGAGCTGTAACGGGATAGTGTTGACCCGTACTTGAAATGAGTACCGCTCCGATACCAACGCCCCTGCTGTTGACGGCTCCATCAAAGTACATTTTCCATCCTGGTCTCTCATCTTGCTCCATCTCCTCGACAAGCATTGCCTCTTCATCCGGAAAGTATGTTTTCAATGGTTCATATTCATCATCCACCGGATTCTCGGCTAAGTGGTCTGCAATAGCTTGTGCCTTCATCGCCGTACGAGTTACATAGACAATGTCAAATTCTGTGAGCAGAATCTGCCATTTGGCCAATCTTCCCGTAGGCATAGGCTTCTGAAATATATACTTGAGAGGATCCAATCGTGATATCAGGTACGTGGTGTATGCTGACAAATAATGCTTTAGCTTCTGGGCCACCCAAATCAATGCACAACAAGTTCTCTCCAGTTGGGTATACTTCACCTCGTAAGATGTAAACTTTTTGCCGAGGTAGTAGATGGCTTGTTCTTTCTTGCCTGTCTCGTCATGTTGACCCAGTACACAACCGAAAGAGTTATCTAGCACCGTCAAATACAAAATCAGAGGACGCCCTGGTTCTGGAGGAACTAACACCGGAGGATTAGCCAAATATTCTTTGATCTTGTCAAAGGCTTCTTGACACTCGTCGGTCCACTTCACTGCTGCATCTTTCTTTAACAACTTGAAGATCGGCTCGCATGTTGATGTCAATTGAGCAATGAACCGACTAATGTAATTCAACCTTCCTAATAAGCTCATGACCTCCTTCTTGTTCTTCGGCGGAGGTAGACTTTGAATAGCCTTGATCTTTGACGGATCCAGCTCAATACCTCGCCGACTCACAATAAACCCCAGTAGTTTCCCTGAAGGCACTCCAAAAGCACACTTCGCCGGATTGAGCTTTAGATTGTACCTCCGGAGTCTTTGGAAGAACTTCCTCAAATCTTTCACATGATCAGGTTGTTTTCTGGACTTTATGATGACATCGTCCACATATACTTCAATTTCTCGATGCATCATATCATGAAACATCGTGGTCATTGCCCTCATGTAAGTTGCCCCAGCATTCTTCAATCCAAACGGCATTACCCTATAACAGTACGTTCCCCAAGGTGTAATGAAAGCAGTTTTCTCAGCATCTTCTTCGTCCATCAGGATCTGGTGATAACCTGCATAACAATCCACAAACGAACCGATCTCATGCTTGGCGCAATTATCGATCAATATGTGAATGTTTGGCAATGGGAAGTCATCCTTTGGACTGGCTTTGTTGAGGTCTCTATAGTCTACACACACTCTGGTTTTGCCATCTTTCTTTGGGACCGGCACAACATTTGCCAACCAGGTGGGGTACTTGGTAACTTTTATGACCTTTGCCTCAAACTGCTTATTCACCTCTTCCTTTATCTTCACGCTAATGTCCGTTTTGAATTTCCTCAGCTTTTGTTTCACTGGCCGGCATTCCGAGTAGATAGGCAACTTGTGTACCACCAAATCTGTGCTAAGCCCGGGCATGTCATCATAGGACCAGGCAAAGATGTCCTTAAATTCATGTAACAACCCTATCAATTCATCCCTGAGGGGTGCCTCCAAATGCACACTAATCTTTGTTTCTCGGACATCATCTTCGCTCCCCAAGTTTACAGATTCCGTATCACTCAGATTCGGCTTGGGTTTTTCCTCGTATTGTTTCATGTCCTTACTTATTTCCTCCAGGGCTTCCTCATCCTCACATTCTATTTCACTATCTTCCTCGGTTTCTTGTATAGTAGCGTGATTGTCAGAACTGGGTCTAGAATCCTTCACGCATGACATGGCATTGGAATCAACACATGCAAAACTGTACAAAAGGAAAAATAAAGAAAAATAAGGCAAAAGTGAAGAAAAAGGAAAAACCGCATTTCATTAATAAAAGAAACGAACAATGTTCGGGATACATGGTGATGTGATTTTTTTTTCATGATGGGAATGGGGAAATTATAAAATAACAACTTTCGGGGAAACAATGATGAAATTTTGAGCTAACTACCAAGACTCCTTCCGATAAGGAAAGGAGTAGCTTCCCAATTGTTCAATGTGACTCGGGGCCCCACAAATTGCACGTCCATTTCGCTCGTGCCTTCCCCTGCTTCAATCGTATTCACCTCCCGCAACATTTTCTTAAAACCAAGCATTTCTTCATCAAGTTCGGGTCTCAATGCACTTTGTCGTAAGGAGATGGTTGATGTTTTGTACCAGTGCCCGATAAAGATGTCTGATAATTTGGGTATGGGTTCGGGCAAGGTCCAGCTTCTCTTGGCTTTAAAGGCTCTTCGGATATCGGCAAAGGTGGGTTTGAACCCTAAGCCGAATGTGCCTTTATTCTCCAGAAGCTGAACTGGAGTGACTCCCTGTAGTGTTTTGCCTAATCCCCTCCCGTGCAAATCCGTTTTTCAAGCATTTCTCCGGCCACCATTATAGCAGCTGGTGCCAACATCGAGGTTGATAGCTTTTCTCCTTCAAGCAACTCTATTCACCTCAACAAGATCCGTCACTTGGTAGACCCAAGGACCCCGATCCCCATCGATACCGTCAAAAGGTGCTACCACATTACAAGCATTTTCCTCTCCGTGTACAACAATCTCTCGCTGCTCCCATTCAAACTTGACCATCCGGTGTAGAGAAGATGGTACCGCTTTGGCCGCATGAATCCAGTGTCGACCTAACAGCAAGTTATACGATACGGCGATGTCGAGCACCTGGAACTCCATCGTAAAATCAACGGGACCGATGGTCACTTCCAAAATAATATCTCCCAGCGTGTTCTTACCTCCGCCGTCAAACCCTCTCACATTGATATTGTTTCTCCGGATTCTATCCGGGCTAATGTTCAGCTTCCCTAAAGTTGACAGTGGACAAATATTCGCGCTCGATCCATTGTCAATCAATACCCTGGTCACGACTGACTCTTCACTCTTTACCGTGAGGTACAATGCTTTATTGTGTTCAGTTCCTTCCACTGGCAGCTCCCTATCAGAGAAGGTGATTCTATTAGACTCGAAAATTTTGCTGGTAATCTTCTCCAAATGACACACTGAAATCTTCTCCGGAACATGAGCCTCATTTAGAATCTTCATAAGAGCCTTCCGGTGCTCCTCTGAATGTATCAACAAAGATAACAAAGAAATCTGGGCCGGGGTCTTTCTTAACTGCTCGACCACTGAGTACTCTTGTGACTTCATTTTCTTAAGAAATTCTTCTGCTTCCTCCTCCGACACTGGCTTCTTCAGTTGACTTTCTTTTACCGTTTTCATCTTTCTCAGTTCCTCTGGAGCGAAACACCTTCCTGATCGGGTAAGTCCATGCATTTCGTTAATTTCACCAGAAATCTCTTTTCCCTTGTAAACTACTGTTACCTTATTATAGTTCCAAGGCACAGTCCTTTGTATTCACCACTGGCATTTGTACTACTGGTTTTATGATCACTGGCTCTGCACTTGCTCCTTTCACAGTTACGATCGTCTTTGCACCTGGAACTACCACCTTTAAACCTCCCATCACTACCGGCTTTGGTTTCTCAACAATTGCTTCCTCTTTCACAATTTCTTTCTCTAACTTGTCACTCGACTTTATCATCATGACGGCCTGAGATGGTTTTTGATTGCCATCACCCTGCACCAGCTCTATCATATTCGTTTCGTGGTGATTCGGCAATGGATTCTGGGTAATGTTTGGGGCCTCGGGAGCCTGCACTTCAATTCTCCTCTCATCGATAAGATCTTGAATGGCATTCTTTAATTGCCAACACTTCTCGGTATCGTGGCCCAACGTTCCTGAACAATATTCACATCTGACAGAAGAATCAAGATTTTTCGGGGGTGGGTTTGGATTTTTTGGTGCGATTGGTCTCAACATCCCCAATTCTTTCAACCTGTGGAAAAGACTGGTATATGACTCTCCAAGAGGAGTGAATGTCTTTTTTGCTTTGTTTCTCCAATCAGCGTCCGGCCTGGGTCTATTCTGGTTTCGGTAAGGTTTAGGGGTTGGGTATGTGTTTTGGGTATGGTACACATTGTGTGGAGCTTGAGCTCTCCACACGTGGGGTGGTGGTGGTGGATAAGCTTGGGTTTGAGGGTGGTGGTAATGTGGGACAGTTGGTGGGTACGGTGGTGGTGGTGGGTTATATGGGCTTGGTGTGTTGTATGGGTTTGGCGGGTAAGATGGTGGTGGTGGATTATATGGAGTTGACGGGCTTGGTGGGTATTGGCGATAGGGTCTGGGTGAGTTATATTGTGGGTTGCGACTCCAGGACCTGCTTTCAATAGTTGCTACTTCTTCTTTCTTCTTCTTTCCCATCACTCCTCCGCTTCCACTCTGTATAGCTTGATTGGTGGCTTTGATAGCCGAAAAACTCATAATTTTGTTTGTCTTCAAACCCTCTTCTACAAAACTTCCCATTTTCACAACTTCGTTGAAACTCTTTCCAATTGCTGACACTAGACGGCCGTAGTATGTTGGCTCCAAAGCTTGCAGAAAACAATCCACCATCTCTCCTTCTTTCATTGGCGGATCCACTCTAGCGGCCTGTTCCCTCCATCTAAAACCGTATTCTCTAAAGCTCTCTCCTGGCTTTTTCTCCAGCTTGGTAAGGGATAACCTGTCGGGTATGATCTCCAGATTGTACTGAAAATGACTGGCGAAAGCTTGTGCTAAATCATCCCAAACGAACCATCTTGTATGGTCCTATCGGGTATACCATTCCAGCGCTGATCCACTCAAACTTTGGCTAAAGTACGCCATCAACAATTCATCTCTACCTCCCGCGCCTCTCATCTTGCTACAATATCCTCTTAGATGAGCTACCGGATCCCCGTGTCCGTTGTACATGTCGAACTTGGGCAACTTAAATCTTGCAGGAAGCTGCACCTCGGGGAACAAACACAGGTCTTTGTAGGCTACACTTACTTGCCCTCCCAGCCCTTGCATATTGCGGAAAGCATTCTCAAGACTCTTCACCTTCCGAGCCATCTCCTCCTGCCCGGCACTTGCTTCTATCATGGGAGCGTGAGACTCGTGTTGTCTGAAAGTCGGCTCCGGAGGGTAGTAGTGAGAATCCTGGATATGAAACATTGGTTCGCTAGAGGATTTGTGGATAACAGCGGGCGGCGGAGGTGCCACATATACATGCGAGCAACTCGTGGAACCCGAGGCGGTGTTCGCTTGGCTGGAGGTGGTGGTATTTGGGAGGTGGAAGCATAGTAGTGAGGGTAATCGGGGTAGGTGGAGGATGAGTTCAGTGTTGGTGGCTCGGGGTTAGGATTGGCTGGAGGGACATATGCAGGGTTAGCAGGGTAGGCTGGTAGTGGTTGACCTCTCGACCAAGCCTGGTACATTTCAGCCATCTGTTGTCTTAACTTGTACATTTCTTCTTTCATCCCCGCCACATCCACGATCTCTTCTTCGTGAGCAGGGTCTACAATGGTTGCCTCGATCTCCTGGGATACAGCCTTTGTCATCTTTTTGGATCTGGTGTTGTATGAGTGGGTAGCCAGTATGCCAGTTGCCTAGAAAATCTGGACTCACAAACATCAACACTTGTTAGTTGTTAGCGCATGAATAAGATGTAACGACTTTAAAAACAAACACATTTGCTCGAGTCGTTATGCATCATCCCGGCCGCTGCTCACTTCAATCACCTTTTTCTTTTTCCGCTCTTTTGTTTTCTTTCTTTCTTTTCTTCTTTTCTTTTCTTTTCTTCTTTTTTTTTTTTGCTTTTTCTTTTTTTTTTCTTGCTTTTCTTCTCTCTCTTTTTCCTTGCCGTTTTCATAATCACGCTCCTATTTATTTGCCTAGCGGATATGAAGGAAATGACATAAAGTAAAAGAATTGGTAACAACACTTTGTTTTCTCATTGATAATTCAAAACCTTGATTACAAAGCGATGTTTAAGAAAAAGAAAAATAAAATAAAAGGCAATGCATGACCTAAGAATACATTAATGCACCTAGTGCCCGCGAGGCATCGTTCGGCCTTGCCGCGGGCCTATATGCTAAACCCCTTTGAAGCCTATCAAGGTCGGCCATGACTTGTTGTACAAAAAACTTCACTGCAGAAACAAAAGTCCTCCGAGACATGTCTTCACAAAGCCGAGTCTTTCGGGTGATGTATTGGGCGATACGAACAATCTTTTCTCTGATGACCCCTTTTTCTTGCAATAGACGGCTTATTTGCTGAGTGCGAGCATCCAAGGTGTGTTGGTTGTCCCTTTGCACTTGTTGCAGCTTCAATTCCAATCTAGCCATAGTCGTGTAGCAGTGCTCTCTTTCTTCTTCAAGATCTTTGATAATCTTGTTACTTTTGACTGTGGCTGAGATCATTTTCTTTCTAAGCTGAGCTATTTCAACATCGTGCTTATCATGTAGCTGCCGGACCAACTTGGCTCTTTCCTCGGCGTCTTTGTCCATTTGCTTCCGAGCCTTGACTAACTCTTTTTCGGCTACGTCCAAATCAAAGCTATAGTCATTCACTTTCCGCCGGAGAATCTCAATTAACTTTTCATCTCGGGCTGAACGAACTGGGGTCTCGGATGCAATTTTCATTTGAGCTATTTGAGCCTTCAACATATCATTTTCTTTTTTCAACTGTTTCTTTTCCACTTCATCGGATGCTGCTTGTAAGCCGCTTTCGAAATGAAGATTTCTCAGTTTATCTTCCAACAGACTGATTTTGGCCTTGTATTCCTTTTCCTTGGCCGCCCATTTCAGATTTTCCTCGGATTGCTCTATCAGGTCTTGCAAGTGAGGTCTCTTTGAAAGACGTTCGTGTTCAACCCCTCGTCGGTACCATGTGGAGTACCCAGGTGATATCTCCCCCTTGGTTCTATTCGGCACACAAGTATCAATCTTCAAATTCTGGCACTCATTCCAGATTTGCCGGATTTTTGCTTCCGGGAATTGCCCGTCCGGACCAATCTTCACAGCTTGCACACTGAGATCCCCATCTCTCGGAATAATCTGACACCGACCCAACTGTCGCAAGGCTCTGTATGGGGCATAGGGTTGTATACTCTTCAAACCCATGATCAAAAACGGCGATCCCTCCGTTGGCATGTATATCACCTCGTCAAGAGGTAACCAATCATACGTCCAATCGATTTGACCGTCAGTTAGTGATCGAAGATACACAATCCAACCTTGGACTCCCTCTGGCAACCTTACTTCTTTTGTCCTCGTATTGAACTCTTCCAAACATGTCCGATCGGCCGAACCATAGCTCGAGAATGAAGGGTGGTGACACAGATGCTCGATTAGCCAAATTTGCAAGATCAAGTTGCACCCCTCGAAGAAGCTAGCCCCCGCTTTGCACGCAGTCAGAGCACGATAGATATCCGCAACAATCATCGGGGCCAGAGTACAGTTTTCTTGTACTATCAGTGTGGTAGCTACTCCGGCAACTTTTATATTGATATGTCCATCTTTCCTCGGGAATATAATAACTCCAAGAAATGCCACCAAAAATGCGAACCTCCGGTGTTCTTCCCATTTCGCCCGGTTGGACTTACAGCATAATTTGTTGGTTGGGTCGTTGAAACCCCCAACGTGTCCAAACCTGTTGTAGATGAAGCTTAAAGAACAAAATCCGTCGGCCAGATCTTCATTATGAACATTCCGGGCGATTTTCAAAGAGTCGAGGAAACGATGTACCGTCACCATCCTCGGAGATACCGGGTATTTTCCTTTCAGCGGAACCTCGGTCTTCCCAATGTAAAAGGCAATCTCCTCCAAAGTTGGGGTAAGTTCAAAATCTGGGAAATGAAATACGTTGTGTGCCGAATCCCAAAACGAGACCAACGCTCTAATTACATCACCTCGAGGAACTATTTCGAATAACCCCGTAAGGCCTTTCAAATACCTTTTGACCCAGTCTTGACCATCGGATCCCATGTCCTGCCACCATAATCTCAGCTCCAAAGGGATTTTATTCAGGGAAAATTGTTCATTCATCATCGTGCTCGTCCTGCACATTTATTAAGGTGATTTTATTTTAAAAAGGAAAAATCTTTTTCAATGCAAGTTTTCAATTCTGAATGAAAGAAAAGAAAAATGATTTTCGAAGTGGCCATTTTTGCAAAAACAGCCTTCCGTCGTCCTTTCGGAACATTCGGCCATTCCCAAAAATAGCAATCACCTCGATTATTTGAAAAGAAAATCTTTTTGGTCTTTTTCTAAAAGTGTGGTTGGACCCGTTTAAGGGTTGCCTACGTATCCCACCTAATGGCGAGAATCAAACCTGCGTAGTTCGGTCAGATTAATTGACCAATTATTTCAACAAAAACTGTTCTTCCTATTTTTTCAAATTTTCAAATTTTCCGGATACTTATTTTCTACAAATCATAATTTTCCTCTCTCTCTTTTTCCTTTTCAACAATTTTTCTATCCTCGGGATTTTCGCCGGTCCGCATAACGATCAAGGACAATAAAATGCAACACATAGCATGCTCGGTCTTTTCAATACGGGTCACCTGTCCTAGACGGACCCAACCCCTGTGTTGAGTCCCCTAAGTCAAATATGATGCAACTAATCGTCCTAGACCTATGTTCAAAATCTTATGTTTCATGGGTTGCTAGACCGTGTACCCGAGCGGACAACTCGAATCGAGGAGGGGGCTACGTACCGGTGACCCGCGGAGTCAATCGGCTTTGTAACTTATCCGCCTCTGTTTTCTTAATTTAAGGTGACATTTAACAGAAAGGGGAGTCTCAACCAGTAAGCACATCCCCGGGGGAGAAGAGAGAAGGGTTTTCGGCACAATTTTATATACAGTCCACATAATATCAAAGCGACAAAGCACATAGCATGTTATTCAAATCACATAATAAAGTCAAATAAAAACGCGAACGGCAGTTCTAAGGAGCTCGAGTTCTTAAACCCTGAAGTCGAAATTCAGGGTTGGATCCCCAGCAGAGTCGCCAGAGCTGTCACACCTCCTTTTTTACTACCCCAAACATTCGTAAGGTGTATAAATACACTTGTAGGGTATACCCCGACGCTCAATTACCCGAAACGGATAAAATAACGTAAGGGAAGGAGTTTTTCCAATTTAAGGACAATCGGTTCGGGATTTTATTAGAGATTAATCAGAGTCACCACTTGGGAATGACAATGGTGTCCCAAGTCACCGGTTAATCCCGAATCCGAGGAATTTTGACTCTTAAAAATATCCGCGAAGCAAAGATCCGGATAAGGAACTCTGTTAACCCGGGAGAAGGTGTTAGGCATTCCCGGATTCCGTGGTTTTAGCACGGTCGCTCCACGTTTTGTTTGACTCAGTTATAGATTTTAACAACATGATGTGCTTTTACGTTGAATTTTATTTTTTAGGAATTTGCGACATCGCGGAAACACGCCTCGAGTCATACCGCAACCAGTACGCCTATGACTTTTGGAGTATTTCGGCTTTGCCGAGATTTGGATTCGAGTCGCACCAAGTGCACACTCGTTCATAGGAAGGTATATTAAAATCGTGCCCTAAAGTAACGTCTATCGGCTTTTAAATCTTTTGGGAGAAGCTACGGAATTGGCTATTAGCTTTCCCGGGTCTATTTGTGTTTATATCATTACTAAATGGGGGCCCCGGTGTTATTCGGGCGAGGCTCGTCCCAATTTTCATTAAAGGATTCAATACTTGTATTTAACTATATTTTCTACACTTGTTCTTTCCTTAATCGTATTACTAACACTATAATAATCCAGGCCCGTCGAATTCTTATTACTTATTGGGCCTGGTCTTCTTTTCGTTTCGCTTAGCATGGATCAGCATCGGTCCAAGCCTTTAAGGCCCAGGCAGTCGTCAGGTTTGGGTAACTAGTAAAGTAACACCATGATGCAGGCATATATTGTGAGTTAAGCCCAAAACCAACAATAATAGTAAAAGAATACACACATTTGAACTCAAAGAAAGAATCAAATTTCATTTATTGATCAATTGAAGAGAAAAGTTGTAATACAAATTGGGAAGTAAAACTACCTACTAACAGAGAATTACAAGACTATTTCTATTTTTGATTTTTAACAAAGAACCTATACTAACCAGTGGATTGATTATTAGCTAATATCAGTGAGCTATTTAACTCCATATATAGATGAAAGGGTATGGGTTACTTATAGCTATACTATTTTGCTACTGACTAACCGTGTAAATTGAACTCATGGATATGTATATACAATTACTGATTCTAATATGACTTAACCCAGATATTACTTTTGGATTTATTCTTATATATGACTTCATGTATATGATTAAACACTGATATTAACATTAATCGAACTCATTCAATGCTATTAAGCCAATCGCACTCCAATTATCTACCTTGTCCGATGGTTTCTTCTTCTTAACTAATTTTAACTTGAATGATTAATGAAATGAATTAACTATGTGATCATGATTGTCATCTACTCATGTGATAGCCATTGGACTTTGTTTTAAAGGTGTTGCCTAATTAACTAAGTGATTTGTGCTACTTACTACTACTACTATTCTGCTGCTAGCTATTACATTTCTTTTGTTTCTGTTCTTGCTATCTACTGCAGTATGCTATAAACTAGAAATAGAATTACAAGCAAATGACAAAATACTTCAAATCTTTATTTCACTTGAACCAATCTTTACAGCTTGATTTTCTGGACAAGAGTATACCTGGATCAAAGAGAATAAGACCAATGAGTCTAGGGAGATAAGCAAGAAGCAAATAACAGCAAGGACTCAAGCGACCAATGCAACAGTGAGAAGAAGGCACAGCACATAGCAACAACCAAGTCCACAGCAAACAGAGAAGACTTAAGTAGATAACCCAGTGAAATCCGCTAGAAGACCCAGAAAATCTTACTATTCTATTGCTAATTCTCTCTCTCAAGCTTTTGTATCCAATGAATTTCAATTTCAATGTATTTTCCAGATTACTCTCCGAATTTCCAACCCCATTTCAGCTCTTTTGAAGGTGTATTTATAGCTAACCTTTAGGGCTGAATACTTGGGGAGGAAGTATGGGATTAATCCCACTTCCCCCTCCTAAAATTATTCATTCTACACTTTGGTCCATATTTCAGTTACTAAAAACCCTTCCAGCATGTGCTGGAATGTTCTAAAGATTCTCTTTTATGGCCTTTTACTAGTATGACCTTAGGGGTTTGAGATTTTTACAGATTTCCCATTTTTAGGAGACCATTATACCCCTAAATCTCTGCAAAATTGCAGAAATCAGGAGCATAAATGTCCCTATTACCCTCCTAAGTTCTTACTAGTTACTATTTTACCTTTTTAATACCCAATTATGCCCCTAAGGGCACTACTGATTTACTAGCTTGCCTAGGGCAGATTTTCAGCTTGTTTTGAACTATTTAACTAATAGCCAGCCCTAGCATTAGTATTTAAGGGCTGGCCAGTTTCATTTCTAAGAACTATTTCAAAATTAGCCATTTTTAAGTTAATTCCAGTCAATTAAGACCCATTTATTCCTAATTAAAGCTACTTGCAGGCATAGCCTGTTTTATTGTTATGATTAACCTATTTAAAAGTTAGCCAGTCTCAAGTTGAGACTTAGCTTGGGCTATCAAAGCCATATACTGAACAGCTGGGCCCAAAACCTTTACAGGTTTGGCCATTTTGCTGTTCAGGGCTCAATATAGAGCCTGGGCTAGTTTGCATTTGCAAACATAGCCCCTTTGCACAACCAGCCACTGTTTAACAGTGAGCTGTGTGTTAGGGCTCACAGAATTGGTCAACCTTTTGCAAGGTTAACCATTCTTAGGCCAATTATTAAACTTATAACCTAATTATGTTCATTTTCAGTTTATACCTATTTAAAAACTAACCACTTTCATAGAACCTAATGCTAACAGCTATAACCAATTCACCTAGGGTTCAAACAGTGTTAATCAAACACTTACACTCAACCAGAACCAGTAAACTAAATCAGTTTCAAACATGGATTGCATATTAAGACACATAAGATCAAACAAAATGTAATAATCAACCAAAACTCAGAGAAGGCAATTGATATGGTTGAATTTCAGTTGATTAATTCACATTATCTAATTTTATGAGACAAAGTATGAAATCATGCTAATTAAGACTTAATAACTACCAATTCAAGTCACATGAAAGTTTGAACAACTCAGAATCACCAAAGGTTCAGGGCACAAACACATATAAGCATAGATTCTTATGAAACAATCAACATGGTTCAACTAACCTAAGCAGGGTAATTAGAATTCATTTTTAAGTGCTACCCTAGCTTGATATATGCATGTTAAGAGTGGGGATGGAGAACAAGAAAGCCATGAAGAAGCAAAGAACAACATTCCTAATTCTAGCACAAGTGCATGACAAATGAGATGAAGATGATGACAAGAAGAACATGGAGAAACAGTGAAAAGAGAAACCTAAGTCTATCATATGAGGGTAACATGAAGAGAAACAGACCCCAAATTGGCATACTCATTCATCAAATAAAACATATAAGAGATGATATGACAAGAATACTAGACTTGCACTAAAAATGAACACAAATAAGACCACCAGAATGTGAGCAAAGAAGTGAACCCCAGATTAAAAGCTTTTACCAAGACTAAACACAGAAAGGGAAACAGTAGAGATACTGCAAGCCAACAAAAGGTAATCTAATGCAAAGCTGAGTGACAATTAAACATAGTATCAGAATCAAAACATGCAAGATGACAGAAGGACTACTGAAGATTAACAAGATGAAGTATTCTAATACTAACTAAGGTTATCCAAGTCAAATCTTCAAAAATAGAGAAACAGATCCAAACAAACCAGATAAACCTTAATAACAATGACTAAACGATTAGGCATGTAAGGCATCATGAAGAGAAGAGCAATCATGCTTGTTGAAAACTAACGGATCAATAGCCCCAATACCAATATAGATTCTTAAACTCAGAAGAAACAGAATATATATAGAACCCTAGTGATAGACAGTCAAAACAGGATAATAGAAAGACGATTATAAGCCCTAATACTAAACAGGATCTTGAAAGAACAGAAAAACATGCAAGAATACACAAGATGAAAGATATGGAACAAGAGAGGATGAACAGACAAACTGGAACAAGATACGAAAGATGAGCAAGTTAAACCTAAACTAACAGATGAAACATAAGATATGGAGAATCTTCAGAATAGAATAGACATACAGAAACATAAGATGAAAGACAAGAGAACATGAACAAACAGGCAAAGAAATCAAATACATGAACAAACAAGCAAATAAAACGAGTAAAACATGAAGAAGCAGAGAAGGTAAATAAAAAACAAAGAAACAAATTAGGGTCGGGGACTTAGCTTGCGGGGCCTGTCCCCCTAGCTTCCTATTCTCCTTTCTTTTCCTTTTCATTCTCTCAGACTCTCCTAGACTCTCAGGCTCCTTTTTATTCCTTCTTGTTTTCTTTTTCTTATTCTTTTCCAGATTCTTTTTTTTTCTTTTTCCTTCTCTGTTTTTTTTCTTTCAGGCCTAAAGACGAGGCCTTTTGGATTCTGGGTTGCAGGAGGTGTTCAAGGGGATGGTAAAGGTGAGGTCTTGATTGGGTGTTGAATTTGGGATCGCCGGAGTTAGGGTTCCGACGACCTTCTTCGGGATATTCGAGAAGTTTGAAGGACATTCGAGGGGAACCAGTGGTATGGGTGGGTAGATCTCATGGAGAAGAATAGAACGGCATTGGTTTGGAAGCGGTTCTCATACTTTGGTGGTCACCGGTGTAACTCCGGTGACCGGGACTTTTGAAGAACGGTGGTATTTTTGGGGTTTTTGGGTAAAGAAGACGGAGGAGAAGAAGATGAGATGAAAGGAGTGGCAAGAAGAGCCGGCGACCACCGTGGAAGGTGGTGGCCGCCATGGGTTTCAGGTTGTCCGAAGACGATGAAGAAGGAGGGGGCTTGGGGCGGCGTCTCTAGGGTTTGTGAAATGGCTAAAGTGAGACGGCCATTCAGACAAGGGCCTTATAAAGGCCAAATATCCGAGATAATCTTGACCGTTCGTTGAAGGGAGATCAACGGCTCCGGACGAGCGTTACTTAAACGACAACGTATCGTTACAAACAAGGCCCAGGCTCTCAATCGTCAGATCAACTTAAACGGACGGTTGAGATTAAAACTACCTATTTTGATTAACTAATTGATTTGCCCATTTATCTCCGCCGTTGGATTAAACACAACGGACGGCTTGGATTGCATTTCTGTGATCAGGCGGGCCAAAATCTTGGGCTTAACAGACTGGGCCACTGGTTTGGACCACAATTGGCCCAAATTCAATTACACAGCATATATATTTTTGTATTTTCTGATTTTAATAATTTTTATGTATTTTTCTTTTATACTTTTTTTTTTCTTTTTCTTTTATGAAAAATTACAAAACCTAATTTCCTATTTACTCTAGTTTTCTAATATTTTTTGGTAATTTTCTGCTATTTTTCCTAATTTCTACTACTTAAGCTATTTTACTAATTTTCTAATTAACTAAACTAACAAATTAATTACTACTATTTTTATTGATTTTTCTAATTTCTTACTTATTCAAACACACAAAAATATAACTAATTTCAAACAAAGCAAGTAATTGCACTCAAAACATATTTATTTTAATTTTGGAATTTAAAGGCTTAGTGCAAAAATCATGCGCTCACAACTATATTTTGGGACTTGGTCTCCCCGCTGTGGGTATAAATATTACTATTATTTCATATATTTTGAAATGCTTAAATGGGTTAAAGAGAGCTTCTAGCTCCGTTGTTGATATTGATTGGTCAGGCTGGCTTAGCAATGTGCTGGGCGCCATCACGACCGGATTTGGGGTGGTGACAAACCTTTAGGTCATACTTATGTGCATCATATCATTTAAACCTAGCAGGGCTCGGTCCCAGGCACCGTGTAGGAAGCCTATCCAAATCTTGTTAAAAAAGGGCCCGTGACCCAAAAAGGCATTCAATCATCCCAATATGTGCTAAATATCGCATCTTTGAGGGTAAAAAGGTCATTTGACTGACCGATCTTTGGGAAAGAAGGGTGAAAAAATGAAGAAACTAGGACCCGGATGCATTTTTTCTTTCACAACTTTTTCAAGAAAAATCCAAAAAAAGAAGAAAAGAAAATTCAAAAAGATTTTAAACTTTTTCATTATTTTTCAAAAATTGAAAATGAAAAATCCAAAAAGATTTTACACTTTTTCATTATTTCCCAAAAATTCAAAAAAATTGAAAATGAAAAATCCAAAAAAAAGATTTTGCACTTTTTTATTATTTTCCAAAAAATTCAAAAAAATTGAAAATGAAAAATCCAAAAAGATTTTACATTTTTCCATCTTTTTAAAAAAGATAAAATATAGCTTTTTACAAATTAATTGCATCTTCCCGAACTACGCGAACCTGATTCTTGTCTCTCGGGGCGAGATACGTAGGCAACCCATATAGGGTCCGGTCATCCTAGTAAGTCCTAGGTTCTTGGCTTTGCGGGGTCTTAGCCAAATCTTGCATGTCTAGCCACTTTTGGCCACATCGGTCATTCTTGCAAAATGGGCTTATTTCCGAGTGGTTCAATTAATCATATATTGAGTCTACAACTAGGAGTTATATTTCTTTAGGGTTCGCCCTTTTTCAGTTTGCATTTTTAGCCACTTTTGGCCATGTCGGCCATTCTTGCAAAATGGGGTCATTTTCGCAAAAGTGGCTTAATTACTCATATATTAGAATTTTGAGTCTATAACTAGGAGTCATATTAATTTAAGGTCCTTCCTTTTTGAGTTTGCATCTTTAGCCACTTCTAGCCACATCGACTGTTTTTGCAAAATGGGTCATTTTTGTCATTTGGTCTTGGGCTATGATTATTGAGAGTTTGAATTCATGTAAGCCTTAATGAGGAATATTTCCATGTCTTAGAGGTCACATTTGTTGAGTTTGCATTAATAGCAACTCTTAACCATGTGGTTAATTTTCAAAAATAGCCCAATCATTTATTGCATGTGTCTTGAGTCACTAACTCTATTTAATCTTATTTTTTCCATTCAGATATGGAGCGATTTGCTAGAGTTTGAGCATGACAAATATCCCAGCATCATTCTAGTCAAGACCATTACATCACGAGCTGCTTGAGAATTTCATTTTTTTTTAGTCTATCTTATGTTGTTTTTAAAATTTAGTCTTGTACAGTAGTATCAAGTCTGTCAGTCTAGTTAAGATTGTCGAGTGTTTTGTTATAGTACTTCCTGTTTTGTATTTGAAAAATCAAAAAATTATAAATGAAAAATTCCAAAAAAAAAAAAAAAATTGTTCCTTTGTTTATTTTATCCATTACTTCTTCAAGAACTACGCTTGATCTGATTCATGAGGGACATGATACGTAGGCAACCTACATAGGGTTCGATCGAATTATTTTTCTGAAAACTAAAAAAAAAAGAAAAAAAAAAAGAAGAAAAAAGAGAATGAATTGTGGATGTGAGAAAGGAGAGGAAAGAAAAGAGTGACAAACTAAAGAGAAAAGGAAAGGAAGGAAAACGGACAATCCAAGAAGTGCTGGAAAAGAAAGAAAAAGAAGGTTGAAGTGAACAAAATTGGGATGATGCCAAATGATCCTTTGACCCTCGAAGCCATTCTAGAACCATTAATTGTTGCTAGGGCATTGCACGCAATGTGATATTTTTGTATGATAAATGCTCTAATGCTAACATGTTGGCTTTGTTTTGCTCCTCTTTGTTACTTTCATTGTTGCCATAACAGAGGATGGTTAGTTTGTGGTACTTTGGCAATTCATCCGTACAACACAATGTCAAAAAGCAAGGAAGCCATGGTTGGCAAAGACTTTGACACAAGAGTTGTTAACCCGTCGAGGGAGGTTGAGATGTCGGAATCTGAATTGAAAGAGGAGGTCTAGAGGTTGAAACAATAGATGGAAGAAATGTATCAAGCCTGGATTAAGGGACATCCTCCACCTTCATTCCCTGCCAACTATACAGAAAACCATGCCTCCATTCCACCACTATCACAAGTCCAGGTTCCTAGTACCGTTGATCTTTCCCCACAACACGCACCAGGCTTCACCCCTTACCACAATTACCCTGGCACTTCCTCCCAAACTTTCCATGCCCCACCAGTCAAAATAACCGCATTTCCAGCTCCAGATACCCAAACATTGCACATAATTCTTTACCCGCACATGATGATGCAAGCTTTGTGGGAAAGATGCATGGTGACTTGGAATATGAAAGTCCTCTGGGGAAGTTGCTGACTGAAGTTAATGATATTGAAATTGGTGAAGGCCCCAGTAATTTTGATCTGCAATCTAGTGGCTAATATTTTGAGCTTGGTAATTGGAAAGACACTCCTTTCTTGGTTGGCCAGGGAGGAGTTTTGGTGGTTTATTTTATTGTCATTTCTGCTTGTCCGGGTTATTTCGGGGTTATAATCTAGATATTATCTTGTGGCTCAAACTCTTCTTCTTCTCATTTTGTCTAGTTTGTTTAGCTGTAGTAACTCGTCTAATGTTCCTTAGGATTGTTCCAAGGTTGCAACTCATGTCTGTTTTGCTTGTTTTGTTCAAAACCTTTTCACCATCTGTCTAATGCAATCTCATGTTTTCTACTAGTTTTGGTCAGTTTTTGTTTAGGTTTCTTTTTGTCTTACAGTTCTCTTCATCCCAACTCAAGTGATATGACATGCACGCATAATTCTCAACCTGATCTTGAAAGCTAGTCTAATCATGAAGCAATGACACAATTTTGAACATAGGAAAAGAGGCATTTGAGGAAATAAGTAAAGATTCACACATTCTGAGATAAACTAACGCTTGAATTGAGTGAAATTGAGGCAGTAAGTCTGGGAATCAAGAGTTTGATAAGAGCATACAACAAGGAAATGATTCTCAAGCAGTTTGAGGTAAATCAGTCAGCGCTGAAATGCATTCTTCTGCATCAAGATAAGGTTGAATCAAGTTTGTTTTGAATTGGCTAGGATCACTCATTGGGACAAAGGTATTGCCTGTCGGCACTTTCTGTTTGTGATGATGCCATCAATAAATACCGTGCATGATTTCTTTGTTTATCTTCAATTGCACACTTGTACTTGGCATTCTCAAAGTTTGGTATGACGAAGACTTTTTATTCTGCTACCCAAACACTTTTATCCTTTGCTACCCATTTTGAGTCATAATGTTTTGTTTCGTACCCCTCTTTTGGAATCAGAAATATAGTCAGGACCTAGAGAATAAAAAGAAAAAAAAAGGAAAAAAAAGAGGAAAGAAGAAAAAAAAGAAAAAAAAAGAAAAAAAAATAGTAACAAAAAGTAGTCTTTTGAACTACATTCGACCTGATTCTTGTTACCACAAGATACGTAGGCAGCCTTACGGTTCGGTCATACCAAATAAAATATTTCATAATCCCCGAAATCAATACTGGGGCAGATTTTTTTTAAGAAATCCCATCAAAGAAAAAAAAATCCAAAAAAATTCCCCAAACTTCATGAAACTGGGGCAGAAGTTTTAATTTTGCCAAAACACCTGATTCCAAAAGTTGTAATTTTGAACCCTTTCATCTTGAATTACTTTGAGCCTTCATGCTACTCTTTCTTTCTAACCCTGTCCAAAAGCCTACATTACGGTCCAAAGGAAGACCTTCCGACCAATCGTTGAAGATGACATATCAGGTGTTGGTAAAAGTATGATCTCCCTGCATCATGGGTAATACTTTCATTCTCAGAACGATGAGAGAAGATGATAAAATGGGAGAGTCTTATCGGTGAAAACCCTCATGGGCACCGTAAGGCGATGGTGAGTTGAAAAAAAAAGAAAAAAAAATGAGAGAGGCTTGATGGTGAAAACCCTTCAGGGCGCTACAAGTCGACTGAGGTTATGGATCAAATGGGACAATTGAAGCGCTAAAGCCCAGTTTCACAGCGAAGAGGTACAACAAGAGTTGAATATTAGACTTGCTTGACAGATTAGGCCACTCGATCCAAAGGTGCATGTCCTGGTCATTAGGGTTGGTATCCACATCTGATAAGTTCCTACTTAGTAATTTTCTTATTAAGTATCATCTCTTTCCCTTGTCCCTTATTCTGTTCCTCTCGTTTTGTTCGAGTCCCGTCTTGAGTCTATTTGGTCTGAACAAGTGAGGAATAACTTTAAAATTTGCCACCAGCTTTCCAATGCACAAAGCGGAGTTCGGCCATGCACATCACAATTGACATGATTTAGAGTAAGAAGTATGGGGATAAGTGAAGTTCAGGCAGTTGAGTGGATTTTGAATTTTGAGGAAATAAATAGATTCAACAACTCTCAAAATAAAAACACAATGCAACAAGTGAATGTGAGAGATTCAAGTCAGAGGTTTTGTGGTCTAATTCCAATCAAAAGGTCAAACAACTCTTTGCTAGCCTGATGCAGCTAATCAAGATGAAGCGTGAAAGTGGCGGAAGCAGATGCTCAGCAATAATGCCACAAACTAACCACCATATTTTCAAACTAACCAGATTTTGTTTGTGTAAAGCAGGGGCAAGAAATGTTTAAGTCCCGAGGGACCTCCTATGGGAAAAGCATGGTTCAAGGAGCAAAATTATATTCAGAATCCTCCAAGATGTGAGCGTGGCTCAGGTAAGTTAATTTTAGAATTTTCAGGACCCTCCTGGATAATGGGATTTAGTTTTTGATTTTCAGGAGCCTCCTGGATAATGGGATTTAATTTTAGAGTTTTCAGGACCCTCCTGGATAATGAGATTTAATTTTAGAATTTTCAGGACCCTCCTGGATAATAGGATTTAGTTTTAGAATTTTCAGAACCCTCATAGATAATGGGATTTAGTTTTTGAATTCTCAGGGCCCTCCTGGATAATGGGATTTAGTTTTTGAATTTTCAGGACCCTCCTGGATAATGGGATTTAATTTTTAGAGTTTTCAGGACCCTCCTGGATAATGGGATTTAGTTTAAAGTTTTCAGGACCCTCCTGGATAATGGGATTTAGTTTTAGAATTTTTAGGACCCTCCTAGATAATGGGATTTACTTTTAGAATTTTCAAGACCCTCCTAGATAATGGGATTTAGTTTTAGAATTCTCAAGACCCTCATGGATAATGAGATTTAGTTTTAGAATTTTCAAGACCCTTCTGAATAATGGGATTTAATTTTTAAAGTTCTCAGGACCCTCCTGGATAATGGAATTTAATTTTAGAGTTCTGAGGACCCTCCTGCATAATGGGATTTAATTTTAAGTTTTCAGGACCCTCCTAGATAATGGGATTTAAATTTAGAATTTTCAGGACCCTCCTGAATAATGGGATTTAATTTTAGAATTTTCAGGACCTTCCTGGATAATGGGATTTAATTTTAAGTTTTCAGGACCCTTCTGGATAATGGGATTTAATTTTAAGTTTTCAGGACCCTCCTGGATAATGGGATTTAATTTTAAGTTTTCAGGACCCTCCTGGATAATGGGATTTAATTTTTAGTTTTCAAGACCCTCCTGGATAATGGGATTTAATTTTTAGTTTTCAGGACCCTCCTGGATAATGGGATTTAATTTTAAGTTTTCAGGACCCTCCTGGATAATGGGATTTAATTTTAAGTTTTCAGGACCCTCCTGGATAATGGGATTTAATTTTAAAGTTCTCAGGACCCTCCTGGATAATGGGATTTAGTTTTAGAATTTCCAGGACCCTCCTGGATAATGGGATTTAGTTTTAGAATTTTCAGGACCCTCCTGGATAATGGGATTTAGTTTTAGAGTTCTCAGGACCCTCCTGGATAATGGGATTTAATTTTTGAATTTTCAGTACCCTCCTGGATAATGGGATTTAGTTTTAGAATTCTCAGGACCCTCCTGGATAATGGGATTTTGTTTTAGAATTTTCAGGACCCTCCTGGATAATGAGATTTAATTTTAGAATTTTCAGGACCCTCCCGGATAATTGGATTTAGTTTTAGAATTTTCAGTACCCTCCTGGATAATGAGATCTAACTTCCAAACTCTGAGAGCTCTGTAGGGATTTAATTTTAGAATTTTCAGGACCCTCATGGATAATGAGATTTAACTTTCAAACTCTGAGAGCTCTGTAGGTAGCATGATCCAATTAACATTCACATTTATGCCTGAATCCCAAACTGGGGCTAAAAAATTTCTTTTGTTTTGTCTGTTTTGTTGTAATGTGAGGCACCCACCTAGATAACGAGGGAAATCATTTCAGAAATCAGTTCATGCTAGAAGTAGCAGACGCTCGCGGCAAGAATGCGAGTCAATAATCCGAGGTGATCAAGATAAGGAATTTTCAATCCAGAAAAGAAAAAGAAAAAAAAAGAAAAAAAAAAAGAAAAAAAAGAAAAGGGAGGTGAGTCCAAAATGCAGAGGCCGAGACAAGAGGTGGATCGCTCAAGACATGACTAAAGTCACAAGCATTGTTTGTCCGGTTTTGATCCGGAAGGCAGAAGAAAACGAGCTAACACCTGCATCTAGCGAGCATCAAGGTTCAGATCTGAAGTCTGCATGAAGAACCATTCAAGAATCAAGATCAAGCTTCAGAAGACTTAGAGATAGGAATCTTGTAACTCATAGTTGATAGGTTTAGTTAGCCTTTTTCATTTTCTGATTTTGATGTAATAACAGGACCGTGGGCCGGAACCTCGACGTCACTCGACTCGACTCTCCACCTCGGTAAACTCCATCATCTCATTCACTTCTGAACTACACGTGGCCTGATTCCTCTATAGCCGAGGATATGTAGGCAGCTCAGATACCAGAGCTCGGTCACATTCTCTTTTCTTCTAGTTGGTCTTTTAAATAAGGGTCAGGTCAAAAATCATGTCTAGTCGTTCTTTGTCTGAAAATACTTTGTATTTTCAGTCAAAGAGGGGCAGCTGTAGACACGTAATTTTTGACCATCCCCGAAATTTTACCCATTTTAGAGTAAAATAATTAATTTAGGTCTCATATAGTTATTTACACTAATTTTAACTCTTTTACCTTATTTTTATCATAAAATTGAAAAATACAAAAATAGTTTCATGCTATTACATAATATATTTTAATTAATTGAAATTAATTTGGGTTTTAATTTAAATGTTTGGGTTATTTACTTAATAGTTTGATAAAATTTGGGCCCAATTCTACACAAAAATGGCCCAAAATCGGGTAGCCCACCTCCATACCCCTGACCCGCGACCCGTCTGACCCGCCTAGCCCATCTCTTCCCTCTTGACTAAAACATTCTTCTCTTCAGAACATGAGAACACCCAACAAAGAAGAAAAAACCCTAGCAAGAAAAGAGAACCCCAGCCGCCACTATCTCTTCTTCATCAAAGAAACAAGAGAACATAAACAACAAACCCTAACAGCAAAGAGAGCCGCCGCCGGCTCACCTCCTTCTACAATTCCAGCGGCCGCCCAAACACCAAACGACCTCCCTCTTGTCCAGAAGCCAGCCGCAACAGAGGGAGCCGCCGCCTAAGACCCGGGCTCTCCTTCTTCATCGAGCTGAAGAGCAATACAACCGCCGACCTGCTCCCCATCTCCTTATGCCGCCGCCGCCGTTACCTAACCCACAGCCGCCGACTCCTCATCTCCAAGCCCACTAGCCTTAACCCGCCAGAGTCTCTCAAAACAGTAACGCGGCCATGATTTACTTTCGTCATTGCAGCACCAGTCAACAGAAACTCCAACCCGCAGCGTCACACCACCCATAGCCGTTTCTTCTTCTTCTTCTTCGCCTAAAAGACACACACGGCCATAACCACCTGAACCTCCATAGCCACGCCGCCGCCGAACTCCTCTCTTCTTCTTGTTTTCTGATTTTCGATTTCGAATCAAGGAGTGCAGTGGAGTATGTTTGAGGTCTTGTTCATATGTCCAGTCCTGGTTCGAGTTGAGTCAGCGAGGTCACTGTCCGAACTTTCAATATCAAGGTTCTTTCAGGTTGCTTTATTTCTAGCGTTAGAGGAAGAATTTGCCCATTTGAGGTTTAATTCTAAACTCTTCTTCATTCTTTAATACATGACTTATGATCCTATTGATGTTTAATTGAAGTGTCTGTTTGGATTTTTGTTTTACAGTTATGTTTTCGACATTGATTCTATTTGGTTTATATCACTTAATTTAATCATTTTCCTCTTAAGGAAATTGGGTAATAAATTGTTAGAAACACCGTAACTTTGTGATGTGTTTAATTACTAATCGGATGGTTCGCAAACGTAATTATAATTGCTCTAGATTTAGACTAGTTCTGGTAACTTTGACTTATTTTGTTTGAAATCGTTATAAGCATGTTCAGGCCGACCACACTTGGGGTAGCCAATCTTATGATTTTTTTTTTGCTTTTGATTTCGAGGTGAGAGGTTGTCCCTTGGTTAAATTTATCCGGGGAATGTCCCGTGAAGTTTGCAAATATTATTATCTGGGGTATGCCCAGAAGTATGTAAATATTTTGGAGGCCTTGACGAGAATGGTGGAAAAGTACGTAATAGCTTAGGATTTTTCTTTTCATTTCGTTTTCATTTTCTTTTATTAGGTGGGGACGACCTCGAGCCTCTTGTATGTTTATTTTATTTTCTTGTGTGTTTTACCTCAATTTGAATGTTTTGAAAGCCAACTTGATCGAGTACGCAACCGTGACCTTCACGGGACTTGGGGAATACCTAACACCTTCTCCTCGAGTCAAATGAACTCCCTTACCCGAATCTCTGGTGCAGACTTAGTTTTGAAGTCTAAAGTGTTTTAAAGGAAAATTATTTAAAAAACGGCGGCCTGGCACACCGAAATCAATTGTCAGGTGGCGACTCTGACTTAATTCCTTTTAAACACACATTTTTGTCAATTTCAAAATTAAAAAACCCTTTTCAAGCTTTTTCACTAAAATCTTTTATTTATTTAAGAGGGTTTAGTGGAAAGGTTTGGTTTGGTTTTGATAAAAAAGGGGGTGTGACAATGGTTGAAAGTAGTGGGAGTAGTGGACATCCACATTTACTAAAGATTTTATAACATTCCCCCTTGGATGTCCAAAAAATAGATAATATGCCTCATAAAATCTTACTAAGAAAAAAACCTTATGGGAAAAAATTTTAGTGAAGGAAAAAGAATACACATATCTGTAATATGCTTTATTTCCTGCCTCGCTAAAAATATTACCAGTCAAACCCAGTGGGACAAGACCTTGGCTAAGGGAAAAAGAGTACAATGTGTATCTTACTCCCCCTCATGAAAATATCACTTTATTTCTCGAAGACGTCGCATTCCAATGTTCTATCTCAACTTCTCAAAATGTTGAGGATGGTAAAGTCTTAGTGAACAGATAAGCCAAATTTTCACATGAACGAATCTTTTGAACATTAATTTCACCATTTTGTTGAAGATCATGCGTGGAAAAGAACTTTGGTGAAATATGCTTTGTTCTGTCTCCTTTGATGTGTCCTCCTTTCAGTTGAGCAATACGCGCAACATTGTCTTCATACAGTGCTGTTGGATAATCCCTTTTCATAAGAAAACCACACATTTCCTGAATATGCTGAGTCATTTATCTCAACCAAACACATTGCCGACTAGCTTCATGAATGGCTATTATCTTAGTATGATTTGAAGATGTGGAAGCTATTATTTATTTTATTGAATGCCATGATATATCGGTACCTCTATATGTAACCAAATAGCGTATTTGAGACTGGCTTTATGTGGATCAGACAAATAACCTGCATCGGCATAGCCACCTTGTAGTTCGTGATCACTCTCTAGTTGCTTGCCTTACCACGTTCTCTTACTATTTTGTTTTTTTTTTCTTTTTCTCCTTTTCTACTTTCTTTAAAAGAGTGAGTATTTTATGGTTTGAGGTAACGTGAAGCTTTTTGTTTAAGGTACATTGGCTGTAGACTTAGCCGCTCGCTTCACATGATAGAATCTCAAAAGATTAGCTTTTCCACACACTACATTCCTCTCATGTTTTCCAATTTACACCAACACCCCGAACTTAGGCTTAAAGTCTCATTCAAAATATTCAACGAGGGATGGATTCCAAAGAAGGAGTAATTTCACAAAAAAAAGTTAACGGTTTGTAGTGTGGTAGCCAAAGGAAAGGTTAAAGAATCAGCAAGGTACAACTAGGGAATACATGCAGAAGTGAGATAATTCGGCCAAAAATTAGTTAGCAATCGCAAATAAGGCCTAAGATTATTTTAACAACCAATCATCAACCTAAGATTTGCATTGAGAAACCAACTAGAAAAGTTCCAGACATTACAAGTTGAGCACATTCATTATTCACAAAAATTCTCACCACTCAAGATGCATAAACTACTCGAATCGGCATAATTTCAGACCTCAAATAAATACAAGGCAATTCAAAACTTCATCAAATGATATTTGAGATTCTAAGTAAGCACAACGTCAAAGAACGAGCCTCAATTTCACAAAAATGACTATTTATTCACAAAACTTGAATGGTACAGTTTATTCGACAAAAACTTAGCACATACTTGAATCTAGACAAAACCACCTAACCATTCAAAATGTTTCATGCTACGGCCATGGTTCTACCATTACACCCTTGGAAAAGAACATGGTAAAGAAAAACCAAGAGGGTTTCATTACTATATACAAATCTATATTATCAAGACTAAAATTTATATACGAGTCACAAAAGTCGTAAGTCCAACCAACGCCCAACATAGAATTATGCATTGTCCTCAACGCATTGAAAAAGTAAGAGCAAAGTTTTTAGGGACTTCCTAGACCTCACTAGACGCTTTGATTGGTTGGACTGTCTGAGTGGTCATGGGGCCAGGAGCTGACACCGAGGAGGCAGTGGGTGAATCCTCTGATTGGACAGTGGTGTGTGGGACCAAAGTAGGAGGCTCCGCCAGTTGTGTAGCCGAGTCCTGGACATGGGAGCAGCTGGACTTACCTAATGTTAGTTTTATAGTCATGGTGGTAGCCATAGAAACCATATCTGCAAGGGAATGTGCGATAGCTGTCTACACATCTACCTTCTCCTCCCCTTGTTCCTCTATTGAAACAGAAACATGTTTGCCTATGTTCTCCCTCTGATCATCACCCTTCTCAATGATCGGCTCATCATCTATCTATTCATGAGACTCTACAGATTCCTTATCTGACTGATCATCAGTGAGTGCAGCGAGGCATGGAGCTTGTGAGATGCCAGTACCATATGTTTTCTCTACTAAGAGAAGGTTTGTGAAATCCAAATCAAGGCTTGGTACTTGGGAGGTGCAACTTCCATGCTCACCCTAAACGAGGAGAAGGGTAGTTAGGTCAAACTCTAGTGTCTGCATCTTATGCAGCTCCAACTTGAGCTCAGCAACATCCTTTTTGAGTTGAGATATGTCCCCAGCTCCACCTCGCTTAACCTTTTCAAGGCGAGATTCAAGTTTTTTGAGCCAATCTTCATATGATAGATGTTTCTTTTGAAGATCACTTGCTAAGGTTTGGAGCGGTGTCAATGCTTGACGGATGAGCAATGGAAGGTCTTTTGTATGTTAGTCTATTTTTCCATTTGCATGTTGTGCTAGTAGACCAAGCTTGGAGATTGTTGGCAGTTAAACATGTGGTGTAGCAGTGGCCAACCTGGGAGTAGTTGTGGAGGTAGCTGGTATTGAAAAATTGGCTGGTGCTGACGAGGTAGCAGGTGCTGCTGAAGTGGATGAGGCAGGAGGTAGGGTGACTGATTGCTTTGGTTGGTCTGCAACCACATTCTCTAAAGCATCATTTTGCCTAGTGATACCAATACCCTAAGAAAATTTTACTATGTGTTCATATTTAGGGGATGTAAGACCTCTAAGTCTTCATACAAAGGATGGATTTGGCATGGAAAGGGAAGCAACATTTCCTTTTGGTTTGCCCGGACCCCAATCTCAGGGAATATGAGTTGAGGAAAACCAATCCTAAAACTCGACATGATATAAGCAATAAGGATCGCTTTTTATAAAGTGATGTCGGTCTTATTTCTCATTAGTAGTATACGAGAACATATAAAATTTAGCTAATACTAGCTTTCTTAGGTGAAATCCTCTTGTGAATCTTCTGGCCCGTTGCAATCCAGACTGGGGTTGTTTGGCTACAATAGAGGCTATTCAAGTATGCTCATCTTCCTTAATTGCCATTTTTGCATCATATTCTATCATGCTTGGTGCCCATGTTCCGAAATAGAGTTCATCTATTTCTTGGGCACCATAAGATACTACAACACCTCAGACTGTGATAGATGTCAAGTACACACGGTGCTTCTCTTGTTCCTTGGTCAATGATGCAGCATAAAACTCCCTAACAATTAACTCGTTGTATTCCCCAGAAGCACAGTGAAGAACTCTCATCCCCTCTTCCAGATTTTTTCTAGCACATACGAGTAGTGTTCTTTCAGGTCGTTCACACTTGGCTGCTTTTTTCCGGTGATCTTTCTTTATACCAAACCATATTTGTATCTGTTTTAAGAGTCGGTGATCCAAAACCTAATATACTCACCACTCTTTCTACGTGCTTCGTCCTGGAGGTCAACTGGTGGCACAAGGTTAAGTTGTGCCTCCTCCTCTTCAGACTGGGAGGCAGGCTCAAATGAATTTTCGGATGTATTAGTACTTTTCTGTTGAGATTTCTGTGATTGTAGGCTTATAGCTGCAACCCGTCTATTTCCTCGTGTGGTGGATGCTCTCGATGCTAGAGCTTTCTTTAGTGCAATTCCTACAAATTAAAATGAAGTAAGTACATGGTAAACCATTTGTAATATATGTCAAAGAAGCGAAATGCAAAAAATTATGTGGAGCACTTATGTGATCGCATAATAGATATGCGTATAGTGAAGTGTACCGCAAAATTCACCATGTTAAGAGCCACAAATTATGCGGCTACATAATGAACCGGTGATCACAGATCAGGGGCATTTTGAACTTGAAACTTTGGCTTTCACATGTTGGCCTCTGCGACCGATATGCGGTCCGCAAAACAAGTCTGCAGCCGCAAACGCAATCACATAATGACATAATGACTTTCCATAAGCCCACAAACATGAAAGTATACGATGATTCTATAGACCGCAAATAAGTTATGCGGACCGCAAAGATAATCGCTCCACATAAAACTCACCCATAGACAATGTTGTGCAAGTAAATTCTTCTATACTACATAGCTAACGCATAATTTCATGAAACAACTACATAACAATCAACATTAGATCAATTTTATGTACAACCCATCAATACCCTCCGTGTATTGCCAACAATCAGTAACACGCACAATCAAATCAGTAACACCAACTCTAACCCTCTGAACTTGATGTAAGACAACAAGTTTTTCCTCCCAAATTGAACACCCAGTACAAGAAGTAACGAACAAGGTAACGAGGCATAGGTGTCATGGAGAAAAGGGAAGAAAGATGCGAGTACCTTCAACAAAAAAGTAAAACCAACAACGAGGGGAGAAAGTTCATACCAGAATCACTGCTACAGGTGAGTGTTCACTTAGAAGTCCAGCATTTTTCGAGCAAGGTTAGATGAATCATGCAAACCTTCCTCCTATATTTTATTTTCCTTATTTTTGTTTTGTTACTCTTTTCATTTTCTGGTGTGTGAAATTAGAGTAGGGAGACGAACATGAGAGATAGATGGGATGAGTTTTTATACCTAAGGGATGTGCGGTGAAATTCCCATTGCAAAATAGCTTTCATGGTCTCAGAAGTGTTTTGTGATAGTTTAGTACTTGGTTGGTGCACAACAGATGTGCAACCCACTCTGCAGTTCACAGAACTATTTTGTGGGCTGCAAAAGTTTTTTTTTTTGCATTTTGAAGGGCTGATTTTCTTGATTATCTATTGATGTATGCAATCATTTTGTTTTTCGCGAACCCATTATGCGGCAGCATATGTGGCCACACAACAGCATCTGAAGCTCATTTTATTTTCCTTCATTTTCCCCCTGCTTTTGCATCCCATTTCTTTGCATTTTGAGTAACATGCATTCTAAAACACGCACGTCAAATTGTTCAACAATTACAAATAAATTTACAAAGATAAAAATCTAACCAAAAACTTTACCAATACATGGGTTGCCTCCCAAGAAGCGCTTGATTTGACGTTACGATATGATGATATTGCCCATCATGGCTAATTAGTGGTGGAGGTTGGTACATGACCATCTTTGAGTTTGAATTGCTCTACCAGTTACCTTTCTCCAATGGTTCCAAGGTAATGCTTCACCCTTTGGCCATTTACTTTGAAGGTTTGAGTATCATCCTTAGATTCTAATTCAATAGCACCATAGGAAGACACACTAACAACTTTGAATGGGCCAGATCATTTTGATTTGAGTTTGCCGGAAAGAATTTCAACCTTGAGTTGAAGAGTAAGACCAAGTCATCGGATTTTGAATTCCCGCTTCTAGATCTTCTTGTCATGAAAAAAATTCATTCTTTCTTTATACATAGATGCATTCTCATAGGCATGGAAATGGAACTCTTCCATCTCATTGAGTTGTGTCATCGTTAGATTAGCAATTTCGGCCTTGTCAAGATTTAACTTTTTCAACGCCCACATGGCTTTGTGTTCAAGCTCCACTGGTAAGTGACAAGCCTTACCAAAAAACAACCAGTATTGTAAGGTGCGAATGGGTGTCTTAAATGCAGTTCGATAAGCCCACAACACATCATCCAACTTATTTGACTAGTCGCTCCTATTCGTATTACCAGTTTTTGCTAGAATATTTTTGATATCTCGGTTGGAGACTTCAACTTGACCACTTGATTGAGGAAGATAAGGGGTGGCTACCTTTTTCTTAACTCCATATTTCTCTAGCAACCCTTCAAAAGCTTTGGTGCAAAAGTGAGAACCACCATCACTAAGGATGGATCAAGGGTTCTGAACCGAGTAAATATGTTCTTCCTTAAGAAGGCGGTTACACTCTTTGCCTCATTGTTTGGCTAGGCAACTTCTAGGACCCTTTTGAGAGATAATCCACTACTACCAAGATATATGTCATGACTTAATATCTTATGACGGGACCCATAAAATCTATCTCCCGCACATCAAAGATCTTTACCTCCATCACAAAATTCATAGGCATCTCATACCTTCTAGAAATTGATCCCGTCTTTGGCATTGATCACATACCTTGACTATTAGGTTTGCGTCTTGGTAGATCAATGACCAATAATAGCCACATTCAAGCACTTTTGATGTTGTACGATTTCCATTGTGATGACCCCAACTAGGGAGTCATGACATGCTTTGAGAATTTGGTCACCTCATCTTTCGGAAGACAACGCCGAATGATGTTTTCAGCGTAGATCTGGAATAAAAAAGTTTCATCCCAATAGTATTTCCTACCATCCCGTAAGAACTTTTTCGTTTGATAAGCTTTCAATTCATCGGGGATAAGGTTACTAACCAAGAAGTTAGCGATGTCGACATACGAAGGAGTTGAGGTTCTAGATATTGCCAAAAAGTGTTCATCGGGGAAGGCATCATTAATTTCAAGATCTTCTTTTTGGTCTCCCTGCCTCTTCAAGCCTAGATAAGTGATTCGCAACTTGATTTTATGTTCCTTTTCGATCTTTGACTTCAAAGTCAAACTCTTGAAATAAGATAACCCACCAAATCAATCTCAGTTTAGCATCATTCTTAGCCATAAGGTAGCAGAGAGTAGCATAATTGGTGTAGACTATCACCTTGGATCCCAAAAAATAGGCCTAAAAATTTTCAAAAGTGTAGACAATGGCAAGCAATTCTTGCTCAATAAAGGTGTAATTCATTTGTGTGCCATTTAGTGTCTTGCTTGCTATTTCTCCCAAACGCACATGCAAGTATACATGGTCGTATAACTAATATAAGATTGTGAGTCCAGATATCATAGCCCCAGGGACTTGTGATAACTATTAACTAAATTAAACCCAGATAATTAATCTAAGGAAAAGGGTCAAATATACCCTTCTACTTTCAAATATGGTTTACTTGTACCCTTCGTTATACTATTGGGTCATCCATACCCCTACTGTTATACTATTGGGTTATCTATACCCCTACTATCTGTATAGATAACCCAATAGTATTACGGTAGGGGTATGGATGACTCAATAGTATAACGAAGGGTACAAATAAACCATATTTGAAAGTAGAGGGATATATTCGGCCCTTTTCCGTATTTTCAATCGTAGAAATGTGCCTTTTTTTTGGAACAAAGTATTAAGAAAAATATGTCATCTAAATTGAAACAGAGGACGTAATATTTATCTTCTATTATATTAAAGGAAACAATATTGGTTACATATATACTGTCTGCGATGAAACAGCGTTAAATGGCATGTTGTAGCTAGGAAGGTGCCTCCGGCACTTATTTTGCCAGTTAGTGCTAGAATATTGGTGATTTATCTCCCTAGGAACCACAAGAGGAGCACGAGAATTAAACAACATTCACATATGCTTAACAGGAATAAGTATCCCACAAAAAAAACTTTCGATATCCCCTCTTCTGTAATTCTGAATCTAAAGAGAATTTGATAGCGTCATATGTTAGTAAAAAAAGAATCTGGCAATTCTACCATTTTTCTGCTCCATAAAACATAGTTAGCAGGGTTCACATAATTAATCACCACATACACTCAGTAACTGAGATGGAATCAAAAGATACTAGCCGTACGAGAGCTTTCACGAGGGTGCTACGTAAAATCCTATCTTTTAGTATTACCACTAGTTTAAGACTTGGTCTGAGGAGCAGATTACCGCAAGATATCACCAGGTCTTTTTTGCATGCAATGACCGAGTGACGTACAAAGGATTTTGTGTATATGGCATCTATTTTTGTCACGATTTTGCTTAGACGAGTATGGATTTGGGACAATTAGATCCCAAGATTTTCCTTTCATGTCCCTAATTAATGTTTACTTTATTTTTTTTAGAGATGTTAGCTTATTTCATGTATATGGCATCTATTTTTTTGTTTCATATATATATATGAAATAAGGGTATTTTTGTTTCAAAGTATGATAGTAGGGGTATAGATAATCCAATAGTATAACGGTAGGGGTATGGATGACCCAAAGTAAACCATATTTGAAAGTAAATGGGTATATTTGGCCCTTTTCCGATTAATATATTCAGTTGATTTTCTTAAGATTATTAACTATAACTAATCTAGAGTAGTAAACTAAGAGGTTACATAAAATAAGCCAACAATCGTAGAGATAAATTCAATAGGAGAAAATATTCTAGAGCTATGGGTTAGCTAAAAATACCTTTGAGTTTTTCACTTGAATCGTCTAATTAATTATCTAATTTATTGACTGACAGTGTTAATATTGCTCGTAGCCTTCTGCCGAAATATTATTCGCCTACTCAAGCTAACCAAACGTCTATATTCATATAGAATTAGGATTAAAAAGAATGCATTAATAAGTCCCATATAATAACCAAGTAAGGTGATTAGGCATATTCCTTCCGATTCTCGAGTTCAAGATCTTGCGCTACTCTGTCTTATATGCAATCTAGAATTCCCTATCTCGAGTTCAATCCTAGATTCGTAGATATTATACAATTGGTGATCAAGCAATCAAATAATTAAACGTAAGATTGATTAAATAAACTAATATGGTAAAATAATAAGAATAATTGAAGCTTCAAACTACAACGTTCATGTAGCATCCTACAACTTTAGAACTAATAAACTATGAAACTAAAGGAAGAGAGAGAAGAAAACTAGTTAGAAGCCTCCTCCAAGTGTGGTGTGTATTATTCCCTACAAAGTGGCGTTTTTTCCTCCCAAAATATGTTAGATCCCCTCCAAATTAGATTTAGAATCCCTTTTATACCAGTTGGGATCGTGTAGAGTCGAAATAATATTGCCCCGAACAAAATAGGAAAACCCGCACACGCAGCGTCCAGACCAGCGCAAGGCACTGGCCTAGCGCTAAATCCGGTAAGGTTTGTGATTTCGCTCTTGAATCCTACAGATGCCAGGTACGTTTAGTCACATTTGCCACATCTTTCCCAGTTGCGTTGTCAATTATGTATCCCCTTTTATATTTTTGATATTTACTCTGACGCCTTTGCATCTATTATTCTTTTTGCAGGATTTTGAATTGGCTTCCCCACAACTTTACCACTCGACAATACCTTAGTTAAGGCTGCAGTTGCTCCCATAACATCCTTTTCATTTCCTTTATTAATTATTGGTTGATCTGCCTGTCAGAGCTCAAGATGAATGATTCAACATTTCATTCTCTTTGTGACCTTGTTTCATACAAGTTCTACAATATTCGAGCATGTAATCGTAACTGATTTTAATCCATTTTGATTCTTCTGGCACATTCCATCTTCCTCTTGTATGATCTTAATTCTTTGAGGGAAATTAGATAACAAATTCACCTTTACTTTAACCTTAGAACAACTAGGCTTTGTACCATTCTATGTAGCTACCAATTTCACTAGCCAATGAAAAAATAAACTCCTTACCAAAGAAGTTAGGAGGAAAATCGAGAAACAATACCCAAGCAATGGCAATAGGGGTTTCCTCTTCAGGCTTCAACCATGGACTCCACTTAGTGCATCTCGTCTTCCACATATCTCCTTGAGCTTTCAAGTAGAATGCATGCTTTGATAGTTAATTAGTGAATATATTTCTCCATTAATGAGAGTTTGATGAGGATGTGTGCATCCTCTATCAATCCAATCGAACGGGGGCCCTTTAAGTTACATTGAAATAGAATAACTTTACGCAATTCTTGAATAACATGTTTCTCATATGAAAACTTCCCAAGAACTGCAAGTTGTGATCCTTGTTGGGCAATAGATTGTCTAACTTTTGTTTTTTTCCATCGAACAAGAGGTTCTCCGAGAAGATACTCCACAGGGTTTAAGGTTTACGTGGGACAGTGGTTGCATGAAAGAATTTAAGGTATTGGATTGCAGTAATTTTGCATAGTTTTGGATTGAATTAGGGTTTGTAGATGTTATGGGGGCTATATGGATGGTGAGGACGACTGACCGGCCTCCTTAAGAGGCTGGCCAGTGGCCAAAGAAGCTATAGAAGGGCAGTGATGAAAATCGCCTTCTAGTTGACTCAAAATCGCCTGTCGCCAGAGCTCTCGAGCGTGGGTTTGAGGTAGGGTTCGGGCTTAAGTTATAGGTGTTGATTGAAGTAGCAAATTCAGGCATTTTTCTGTTAAAGGAGAGGCATTATCCTACTCTATCTATTGTATCCCAGTATCTTGTTTGTATTCTACTTGTATCCTTAGTATACAATGTATAGTCATAGCATACTCGGTGCATACTCAGTGAGTATACACCAAATATATAATAAATATATATTTAATATACAATGATGGTGGAAGCAACAGTGTATAATTAGAGTATATAGTGAGTATAAATTGTATAGTCGCTACATACTGTATAATATGAGTTTTCTTTTTGCGCATTTTTTGGGTTTTTAATGGTGGCTGGCTAAAGGTCTATTGACTGTAGTGTTTCATTGATTGTTGAAGATTGATTGAATTTATGTGAAGGAAGAAGCTCTAAGGTTCATCCATGGCTGAAAGAATGTAAGTGTATGAAAATTGGAGGAGCCTGCTGGTTTTGTAGTGATGAAGAGGAACAAGGTGGTGGGGCTACAGTGGAGAGGAGGTTGAGAAAAATGAAGGGTAGAGGAAAGTTGGAGCTGTAGTGAACGAGAGAGGTTGGAAGAAGAGGAACAAGTGTGGCGGCTAGGGAAGGAGGGCCGACGCAAATATAAGTTTACCGCTTAGCATATTTTATTTGTTTTTGCCTTTTTGGGTACAACTTGTAATATAGAATTGTTGGTTAGGTGATTTTGTTAAAAAATTGGCCAAGCGGCCAACTATGTCAGAATCTCAATATCTTTTTACCCTCATGTGGGTCCTCTACACCTCAGTTTCACTTTACTAGCACCATTATACCCGAAATTAGCATAAATTAAATATAAAAACTGACAGAGGCTTTACAAAGGAGGTTAAATAGAATTTACTCTAGCAAAGTAGAAGAAACAAAAAGAAATACACTAACTTTAACTCATGGAGGGGGAGGGGGGAGAGGATGGAAGAAATTTCAATCTGCTGCCTTTGTTTGGCACCTTCAATATATACTGTGTACTTTGTGTAACTCATGATTCACAATCACAGTCTAATTCATCTTCTAGCTCCCTAATCAATAATTCCATCATCTTCTTATACATTGGCATATAATGATCGTTTATCATTGTCTTTGATAAACGAAGCTTACTATACAATTCTCTAGGGGTCTCATATATCCCAACATTGTCTTCAGTTGGACAATCATGTTCCAGATCACTTGTCTCCGATGATGGTATAGAAACCATATGCATTATTCTTCCAGGAGGGTAAAAATAGTGGTTATCTGACACATCTGATGGAGATATTGGTGTTTGGTTTTCGGCTGCATCAGCCAGCACCTTCTCCTCTTCAGCAATTTCTTCTGCTGCAGCAGCTGCTTCTTGGTCACGGACATCAGCTTCAAGCTCCTGCCTATGCAGCTCCCTCTCCAATTCATACCACAATTCACCTTCGGTGATATCTTCTATGGTGGAAGTACCAATTGCTTTATCCACTCCAGCAGCACCTTCCTCTTCGTCAGTCTCATCTTGTCCAGATCCACTGCTTGAAGAACAACATTCGACTTTGTTCCCATCAGGAACAGTGCTTACCACTTCACTCACAAACGTTTCACATGTTCTTGGAGCTATTAGGGGTGCGTCAGAGAATTCATCTGGTTTGGAGTTTGCCGATGGGGAGACAACACGACGACGCACACCCATACATGTCCATGATGATAAAGAGGAGCGTGTCTTGACAACTGCTTGGGCAACATCTTGTGCCCGCTTCATCACCACCTGCACATTAAGGCAATAAAATCAGCTTTCCTGCCATGAAAATTAAGGGGAGAGAAAGTTGAAGATGTGGCAAACATAATTAACCTGAAAGTTTCATTGGCAATATCCTATTAATTTTTCACCTTAACTCCATCTACGAATAACAACTTATCCAGAACTATAAAGATATAATTACTACTGATCCTGAAAACTCAAGTTAGAATTACACAATCCATTTATTCAAAAACATAATGCTGTGCATCATTCAATTAGGGAAATTAGGACTAACAAGTTGAAGAGGGGAAAAGCCACTGGAAGGCCCCAACTTCCTACCTGAGTACTGCTTGAGACAGGACGGAGAAGTGCACCTGCACCAGCAACCCTTGCTTTTGCTACAGCGATAGATGGTAGACGAGAACCAAGAGCTGTGGCAGATCGATAAATAACCTTCAAAACCCTATTGCGCTCAACTTGGTCACGTAGATCATTCACCCAGGATGACGCAGTCACCTGAAAATGATTATTTTGAAGTTAGAAATTACAGTATATCCAAGATAAGACTTTGAAGTTTATGAATCCAAGTAATGAGTCATACCTCAGAGCGAAGAACATCTATAGAAGCGGTTGAGAAAGTTGGCACCAGATCAGAACCATTAATTATTGTAGTGATAAAGTGCTTTCCTGACTCCGCCAACTCCCACGTCATACAAGCAGCTGTGCAACACTAACACAGTAAGAATATAGGAAGAAAACCACATCAAGGCATTTGCATTCACAGGCTAAGATGTAAGAGATGCTAATTTAGCAAGGAGACAAACACCATAGTTGTACATTAAGAATTGGAGGCATGGCACAAAGAGGAAAAGATATTGTGCTATTATAAGCCTCAACCTATCCAAAAAGCATCAGAGTTGCAACATTAAGAGAAAGATGATTTTATTAATTTCATAAACTCCAATACTGAAAACAACAGAATAAACAGATCACGCACGAACAAGATTAACAAAGTACTGCAAATAGTTCAGAGTACTTATACAGCATAAAACGTGGTACAAAATCAAAGCCTGGTAGAAAAGTCAAGTGAAGGAGACTACTTGTTTCGATAATATCTGGGATGCAGTCAAGTAAAGGAGATAAAGGAGATAGAAGATTTTCGCATTTTTCCTGGTCAAGGTATATGACGACCCAATAGGTCGTTTTGAGTACTAGCTTCCCTTGTTGTGTTTCGAGACCTTCCATAGTTTTATTTGTTGATTTATGACTAGCATGTGTGGACCGTATCGATTTATGACATTTGTGTTTGGTCCATTTCGATTTCCAGAAAGTTTAAAGGTGAATTTTCAAAGAAAACGGGATTTTTGACATCGGATCGGTGTTTTGACGATTCTGGTAGTTCGTATGATGATTTTGGACTTGTACGCATGTTTGGCTGCGGTCTCGGGGTGACCCGAGGTCGTTTCCGCGCATTATGTGCAATGTTGAAAATTTGAGTTTTAACTTAGAAAATCTTGAGTTTTGATTATCTATTCTTGACTTTAGACATTATTTTGATGATTTGAGCTTTTGAGCGAGTTTCTATGAAATTATTATACTTGTGTGGATGTTCGGATTGCAGCCCGAGGGGTTCGGGTGAGTTTCGGATAGGTTACGGACTATATTTCATAGCTTTTGTGTTTGCTGGAGTTGTTGGTCTATAAATCTCGAATTCGCGAGGTTCTATTCACAAATGCGAACCTCGCATTTAAGAGATAATGCTCGCATTCGCGATGCTGGGAATGGGGGTGGCAGCTTCGCTTTTGTGAACTGGCCGGGCTCCCCAATTGCGAGGAATTGATAGCAATTGCAACACTGGGAGTTGAGGAGCAGCTTCGCACTCAGTCCGCATTTGCGATGGGCTAGTTCTTCGCAAATGCGGAGGTTTAGTCGCATTTGCAACATCTGGGAGGCTCAGGCTCTGATCGCATTTGCCATCAATGGTTCGCATTCGCGAACATCGCAATTGCGAACAAGAGTTTGATTTTACACAATTTTTGAGACCTATAGCCTGTTTGCCCAAGCTTTTTTTGGGCCAAAAGTACTTTTTTGGCCAAAAGCACTTTTGGTAAAAAATTGAGGTATTTGGCCAATTTTTTGGAAGGAAAAAAAAAGTACTGTTGAGTAGAAGGAGAAGAAGAAGCAGTTTTTGAGAAGCAGGCCTTTTTTCTCATAAGCACTTTTCTGAGAAACACTTTTGAGAAAAATACACTTAGAAGCAATTTTCAAAAACTTGACCAAACACTAATTACTGCTCAAAAGTGTTTTTCAAATTAACTAGCCAAACACAAACCACTTCTCACCAAAAGCACTTTTTTAAAAAGTACTTTTGAGAAAAGCACTTCTCAAAATAAGCTGATTTTAGAAGCTTGGCCAAACGGGCTACTAGACTCTATAGAGGTGATTTTTGGAGAGCAATTTCTTCTGAACTTCATAGGTTAGTAACTTTAACTTGCTTCTATTCAATTTCCATTACATTTTCATGAATTTTCACTATCAAATCTAAGATTTCATAGGGTAGAAACTGGGGTTTTGCGTAGAAATTAAGGATTTTGGGACTTAACTCATTTTACATTATTTTTGAAACCTAGGCTCCATAGAGGCGACTTTTGGAGAGTAACTTCTTCCCAACTTCATAGGTTAGCAATCTTGATTTGTTTTTATTCAATTTCCATTAATTTTTCATGAATTTCATTATCAAATCTAAGATTCATAAAGTCCAAATCGGGGTTTTTGGGTAGAAATAGGGATTTTATCAAATTGACATTTAGACTTCAAATTGGTGTCGGATCTCGAAACAAATCACATATTTGGATTCCGGAATGAGTTGGTAACCAGGATTTGGTCTTAATTTCATATTGCAAGCACATGGGTCCTCGTTGACTTTATGCTGACTTTTCCAATTATGTTAAAGATCGAGTCTTTTTCTTACGAGGGTAGTTTAAAGCTTGTTTTGACTTGTTTGAACAATAATTGACTAGATTCGGGTGGTTTGAAGGCTTGTTCTAAAGGGAAAGCCGTGTTGAGTTGTCGATCTTGTTCTGGAAAGGGGTAAGTATCGTGGTTAAATTTGATTTGAGGGAATTAGGACATGACTAGTCTATTTGCTACGTGACCTATGTGTGGGGACATCATATATGCAAGGTGACAAGCGTATATGCGTTGTCATGGGTTAAGCACGCAGGGTGTATTACTTTACTTTACGTCTTTAATTATGTCATTTCTTTACTTATTTCATGTAATTATTTGCTAGGTGCTCATACGTGATACATGGTTTACTTGATATACGTGTCCCTTTTTGTTACATGTTCTTAATTGTTACACGTCCTCGCTTATTTCATACTTTTAGTTATTCTACACCTTTAATTGTTATGTGTTCTTACATGTTATTAGATAGATGCTTTTACCTATCTCATGCCTTTACTTGCCTCCTATTTCACTCTATGTTATATTGGATTGCCTTAGAGAATTATGCGTTTTAGTTTCCTTTTATGTTATGTTGCGAGATTCGTTGTATGTGGTTGTTACCGATATATATTTCAATTAGTTTTCTCTTTTAATTTTGCTCCACTGTAAAAAAAAATTTAAAAAAAAATAATGGCTTTAGAGAGAGTAAAGAATGTGGAGGGTAATAAAACTATTGCAATAAAAGTAGTGTATAAAGTTAAAGAATATGGAGGGTATTTTGTAAACAACCAATTTTTTTAGAAATTATGCAATGCTATGATACATCAACCAAATAGTGGATAAGAAATAATCTCAGTATAACTAATCCCTAACATTACTAATACCAACATTATGAATTTTATTTCATTCAACACTATTCTTATACCTCCTATCAAACGACCCCTAAAGGTGTGCGTCTTATCGCCTATGGGCTCTGTGTTGAAGAGAGCAGCATTAAACAATAAAATATGCACCTAATCATTTTTTTCAATTTTTTTTCTCTATAGAATTCTTTGGGTTTATTTGCAAAAGCCACAATAGACTTAAACATTATTTTCGCTATTTACCTTTACACTACTAATGTATAATCTCAAAATTGCTCAGCAAAAGCCTTAAAGTCATCTAGCTGCTACCCAGGAAGCAATTTCTCATGACAACACAATTTATACAAACCACTTTGCAATGTTTGCTATACAATCATTGTTTAATTCCCTTTTGTTTTTGGTGTCATAGAAGTGTCTCCAGTTACATGTTTAGGGACCACCTCACAAATTGTCTAAACAAATTGTCTCCTAATGCACCACATGTTTGCCCCATAAAGATGAAATTTTATACAAAATTTTGTTTAAATATTACACTAGCTCTCTACCTTTTATCAGGTTTAAAGGGACTAGAAAATTTGTCGAATTCAACAACCCTTTCACACATTTTTGTTATGCTCCCAGATAGCCTTATATTTCCAAATTTTAGGAGCTAAAATAAGATAAATAATGTGATTCTTTTCTTCTTTTTTTTATAACTAAAAAATCTTTGAGGACCATATTGGCGCACGGTTCAAAAGTCGATGGATATTGGGCCCATCGCCCAACCCTTCTCCACTTAAATACCAGATATTTGCCTACGGCAAGGAATGAGCCCATGACATTCCCCTAACCCACACATCACGTGTTGTGTCCTTACCACTAGACCAAAGCCTTGGGGTAATACTGCAATCTTTTTTCCTCAAAAGTGTTTCTAGGAAAAAAATTTAAATCCAATGACGTTTCAGACCTCCCCAAAAACAGTTGGTCAAAAAAAATAGTCCAACCTTCTCAATTTCCAGAGAAAACCTATACTGAGCAAACAGAGATGTCTATTCCGAGATGGCCAGTTTTAATAGTCGGTTCCTTTCTCATTCTAAATTAGAACCTTTCTTGAGATCTAACTAAATGTGTAGTTATAATTTATAAACAGAATGTAAAAGCTAGTGACATGAAATAACAAACAACTCAAGATAGAACATTGGCATTTCTATAAAGCAAATACAGTTAAAGAGTTTCAGAAATTTTTTGGTTCCAACTTCACAATTTCCAGATAACATAGATTTGTTGAAAGCAGTATCATAGATTGAAATATTGGTCTTACTGATGTATCATAAACTCAACTTTCGAAGAAATGTAAAAAGATGAAATATATGTATATTTATCACAAATATTAGGACTCAATTGGAAATAGCCATTTAAAATAGAAAATTTTCAGAAAGCCACTCTAATTTAGCACTTAATGGACCCTAAATCATTTTGGTAGAACCTAGAAGCCCAGCGAGGGCAAATAAAAGGACTTCTAATCTCACTTAAAAATTCACTAAAGAATCTGGAAAAAGGAATGGATGAGAGAATGTTCTACATTCCTCCTTGTCACCTACAATTCTCATAAACGAGGTACAGATATATCGACCTAGCAACCATAATAGAAGAAGAAAAATAAACCTTTCAAATTTAAACAGAGATCTGCAACTGGAGCAGAAAGAAACACACCTGGTGCAAAAGTGACACAGGTGCTTGAGGAAAGTTCTTTTTGCTCACGAAGGATATAGGTCAGAAGTGCTGCAGTACCACCACCAAGTGAATGCCCAACAATCTGAAAGTTCAAAACTAGGGTTACAGCATTGATATTAAACACTAAAACCAATGTTGCACGGACTCTCCAAAATAGCTGCCACACCCGTGTCGGATCCAATACGAATTCATGTGCAATAATTCACTTTAAAATTAAATAACCTGACTTTTGAAAGTATATTACCATCATGTATCCGCTCAAGAATCGCCATTATATTAATATATATCAGGTACGTTCAGAATATTTACATGATAACAACAAAGGTAATGACTACTGTTTCTTTTGATAAGCAAAGGTAATGCTTACTTTGATAAAGCTATCTGCATAATAATCTCAGTCCGTCCCCCTTATCCCCATGATATGAAAAGCAACAAGAACGAAAGGACACATGACTGTGAGATTAATGTACATCAAAAGAATAGAAGGAACATAGAAGGTGATTATGTGACTTGCTCTTTGGAGGAAAACAATAACTGGTACTCCGGAATTTAAGATCAATCTAAATGAACAACAGGAAGGAGATGCAATCACAGTATGTAACATAAGGTTGTATCAGAAATATCCAAATGAAAGAAAATTTCATGGTACATCAATGACAATCGCCAAAATGGGAGTAACAAGAAACGTTGAACTACAATCATAACTTGTCAAATCTTCCAATTTTAACATGTAAAACTATGTCATCTTTCAGTATAAACAAGTTAATGAATGAAAAGACACATCAAAAACACCTCACAATCTCCATGTTCAACAGGAAAAAGGATAAGAATAATGACGTGAATATTAACTTTTACCTTTATGTCATACTCAGGATTTTCGTCAAGAGCCTTGACCAAGAAAGGCATACTAAGCTTGGCAATCCACCTGGCAGCAGCAACCATCCCACAATGAGCGTATCCCAAAACAAGACTGCTAATCCCACCATCATCTAAAACTGAATGGTGGAAAGGTACAACAGCACCTGTTGCTGCAGTCAGGGTATCTTTGATGCTATGAGTGCCCCGAATTAGAAGAAGGAAACATTTTAAATTTCTGTCTCTTATTATTGTAAAGGCGGGCTTAAGAAGCTGCAAGCAAAAACTTCAAAATCTTAGTTTTGACAATCAAAACACTACTATAAGGTTGTGAAATAAATCCAAATAGCAGGGTAGTGGTAATGCAATTACATACTCCCGCTTTAGGTTTCTGAAGGAGGACATCTTCTTGAGAGTAGCCAGCAGACTCCAAAAACACAGGAAATGGCTTCTTTGAAAAAAGCATACAGAGTGTCACCAACCTTAAGTAATGATACAACTGAGCAATAATCTCAGCACCCTTTAGTTGCACACAGTTTTCCCCAGCATATACACTTGCAACTGGTGCATTTCCCTTCAAGATCATAAATACATATGAAATTGAGGTAGAATTCAAGCATAACAAAACACAAATATAAAACACCCAACAACTATTGTAACCCTGAGTTTATAAAGCACGATCGCTCTCTCAAAGCAAAAATAACACTGAGGGCCTTGGGCCTGAATTTCAAGGCACTAAAGAGTGCAGCATCTAGAATTTCTTTCATGAACAGGATGACACACGAATATCAAAAAAAGGCAAAAATACATGACTAAAGAGAAGTAATAACAGACAGAACATCCATCAAAAGCAGCAGTAGTGTCATCTTGGCTATCAGAAACCTCCCCAAATGATATATTCATCACTATAACGTAAGCATGTAAGAGTATAATGTGACAAAACCAAGGTCAGGATTGGATGTCCCGGCTGGTGACATGCTTAAGATAATCCCAATTCTAACAGGAAATTGCCACAAAGATACCCTCAATTGCATAGTTTGCAAAAATCTGTTAGCTATAGACCTACAATGGGCTAACTATGCTCTAAAAGTGAACTCAATTTTTTCATAAAGCTCTACAAGCGCACGCAATGATGTACTGAACATACAGCAAATCAGTCTAATTTTCAAGTAGGAGTATCAATTAAAGTATGTACTGGCAGCAATAAAGAATACTATATTTTTCACTCAATTTTACTTACACAAGCAATTCCTCTAGTTAATTGAACACATAACTACTTTTGATGGCAGGAAGTTCACCATAGTGGAAAATGTATTTATGTTGGTTTATTGAAAAAACAAAAGCAAAGGATGCAACAGGAAATTATTCAGATAGTATAGGACTTGATGAGAAATCAGTCCATCCACATACATCACATTGACTTCCATTCACCGAGCAGTAAAAACATCTAGGGAGAAAAGATTCTAACTTTACAAACTCAACACTTAATATGAATCAATCAACTATACCTCACTTCCAAACTAATTGAGATAGACTAAATGAATCATCTATATCCACTTGGCACTATCCGGGCATATCTCATTCGAGTACTGGTAAATGAATTTTTCCATTCGAGATTCCACCTTTAGGAGCTTAAACTTACTAATAAATCAATCAACTACAATTTCAATCCCAACCAGTTCAAAGTCAGCTATTTATAACTCTCTACATCACTTCCACTCTATTCGTCCACTTCATTCCAATATTCGTACACAATTTCATCATTAATCCAACGCTAAAGTATCACATAAGAGCTTAGAAGTATAGAAGATAAGCTCACCTGTCTTCGGATAAGGTAATTGATCCCAAAAGCCAAGTCACCGATAGGCCATTTCCCAAGTGTTTCCGAATATGTAAACCGAAGAGTTTCACATAACGTTGAAATTGTTTCGAGCCACGTGGCCGGAGCTTGAGCTGGCCTTCGTGATAGTCTCCGCTTCACAGATCTGCTTGCTGCTTTCGAGTAATCTCCACTTTCTTCCTCCTCTCCTTCCTTCGCCGCTGTTAATCGGCGACTCAGCACATAGTACAACAAGACCACCGCCCCCGCTGCCGTCGCCACCGTCGTCGCGGCCATTATCAGATTATTATACGATTCAGTTATCAAATCACAGCCCTAAATTAATCCGTGTTGGGTGACCTGTAGATCACGATTCTCACTGTACACCTAATATCCGGCACAAACTCAGATCAAAGCTGTGCTCACTGTACACCTAATTTTGCAGTAGCCTTATATCAAAGCTATATATAAATATGAATTTCCAAATTTCAGATAAATCAGGATCGGATTGAAAAACTAGGGCTTTGGTGAAATTGAATAGAAGAAGTGAAATAAATTATTGTTTACACGTATATTATAATATGATACAAATTATAGGTATATGATTTCGGAAAGTGTTCATGAAGACATTATACACACGCTTTCGCGAAAAAAGCTTGAAAGGAGACGATAAACGCCCAAACGGAAATAAGACGGAGTTTGCTTTTGCGGTAACGTCAGATGGCATTGCTGCCCTTTGTTAAGTGGGTGTGATTTCACCAAGTTATATGCACAATAAAAATTTATCAAAATATTATTAGCACTATGTTATACCAAGTAGTTTTGTAAATTTTTTAATATTATAACTAGCCAATATTTATTGTTTACACAATTATATGCAAATACTTTAACAGTGAACCGATTGGTAAATATTTATTATTAGTCTGTAAAATTAATTTTTTTTTACTATTAGGTCAATTAGAAAAAATTAGGTCAATTATTTTTCCCAAATTTAGAACATGATCATGAATTATTATATAGTACTTAATTGAAGTATGGGTTAATATAATTGATTCCAAAATTATTTGTTGTTGTTGATCATTTATTGAAATAATAAACGCAAAGTAAGGAATAAAAACTTCAAAGAAAGGAATAAGATGACATATAATATTAATTATCACGGAATATATTGAGTCTTAGTATGTTTTATTGCATAGTAAAAGTATATTTTGTAAAGAGATTACTTCGTAGAAAATTAGCTACACATTAAAATAAACAATAAATAAATGGGTTGTGATAAGGTACTCCGGTACTAGTGAAAGCTCTATAGTAAAGTGTGGATTGCCTACTTGGTCATATTAATTAATGCTCCAGATATGAAAATGTATAATCCTATTTATTTCACATATGTTGGCATTAAAAATTATAGATGATCGCTGATGTTTTTTGAAGATGATCTTAATAATAATACTGATCATCTTTTAGAAATAAAATTTCAGCAAATTATAAATTTCGGTAAGTTACCATTTATCTGCTCATCTTACCAAAATTCATTTTCATAGAGCAAAAAATACGATGACGAAAGTGTTTGAGCAAAAAAGTATAAGACACTCAATGGGAGGAATCAGATCAATCTTAGAGCTTTGCTTTCAGCGCCTCGAAGACTCAATAGCAATTCCATCATCGTCTTTCCGGAATAATAGCCCTTGTTAAACTAATTAAATAAAAAGATGGAGGGTAAACCTTAATTAAGGATATTAATTTTAGATTCGAGACGAATAATATAAATAGAAAAATATAGCTGAATATATATGCTGGCAGTGATTATGGCCAGATTTGATAGGATAAAGAAAGATGCATTAAGTAACATTAAATGGTAATAAGATATAAATAAAGGAAAAGATTCACCCAATCTTGAATGAGGCGGATCCTCTTTCATTTGATAAAGATGAATGATAGACAAATACAGGAACCTTATGACCCTTTTTGGATCTAATACAGGCATGGGATCACAGATCATAATCTCTTTAGAGATGTGTATTTACATATTTTCTAGATAGAGGGAGAGGGAGAGAGCCCCTTTTTGGGAAGTCCTCTCGCCCTATTTATAAGGGGTATCCATAGAAAATCCTAAAAAAGTACAATTAGAGGGAATATATTCCCTTTTGACGATTCCAAAGCAAACTAGTTGTTTCATCACTGCCCAAACTCGGCCTTATTGATAACTGTCTGACTCGGCCTTATTGATGATTGTCCGACCTTGATCTTATTGATGATTGTCCGACCTTGGCATGTTGTCTCTGTGTGCCGAATTTCTCTGATCTGATTTTGACCCATACGGTTAGTCCCTCCGCTTATCAAGGTCATATTTTGGCCGAGCTCGGTGAGCGAACTTCATTAATCGTAGTTCGAGAAATTCGGAAGGGGAGGTCGACTAGTGCGGATCTCGACTGAGGGTGTCGATATATAGTTCAAAGTGGTATCCCCGTGGGCTAAATATGAGCAGAGTTTGATCAGGGCCAATGACTCGAGTGATGAGTCGATCGAGAAGACGGTAGATTTGGAGAAGGCCGTCGAGGCTAGGATGGCGGCTTTGGCAAGAATAGAGGCATAGGAGGAGGTCATTTGCGTCCTCGGATCTGGACGTGAAAAGAAGAAAAATGTCAATTAGGGAGAGGAGGCCGAATATTAACTCGAGCGAGGAAACCAAATGTTAATTCGCGCAAGGTCGCCAAATGTGAATTCGGGCGAGGTTGAATGTTAATTCGAGTGAGGTCGTCGAATGTGAGTTCGGGCGGGCGAGGTCGGAGGTTGATTCGGGCGAGGTCACCGAATGTAAATTCGGGCGAGGAGACCGATATGAATTCAGACGAGGCCGCCGAATGTGAATCCGGGCGAGAAGATCGAATGTGAATTCGCACAAGGTCACCAAATGTAAATTCGAGCGAGGAGACCGAATATTGATTCGGGCAAGGTCGTCGAATGTGAATTTAGGCGAGAAGACCGAATGTTGATTCGGGCGAGGAGACAGAATATTGTTTCGGGCGAGGTTGCCGAATGTTTCGGACGAGGTCACCGAATGTCAATTCGGGCGAGGAGACCAAATATGAATCGGGCGAGGACGCCGAATGTGATTTCGGGCAAGGTCGCCGAATGTAAATTCGAGAGATGAGACCGATTGTGAATTTGGACGAGGTCGTCGAATTCGATCAGGCCGAAGGTCGATTCGGATGAGGCCGAAGTTTGATTCGGACGAGGCCGAAGTTTGATTCGACGAGGCCCTGTGTTAATTTGGACGAGGCCGAAGTTTATTTGTTGTAATTCGAGCGAGATCAAATTTTATCTTTGGTGATGCCGCATGGGTATTATTTCAAGCTAAGGCCAAAATGTTAACTCGTTGTATTTCGAGCGAGGTAAAATTCTTCTTTTTGGCGATGACCTTTGGCTGTATGGGTGTTATTTTGAGCTAAGACCGAAATGTTAACCCGCTGTAATTTGAGTGAGGCCGAGTTTTTCCTTTTGGCATTGGCCTTTGGCCATAGGGGTGGTATTTTGAGCTAAGACCGAAATGCTAACCCGTTATAATTCGAGCGAGGTCGAAGTTTTCCTTTTAGCGATGGCCTTTAGCCGTATGGGTGTTATTTCGATCTAAGGCTGAAATATTTTCATTGTCAGATTTTGGAGAATTTCTCGGGTCACCGCACTGTTTGTGTGTACATCGGGATGAGTCCTGTCGCACTCGATTTTGTTTTTACTGGAGAATATTGGGTGTTCTGTGGGTGAGTCCTAGTTTTTGTGACGGCCCGTCGTCACGGGAATTACCACCCCGTTATGTTGTAATTACATAATTCATGCTTTTATATCGGTGTTAGAGTCTATCGGGGAAGTTAGGAGTGAATTGAAATGAAAATGAGGCATATAGCCTTTTTGAAGGAAACTTGAATAAAGGAAGTCAACCCGGTGTTGACTATTTAGTTAGAGAGCTCGGAATCAAATTCTGATGATTCGGTTAGTTCCGGGAGGTGATTTGTGACTTAGGGGAGCGATCGGAATTGAATTTGGAGGCCGGTGTAGAAATAGGCTTGAATTGGCTAAGGTTGAATTTTGGCGAAATCCGAACGGTAGGTGAGATTTTGATCCGGGGGTCGGAATGGAATTTCGACAATTCCTGTAGCTTCGTTATGTGATTTTGGATATGTCCGCAAAATTTCAAGTCATTCGGACGTCGTTTGGTCGGGTTTTTGATAGAATGTGTAATTCGGAAGTTTTGAAGAAATTTAGGCTTGAATCCGTGGGTAATTGGTGATTTTGATGTTTAGGATGGTGTTTTTATGATTGGAACAAGTTCGTATCGTGTTTTGGGGTATGTTGGTGGTTTTCGTTGGGGTCCGGGGGCCTCGGGGTGAATCCGGACCATCATCCGGCATTTGGAAGCAAGAAATGATCTGCTGTAAATTGTAGATCACTGGGCAGTGATTTGGCCTTCGCGTTCGCGAGGGCAAGGCCCGCGTTCGCGTAGGCCAGGTTCAGCACTCTTCGCGTTCGCGAGGGAGTTAACGCGTTCGCGTACGAGGGAGTTGGAACGCATCGCGTTCGCGTGGGAGACTACGCGTTCGCGTAGAGTAAAAATCCGGAGCTGGGAAGTTGACCTTCGCGGACGCGTGAAGGCGTGCCACGTTCGCGATGAGGAAGAGGAAAGAGGCATCGCGTTCGCGTGAGTGGCGTCGCGAACGCGATGAAGGAAATATTCTGGCAGTGAATTAAAAGCCAGAACTGGATAGTCGCGGGTTTAATACCCAAAACCTCCATTTTTGAGTTTCAAGAGAAGAAATTGACGGGAGATTGCTGGGAAATCATCGGGGTTTCGTTGGAGGTAAGTTTTGTGTCTTAATTACATCATTTTAACATGAAATCCTTGGTTAAATCCCTGTAAATGGAAGATTAAATGTGAGTTTGAGCTCTAGGCCTAAATTAAAGAAAAACACCGATTTGAGTGGGCAAATGGAGTCCGATTTTGGTAAATTTTATATGCCTAGACTCGTATCGAGATGAGGATTCCGAATATGTGATTTTTGTAATTTTTCGACAAGTGTACCAAAAGTCGGGTTTTGACAACTTGTGGGTTTTGATATAATTTGGGTTATTTCGAATGAATTTCGTGAAATTAGCATATATTGATGCATTCTCTATGATTTTGAGCAGATTTGGCACCCGAGAAGATTGATTTGCGAGGCAAGCGCAAGGTGGATTGAAGCTTCTATCGGTTCGAGGTGAGTGGTGGTAGTAAATAATATACTGAGGGTTTGAAACCTCGTACTTGCACTTTACAGTGCTATGTTGAGATGAGACACGCATCATGTGACGGGCGTGGTGGCATTGTGATTGGGGGATTGGACTTGGTCCTTCCGGACTGATAGTGTATTGTGTATTATGACTATGAATAAGATTATAACTGTGTAATTGGGCTAGTAGCCATGTTTGGGGCCTTGTGCCGATCTGTAGAGCATTAGGGAACCTATAGAGCTAGGTGACCCTTATATTGTGTTGGAAACATACACTCAGTCGTAGCTCTAGCTGTATAGCATAATATGAGCCCGTACTAGATGTGTACATTGAGAGAGATTATCCAGGGTGGAATTCCCTGTTCTAGCTGAGTGGGCCTGAAAGGCCAAGTCTATATTGACTGAGACAGGGTCAAGGAACCACTATGATATATTATATTGGGCCTGAGAGGCCAAGTATATACTGACCGGGATAGGGTCGAGGACCCATTATGAGGTATTATATATATATATATATATATATATATACCTATATTGGATTGGGCTGCACGGCGCAACAGTACATATATTGGATCGGACTGCACGCCGAGTAATATACATGTAATATACATGTAATATACATGTGGGACGGACGCACGCCGTAGTATTATTGCGCTGGGTCGTAGGAGCCCCTTCGGAGTCGGGCTGCGCGCCGCAGTAGTATAAATATATATACATATATACATTGGATCGGACTGCACGCCGCAGTAATACATGTGTGGATCGGGCTGCACGCCGCTGCATCATAGCGCTTGGGCCTAGGTAGCCCCTCCGAAGTCTGTATACACCCCTAGTGAGCGCCGTCGACGTTAAATGGAGCGGGCTGCGCGCCGCAACGGTATATGTATTGGAGCGGGCTACACGCCGCAGCATTGTACTTATTCATATCCTATTACCTACTTAAATACTTATACATTATAGACATAGGTACGAGTGAGGGTTTGATCAGTGTGGGATCTTGTAGAGATAGATGTGGATTGGAGGTCAGAGTACTACCACAGTGATGACGTACCTGTGAGGGTTGCCTTAGAACTGCTAAGTCATAGCACAAGAGTTCTTACTTTCAGTTATTATTTATTATTGTTACTCACTGAGTTGAAATATACTCACCCCACTCCCCTGCACTTTCTGTGCAGATCCACAGGTGCCCGAGAGCAATTGAGACATTGTAGCTGCTGATCCTTGTCTACTTTTGCGGAGATTACGAGGTAGCTGCCAGCGTCCGCAGAGCTTGTTTTCTCCTTCTTTATCATCTTGTTGATTTCCTATTTGCCTAGACTTGATTGTATTAGGATGCTATTCTGTAGAGTCTCAGGCTCGTGACACCACGATATGGTTGGGACCGTATTCTGTATGTTTTACATTTCGGTTATCACCTGATATGATCATTTACTGTTTAAGTTTAATTTGAGTAATAACTGGCTGGTTTAAGGGATAATATGGTCGGGCTTGCCTAGCATTGTGTTGGGCGCCATCACGACCGGGGTTTGGGTCGTGACAAGTTAGTATCAAGCCTAGGTTAACGGGTCTCGCGAGTCGTGAGCCGGTTGGTAAGTCTCGTGGATCGGTGCGGGGACGCCCTGTACTTATCCTCGGGAGGCCGCAAACGCTTTTAGGAAAAGTTTCAATTCTTGGAATTTTTGTCGTGCGATTACTTTCGACTTGAACCTGAACTTTGACATTCTATTCTCTCGCGGATGGCGAGAACCCGATCATCCGGACGTGGAGGACGACCACCACTGCCACCGCTAGAGGTCGTGGACGCGGTCGTGGTCGTGGCGGAGTTAGTGGCAGCGGTGCGAGCCGGTCGACCCACGACCCCCGATTGCGAGAGGGCCAAGCAGCACCGGATCGGGGCACCGGCGTGCCCATTGTTATTCGGGTCTACGAGAGACACGGCTCGGATACTAGCGATGCACGCGGCCTAGCGGCTGGCGGTTTCGGTTACTACCGCAGCGGGCTGCATCGAGGGATCGGGGTGGTGCTTCGGACCCCGCGATGCACGCACCCGAGCCGGTAGTGCGGGCATACGGACACCGCGAGGCTCCTCCGAGTTCGACTGTGGTTCCGGTTCGACCGACGATCGAGGTTCGGGGGACGGGGTCCCAGCTATGACGGACATGATGAGCGACGTCGTCTCGAGAAGGTTCACCAGGTTATCTCCTCCGGTGTTCACTGGTGCTCCGGGCGAGGACGCCCAAGGTTTTCCGGATAAGTGCCGTCGGATGCTTCGTACGGTAGGGATATTGGAGTCCAGTGGGGTATCTTTCACTACCTTTCAGTTTCAGGGACCAGCCTTTGCTTGGTGGGAGGCTTATGAGCGCCGCAGGCCAGCCGGAGCAGCACCACTATCATGGCCGGAGTTCTCCACTATGTTCTTGGAGAAATGGGTGCCTCGATCTCAGAGAGAGGAGATGCGTAGGCAGTTTGAGGGTCTCCGTCAGGGGGACATGTCAGTGTCAGAGTATGAGATCAGGTTTACAGAGTTGTCCAGATATGCACCGTGGTTGGTTCATTCCGACAGAGAGAGGATTGGGCGCTTCGTGGACGGCCTCATTTATACCATTCGTATTCTGATGACTCGGGAGAGGGTTTTGAGTCATACATTTGAGGATGCTGTGGATATTGCTCGCGACATAGAGACAGATCGTCGCAGAGAGCGGGATGAGAGGGAGGCCAAGAGGCCTCGAGGAGCAGCTAGTTCCAGTGGCACCTCAGACCAGAGGCCAGGGTCGGCAGAGCCGAGGTCGCTCTTTCGGTCTTCGCAGTCGGGTCGCTCGGATCGTCGCGGATGGTCTCCAGACAGGCTTTCAGGTCTTCACAAACAGCTCACTCAGATCATCGTGGGTCGTCTTCTTGTCGTGGTTTTGAGGGTTCGCACCGGAGCCAGCCATTTCTCAGCGCTATGCCAGCACAGAGTTCTTTATAGGCCCCATCTGTCCAGTGCTAGGGAGTTGCTTCGAGTGCGGAGAGTATGGGCACATCTGCAGAGAGTGTCCCCGTTTTGTTCCCAGACCATATCAGCAGAGGGGGAAGCCCTCATCATCTGGTCCTTCCACATCAGTACCCGCCCCACCAGCTAGGGGTGAGGGTCAGGCAGCTAGGGGTCGCCCTCGAGGAGGAGGCCGATCGGGCAGTCATGCTAGATGTTATGCTCTTTACGGCCGATCTGATGCAGTTGCTTCTGATGCTGTCATTACAGGTATTATTTCAGTCTGTCACAGAGATGCCTCAGTTTTGTTCAATCCTGGTTCCACTTATTCTTATTTATCTACTTATTTTTCTCCTTATTTGGGCACGACCCGAGGGTGTCTTGCGTTGCCCGTGCATGTATCTACCCCGGTGGGTGATACCATTGTTGTGAACCCTGTATACCGGTCCTGTCTAGTCTCTATTAGGGGTTTGGAGACCCGAGTAGACCTACTGCTTCTGGACATGATTGATTTTGATGTTATATTGGGCATGGACTGGCTATCTCCGTGTCATGCTATTCTGGACTGTCATGCTAAGACAGTCACTTTGGCTATGCCGGGCATTCAGAGGATCGAGTGGCGAGGCACGACTGAGTATGTACCTAGTAGGGTAATATCTTTCCTCAAGGCCCAACGAATGGTTGGGAAGGGGTGTCTCTCTTATTTAGCATTTGTGCGGGAGGTCGAGGCCCGGACTCCCAGTATTGATTTTGTTCCCATTGTGCGAGATTTTCCTGATGTGTTTCCCTCAGATCTGCCCGGCATGCCGCAAGACAAGGATATTGACTTTGGGATTGATTTGGTGCTGGGCACTCAGCCTATTTCCAGTCTTCCTTATTGTATGGCACCAGCTGAGTTGAAAGAATTGAAGGAGCGACTTTAGAAACTCCTAGATAAGGTGTTCATTCGCCCGAGTGTGTCACCTTGGGGTGCACCGATCTTTTTTGTCAAGAAGAAGGATGGCTCAATGAGAATGTGTATTGATTACGGGCAACTGAATAAAGTAACAATGAAGAATAAGTATCCTATGCCACGCATTGATGATTTATTTTATCAGCTCTAGGGAGCTAGGATGTTCTCGAAGATTGATCTTCGTTCAGGCTACCATCAGCTGAAGATTCAGGGACTCGGATATTATGAAGACTGCATTCAGGACCCGATATGGTCATTATGAGTTCCTTGTGATGTCGTTTGGGTCGACCAACGCCCCAGCAGCATTTATGCATCTGATGAACAGTGTGTTCAGACCTTATTTGGATTCATTTGTGATTGTGTTCATTGATGACATTCTAGTCTACTCCCGTAGTCAGGAGGAGCATGCTCAGCATTTGAGTATTGTGTTGCAGAGATTGAGGGAGGAGAAGCTATATGCTAAGTTCTCCAAATGTGAGTTCTAGCTTGAGTCCGTGGCATTCTTAGGGCACGTGGTGTCCTGTGATGGTATTCAGGTAGATCCGAGGAAGGTCGAGGCAGTGCAGAGTTGGCCCAGACCGACCTCAGTTACTGAGATCCGTAGCTTTCTGGGATTGGCGGGGTATTATCGTCGATTCGTTCAGGGGTTCTCTTCTATTGCTTCACCCTTGACTAGATTGACTCAGAAGGGTGTTCCTTTCTTATAGTCCGAGGAGTGCGAGGAGAGCTTTCAGAAGCTCAAGACAGCACTGACCACGGCACCAGTCTTGATTCTACCGACAGCTTCAGATTCTTATACTGTATATTGTGATGCCTCAGGAGTTGGCATTGGTTGTGTGTTGATGCAGGAGGGTAGGGTCATTGCTTATGCTTCTCGTCAGTGGAAGCCCCACGAGAAGAACTACCTTGTTCATGATTTGGAGCTAGCAGCCATAGTTCATGCTTTGAAGATTTGGAGGCATTACCTGTATGGTGTCTCCTGCGAGGTGTTCACGGAACATCGCAGCCTTCAGCACTTATTCAGACAGAAGGACCTTAATTTGAGACAGCGGAGGTGGTTGGAGTTGCTTAAGGACTATGATATCACTATTTTGTATCATCCGGGAAGGCCAGTGTGGTGGCCGATGCCTTGAGTCGGAAGGCGGTTAGCATGGGCAGCTTAGCTTTCATCCCGGTTGGGGAGAGGCCATTTGCTTATGATGTTCAAGCTCTAGCCAATCGGCTAGTGAGATTAGATATTTCGGAGCCGAGTCGGGTGTTGGCTTGTGTTGTTTCTCGATCTTCCTTATATGATCGCATCGGGGAGCGACAGTATGATGACCCACATTTGCTTGTCCTTAAGGACAGAGTGCAGCATAATGATGTTAGAGATGTGACTATCGACAGTGATGGTGTTCTGAGGATGCAGGGCCGTATATGCGTGCCCAATGTTGATGGTTTGCGGGAGTTGATACTTGAGGAGGCACGCAGTTCGCGGTACTCTATTCACCCAGGTGCCGCAAAGATGTACCAAGACTTGAGACAGCACTACTGGTGGAGGAGAATGAAGATGGATATTGTTAGGCATGCAGCTAAGTGCCTCAATTGCCAGCAGGTCAAATATGAGCATCAGAGACCGGGCGGTGTTCTTCAGCGTATGGTTATTCCCGAGTGGAAATGGGAGAGGATCACCATGGATTTTATTACTGGGCTTCCTCGGACAGCGAGGAAGTTTGATTCTGTATGGGTGATTGTTGATCGGCTGACTAAGTCCGCACATTTCATCCCAGTTAGTACTACTTACTCATCGGAGCGGTTGGCATCGATCTTTATTCGGGAGATTGTCATATTGCATGGGGTCCCAGTGTCTATTATATCGGATAGAGGCACTCAGTTCACTTCTCAGTTTTGGAGAGCATTTCAGCGAGAGATGGGTATGCGGGTTGAGTTGAGCACCGCATTTCAGCCCCAGACAGACGGACAGTCTGAGCGCACCATTCAGATCCTGGAGGATATGTTGTGGGCATGTGTGATTGACTTTGGTGGTTCATGGGATGAGTTTTTTCCACTTGTTGAGTTTGCCTACAACAACAGCTACCAGTCGAGTATTCAGATGGCCCCGTACGAGGCATTGTATGGCAGACGGTGTAGATCTCCCGTCGGATGGTTTGAGCCTGGTGAGGATAGATTGATAGGGACTGAGTTAGTTCAGGATGCTCTGGATAGAGCAAAGTTGATCCAGGAGAGGCTTCGCACAGCACAGTCTCGCGAGAAGAGTTATGCGGACCGTAGGGTTCGAGAGTTGTCTTTCATGGTTGGTGATAGAGTATTGCTGAAGGTTTCACCCATGAAGGGTGTCATGAGGTTCGGGAGGAAAGGAAGTTGAGTCCCAGGTACATTGGTCCCTTTGAGATACTCAGGAGAGTTGGAGAGGTAGCATATGAGTTAGCCTTGCCACCCAGCTAATCCAGCGTTTATCCAGTATTCCATGTGTCTATGCTCCGGAAGTACATCGGAGATCCGTCTCATGTATTATACTTCAGTACCATTCAGCTTGATGGTGATCTATCCTATAATGTGGAGCCTATTGCTATTTTGGGTTGCCAAGTAAGGAAGTTGAGGTCGAAGGAGATTGCATCAGTTAAGGTTCAGTGGAGAGGTCGACCCGTAGAGGAGGCTACTTGGGAGATCGAGCGGGAGATGCGGAGCAGATATCCTCACTTGTTTGAGACTTCAGGTATGATTCTTGACCCGCTCGAGGACGAGCGTTTGCTTAAGAGGGGAGAATGTGACGACCCGGCCCGTCGTCACGGGAATTACCACCCCGTTATGTTGTAATTACATAATTCATGCTTTTATATCAGTGTTAGAGTCTATCGGGAAGTTAGGAGTGAATTGAAATGAAAATGAGGCATATAGCCTTTTTGAAGGAAACTTGAATAAGGGAAGTCAACCCGGAGTTGACTATTTAGTTAGAGAGCTCGGAATCAAATTTTGATGATTCGGTTAGTTCCGGGAGGTGATTTGTGATTTAGGGGAGCGATCGGAATTGAATTTGGAGGCCGATGTAGAAATAGGCTTGAATTGGCTAAGGTTGAATTTTGGCGAAATCCGAACGGTTGGTGAGATTTTGATCCGGGGGTCGGAATGGAATTTCGACAGTTGCAGTAGCTCCGTTAGGTGATTTTGGATATGTCCGCAAAATTTCAGGTCATTCGGACGTCGTTTGGTCGGGTTTTTGATAGAATGTGTAATTCGAAGTTTTGAAGAAATTTAGGCTTGAATCCGTGGGTATTGGTGATTTTGATGTTTAGGATGGTGATTTTATGATTGGAACAAGTTCGTATCGTGTTTTGGGGTATGTTGGCGGTTTTCGTTGGGGTCCTGGGGGCCTCGGGGTGAATCCGGACAATCATCCGGCAGTTGGAAGCAAGAAGTGACCTGCTGTAATCTGCAGATCACTGGGCAGTGATTTGGCCTTCGCGTTCGCGAGGGCAAGGCCCGCGTTCGCGTAGGCCAGGTTCAGCACTCTTCGCGTTCGCGAGGGAGTTAACGTGTTCGCGTACGAGGGAGTTGGAACGCATCGCTTCGCGTGGGTCTAGGCCGCGTTCGCGAAGTAGGATTTGGCGAGGCCACGCGTTCGCGTGGGAGACTACGCGTTCACGTAGAGTAAAAATCTGGAGCTGGGAAGTTGACCTTCGCGGACACGTGAAGGCGTGCCGCGTTCGCGATGAGGAAGAGGAAAGAGGCATCGCGTTCGCGTGAGTGGCGTCGCGAACGCGATGAAGGAAATATTCTGGCAGTGAATTAAAAGCCAGAACTGGACAGTCGCGGGTTTAATACCCAAAACCTCCATTTTTGAGTTCCAAGAGAAGAAATTGACGGGAGATTGCTGGGAAATCATCGGGGTTTCGTTGGAGGTAAGTTTTATGGCTTAATTACATCATTTTAACATGAAATCCTTGGTTAAATCCCTGTAAATGGAAGATTAAAGGTGAGTTTGAGCCCTAGGCCTAAATTAAAGAAAGACACTGATTTGAGTGGGAAAATGGAGTCCGATTTTGGTAAATTTTATATGCCTAGACTCGTATCGAGATGAGGATTCCGAATATGTGATTTTTATAATTTTTCGACAAGTGTACCAAAAGTCGGGTTTTGACAACTTGTGGGTTTTGATATAATTTGGGTTATTTCGAATGAATTTCGTGAAATTAGCATATATTGATGCATTCTCTATGATTTTGAGCAGATTTGGCACCCGAGGAGATTGATTTGCGAGGCAAGCGCAAGACGGATTGAAGCGTCTATTGGTTCGAGGTGAGTGGTGGTAGTAAATAATGTACTGAGGGTTTGAAACCCCGTACTTGCACTTTACAGTGCTATGTTGAGATTAGACACGCATCATGTGACGGGCGTGGTGGCATTGTGATTGGGGGATTGGACTTGGTCCTTCCCGACTGATAGTGTATTGTGTATTATGACTATGAATAAGATTATAACTGTGTAATTGGGCTAGTAGCCATGTTTGGGGCCTTGTGCCGATCTGTAGAGCATTAGGGAACCTATAGAGCTAGGTGACCCTTATATTGTGTTGGAAATATACACTCAGCCGTAGCTCTAGCTGTATATCATAATATGAGCCCGTACTAGATGTGTACATTGAGAGAGATTATCCGGGGTGGAATTCCCTGTTCTAGCTGAGTGCGCGTGAAAGGCCAAGTGTATATTGACTGAGACAGGGTAAAGGAACCACTGTGATATATTATATTGGGTCTGAGAGGCCAAGTATATACTGACTGGGATAGGGTCGAGGACCCATTACGAGGTATTATATATATAGTATATATATATACCTATATTGGATCGGGCTGCACGACGCAGCAGTATATATATTGGATCGGACTGCACGCGCAGTAATATACATGTAATATACATGTGGGACGGACTGCACGCCGCAATATTATTGCGCTTGGGCTGTAGGAGCCCCTTCGGAGTCTAAGTCAGCACACATTCTTAGTGAGCACTGGTGTATATTATGGGATCGGGCTGCGCGCCGCAGCAGTATAAATATATATACACATAAATATTGGATCGGACTACACGCCGCAGTAATACATGTGTGGATCGGGCTGCACGCCGCAGTATAATAGTGCTTGGGCCTAGGGAGCCCTTCCGAAGTCTGTATACACCCCAGTGAGCGTCGTCGACGTAAAATGGAGCGGGCTGCGCGTCGCAGCGGTATATGTATTGGAGCGGGCTGCACGCCGCAGCATTATACTTAATCATATCCTATTATCCACTTAAATACTTATACATTATAGACATAGGTATATGTCTTTATATGTTGAGATGGCCGTACACCGTAGGGGTACGAGTGAGGGTTGCCTTAGAACTGCTAAGTCTAGCACAGGAGTTCTTACTTTTAGTTATTATTTATTATTGTTACTCACTGAGTTGAAATATACTCACCCCACTCCCCTGCACTTTCTCTGCAGATCCACAGGTGCCCGAGAGCGGTTGAGGCATTGTAGCTGCTTGCTCATACCCACTTTGCAGAGATTACGAGGTAGCTGCCAGCGTCCGCAGAGCTTGTTTTCTCCTTCTTTATCATCTTGTTGATTTCCTATTTGCCTAGACTTGATTGTATTAGGATGCTATTCTGTAGAGGCTCAGTCTCGTGACACCACGATATGGTTGGGACCGTATTTTGTATGTTTTACGTTTCGGTTATCACCTGATATGATCATTTACTGTTTAAGTTTAATTTGATTAATAACCGGCTGGTTTAAGGGATAATATGGTCGGGCTTGCCTAGCATTGTGTTGGGCGCCATCACGACCAGGGTTTGGGTCATGACAGTTTTGCTTAGCTTCTGCATTTTCTGGGTGAGTATGTGTTTCCTGGGTGAGTACCCGTTTGCTTAATTTTACTTGCATAGTAGAATATGAGATGTTTTATGTTCGCGCATCTGGGAGAGTGCTCCTTCTTCTATCCTACTTAGAAAAATAATTAGTTAAACCAAATAAAATCATTTGTTATCTTGATTTGATCAGCTGGCGAGTGGAGAAGAATGTTACATTGAGCTACACGAGTATGCCCCTCACCATGAAAGAAATGAGGAATCATTCAGCTAACTACTATTTCAGCTAGAATCGCACCAATGTGCTAGAAGAACTTGAGTTTGCTTTTGGCCATTCGTGCTTTTCCACTCTCCGCATAGTATGCTGCTTTTTAAGTCCCTTTCAAACCAGAACATGAGTCACTGGCCCCTAAAGTGACTGCAAAGTTGAGATAGATAGTGCAAAGAAATGCTAAGAGGGCAAGCGCAGTTAGCAAGAAGTGGTGACACTAAAGTAGAGTCGAACAACTCCCAAAGTCATCACCTCACGATTATTGTCTTTTTAATGATGAAGTTGAAAATGCAGTATGCATCTATGACCTTTCAATCTTGGGTGAAAAGCATATCATTGTAGTGGAGATTGGACTCCGGATCAACAACAACAACAACAACAACAACAACAACAACAATCCAGTATATTCCTACAAGGTGGGGTCTCGGGAGGGTAATATGTAGACAGGCCTTACCTCTACCCGAGAGGGCAGAGAGGCTGTTTCCAATCGACCCTCGGCGCATGGAAAAAAAAGGCAAACAAACAAAACAAAAACAAAAACCGCATTAGTTACTCCATCATACATCGCATAAAAATTATCTAAACATAAGAGACATATGTACCATAAATAAGCAGGCATGCAATGATATTAAAACAGCAACTACCAGAAATGACTACCATAAGAGAACACACACTAATCATCTATGGCGGCCCTACCACACCTCACCCACCCCGGGGAAGGAGTACGAAAAATCTAGAAGCCCCTATCCTACAACCCTGATACTAGACCTCCAGACTTTCCTATCAAGGGTCATATCCTCGGAAATCCGCATCCTGGCCATGTCCTGTCTAATTACCTCTCCCCAGTGTCTCTTGGGCCTCCCTCTGCCTCGCCTCACACCGACCACCGCTAGCCGCTCACAACTCCTCACCGGGGCATCGGGGCTTCTCCTCCGCACATGCCCGAACCACCGAAGTCTCGCCTCTCGCATCTTCTCATCCACTGGGGCCACCCCCACCTTCTCCCGAATAACTTCATTCCTAATCTTATCTAACCTGGTGAGCCCGCACATCCACCTAAGCATCCTCATCTCCGCAACCATCATCCTCTGAACATGAGATTTCTTCACCGGCCAACACTCCGTCCCATACAGCATGGCAGGTCTAACCACAGCTCTATAAAACTTCCCCTTGAGTTTATGTGGCACTTTCTTATCACACAAGACTCCTGATGCAAGCCTCCACTTCGACCACCCCGCCGATATACGGTGAGTGACATCCCCGTCTATCTCTCCGTCCCCCTGGATCACCCATCACCAGGAAGAAAAAAGAAAATTCGCTCCTAATTGGAGATATCCATACATCATCAGGAAAATGTTGCCGAGAGGAGCGTTATATCTAGGTGATATTGAAGGAAATGATCCTGAAACGGTGGTGAACGCAAACGCAGTCAAAAGGTACTATGTCTAAGTTTTACTTCGGTTCTTGTCTCGTCTATCAGGACTATGTCATCAGCAAATAGCATACACCAAGGAACATCCCCTTGAATATGCCGCGTCAAAGCATCCATCACCAAGGCAAACAAGAGGGGGCTAAGCGCAGATCCTTGATGGAGCCCCATAACCACCGGGAAATGGTCTGAGTCGCCACCCACTGTCCTAACCCTGGACTTAGCTCCATCGTACATGTCCTTGATTACTCTGATGTAGGCTTCCGGCACGCTCTTAGCCTCCGGGCACCTCCATAGTACCTCCCTAGGGACCTTGTCATACGCCTTCTCCAAGTCGATAAACACCATGTGCAGGTCCTTCTTCATATCCCTGAACTGTTCCACCAATCTCCTAACAAGGTGTATAGCTTCTGTAGTGAACCGACCCGGCATGAAACCGAACTGGTTCACGGAGATAGATGTCGCCTCCCTCACCCTAGCCTCGATCACCCGCTCCCAGACCTTCATGGTGTGGCTTATTAATTTGATACCCCTATAGTTGTTGCAACACTGGATATCCCCTTTGTTTTTGTACAAGGGCACCACCGTATTCCACCTCCACTCCTTCGGCATCCTTTTAGTCCTATAGATTGCATTGAACAACCTGGTGAGCCACTCCACTCCTGGCTTACCCATGCATTTCCAGAACTCCACCGGGATTTCGTCCGGCCCGGTCGCTCGACCTCTACTCATCCTACGCAAAGCCCCCACGACCTCTTCCAGCCTAAAGCGCCTGCGGTACTCTAGGTCTCTATGACGCTCTGAATGCCCCAGCTCCCCTTGTTCTATGTTTTGGCCCCCCTCCTCGTTTAGAAGGTCTCGGAAGTACGCCTGCCATCTCTGTTTGACTTGAGACTCCCCCATCAGAACTCTACCATCCTCATCCTTGCCGCACCTGACCTGGTCTAGGTCTCGCGCCTTCCTTTCCCTCACTTAGGCTAACCGGAATAACTTCTTGTCCCCGCCTTTCTCCCCAATTCCTCGTACATGCGGCCAAAAGCCGCGTTTTAGCCTCCAAGACCGCCAATTTCGCTTCATTCCTTGCTACCTTATAGCTCTCTCTGTTCACCCGCCTTTCTTCCTCGCTTGTGCTCCCTGCCAACATCACAAAAGCAGCTTTCTTCGCCTCTACTTTTCCTTGCACTACGTCGTTCCACCACCAGTCGCTCTGATGTCTGCCTAGATTGCCTTTGGTTACTCCAAAATTAGGCTGAAAAGTGACATCCACTTCGGACAAAACATGCATGATTTTACTAGGTGCTCAAATACTTGAAATGATTTTCAATTCATTGTTTATGGGAAATCCTAAAAGGTAATGAGAAAAGATTGGCAGAGCTAGGAGCACTGGTGTTGTTCATCTTACTGTTACAATTTAATTACTCTGTACCATGTTTAGCTCATTAATTATGCTTTCACGTGGTTGGTACTTGAAAGTTTTCACCTACTTATTTCTGTTTAATTGTTTCTTTTGGTCCTATTTCTAAGGCTTGGGCTTGTACCATGAAACGAAGCAAATAGACAATGGAAACAGAGTCGCGGTCAAATTTTGCCCAGAATATCACAACGTCCACTTAATCACACCTTGATTTAAAGTTCTGTCTCATCAATATGCTCAAATGTTAGTATTAGCAAATGCTTAAGGACTTTTGGGTCTGCATCATAGAGCTTCACTATGCTAGAATTGAATTTTAGACCTAAAATAAACTAAAATTTTAACTAGAAAATTTTCATAGACAGCACCAAATTGTTTGAAAAAAAATGTATGAGACCTTTTTTGTTATATTAATTAAATAAGAAGATGGAGGATAAATCCTAGTTAAGGATAGTTAATTCTAGGTACAAGATGAATAATATAAATAGAAAAACATAGCTGAATATAAATGCTGGCAGTGATTATGACCAGATTTAATAGCATAAAGAAAGATGCATTACGAAACATTAAATGACAATAAAATGTAAATAAAAGAAAAGATTCACCCAATCTTGAGTGCGGCGGATCCTTCTTTATTTGATAAAGATGAATGATAGACAAATATAATAAATTTAGGACCCTTTTTGGATCTAATGAAGGTATGAGATGACATATCCTCTAATATCTTTATAGAAGTGTATTTACATATTTTTTAGAGAGAGGAAGAGAGCCCCTTTCTGGGAAGACCTCTCTTCCTATTTATAAGGGTATCCATAAAAATCCTAAAAAAGTAAATTAAAGCATAAAAAAAAACTAGATGTTTCATCAATATCTGACCCCGATCTTCTTGTGCGACCATAGCATATGTCTCCTCGTGCAGAATTTCTCTGATCTAATATTGAAGTTTGTGACAGAGATGATGGGTAAACGAGTATTCTCAATAGGGTGTCTAAGAAAAAATGGAAAAAAGAAGTGTCTTAACGTAAGGGAGCAGAGTGCGACATTAAGGTGGTTTTTTTTTATTGGCGTGGAAGATAAGGACAGACGATTGTAGTATTTTAGACCGGAAATATTATGCGGTGATTAGTGAGTTGGATCCGATCCGAGTGCTTTCCTGTTACGTGGTTTGTGTTTTCTCGTAAAATATTCTTTTTGGTCATAATCTTATATTGCCACTGAAGTTTGGAGATATGACAATGATGCCCACTGAAGTTTCTTATTGCTCACAATTACCTTACTTTCTTGTCTTATTCGATGACAATGCTTGTGGTGGAGAAAATTTATAATGCATAATTCGAACTAATTTGTCTAACTCAAATAAAATTATCCCCAGGTGGACATTATACAAGCATTACGGAGAACATTTCTAAGAAAGGGTATTAATCGTGATTAATGAATCACGTTCTTATTCTTTCTTGAAAGTTATTTTTTTCTCTTTTTGTTTTCTTATTGGCTTTATGATATTGGAGAGGAAATGGGCTTTCATGGCTCTTACAATATTGAAATTAAGAAAGTATTTATTTTAAATCTCTTAAGTATAAAAGATAAATCTCTTATGTATATCTATATTATATTAAAAGCACGAAGGCCCTTAGCGAAATGTCGTTCGCCTTTTTTACCCTTTTAAAATAGAGTTTACACCGGACAATATAGTAATTTAATTATTTTATAAATATTTAAAACTATTCACTTAATTATTTTAGTTTTTCGATTTTTTTGGTAAATTTTTCTTCAATTATTTGTTATTAAACTTTTCCTTAATTCATTGGTTTAAATTTGTCACGTTTCTTACTTAATAAGGAATCTTAACATTTCACTTAATTAGTTTAGTTTTCTGATTTTTTTGGTAAAGTTTTCTTCATTTTTTTTGGAAAAGTTTTCTTCAATTATTTATTATTAAACTTTTCCTTAATTAATTGGTAATAAAACTTTGTCATGTTTCTTACCTAATAAGAAACTTAACCAAAAAAAATGTGCACGTACAAAGTAAAGTTCACTTAAGTGAATTTAGGTTTCTGATTTTTTTTTTTTTTTGGTAAATTTTTCTTCAAATTTTTGTTATTAAAATTTTCCTTCATTAATTGGTATTTGTCACGTTCTAAATCACATAAAAAAGCTTAACACTTAATTAATTTAGTTTTCTGATTTTTTTGGTAAAGTTTTCTTCATTTTTTTGTAAAAGTTTTCTTCAATTATTTATTATTAAACTTTTCCTTAATTAATTGGTAATAAAACTTTGTCATGTCACTTAATTAATTTAGTTTTCTGATTTTTTTGGTAAAGTTTTCTTCATTTTTTTTGGAATAGTTTTCTTCAATTATTTATTATTAAACTTTTCCTTAATTAATTGGTAATAAAACTATGTCATGTTTCTTACCTAATAAGAAACTTAACCAAAATAAAAATCTGCACGTACAAAGTAAAGTTCACTTAAGTGAATTTAGGTTTCTGATTTTTTTTTTCTTGGTAAATGTTTTTTCAAATATTTATTATTAAAATTTTCCTTCATTAATTGGTATTTGTCACGTTCTAAATTACATAAAAAAGCTTAACACTTAATTAATTTAGTTTTCTGATTTTTTTGGTAAAGTTTTCTTCATTTTTTTTGGAAAGTTTTCTTCAATTATTTATTATTAAACTTTTCCTTAATTAATTGGTAATAAAACTTTGTCATGTTTCTTACCTAATAAGGAACTTAACCAAAAAAAATCTCCACGAACAAAGTAAAGTTCACTTAAGTGAATTTAGGTTTCTGATTTTTTTTTTGGTAAATTTTTCTTCAAAAATTTATTATTAAAATTTTCCTTCATTAATGGTATTTGTCACGTTCTAAATTACATAAGAAAGCTTAACATAATTGTGTACCATAATACTTCTATAAAAGAAGCTCAATGTCACAATTTAATCATCAAAGTTCGCTTTATTGCAACACTATAATTTCAGGTGTTGTTTCTTTTACTAATATCTATGTCTTTTGCTACTTTGTATTTTGTAAGCACGTTTGCAGGCACAAAATTTTAGTATTGTATCAATAATTTTTTTTATTGTTGCATCAGTAAATTTTTATTATATAGTTTTTGTTTCATGTTTTGAATAATGGCTAATTTCACATCTCACGTAATTTAAAAATTTATTACAGGCTATTGAAGAATTGGAATTCATCACAGAAAATCGGTTAGACATTCGATCTAAGTCTTATCACTTAAATAGTAGTATTATTTATTTCCTTTGTAGTATAATTAATAATACTTATAATTGCTATGCCAGCTCAAGTTACTTATTTTAAAAAAAAATAGACTATCTGCTTTAATTTGTGTTATATTAATACTACATGATTTGTGTTATTGCAATTTTCATGGTTGAATCACTCACATTTCAACAAATACGTCCGTTCAGGTAAATAATTTTCCTTATATCATAAAATAATCAATTATTGAATTAGTCACTTTAATTGCTTATAAAACTCGTATGCATGCTTTATTTTAGGTACGCTTGCAATGGCCAGTAAAAAAGAATTGTTAGACCAATGTGTCCCAATTAATAGTCTAAGAGTATCTGATTCGTCTTGGGTAATACGAGTGTTGGTGTTTGGGAGTGGAATAGTAAAAGAGTTCAACAATAAAACAAATCAAGGCACCCGAAAAATTGTGACATTAGTTGACGAAGAGGTAATTGTTATTTTATTTCAGGTCTTTTCATATTATAGTTTTAACAATCAGATTAACTTACAGTGAGATTTTTTACAGGGAACAAAAATTCACGCTACACTTTTCAATGGTTATATTGAGTTGTGGAAAAAATATTTAGAACAAAACAAAATCTGTTATATCATAAAGGCCCTTAGCGAAATGTCGTTCGCCTTTTTTATCCTTTTAAAATAGAGTTTACACCGGACAATATAGTAATTTAATTATTTTATAAATATTTAAAACTATTCACTTAATTATTTTAGTTTTTCGATTTTTTTGGTAAATTTTTCTTCAATTATTTGTTATTAAACTTTTCCTTAATTCATTGGTTTAAATTTGTCACGTTTCTTACTTAATAGGGAATCTTAACTTTTCACTTAATTAGTTTAGTTTTCTGATTTTTTTGGTAAAGTTTTCTTCATTTTTTTTGGAAAAGTTTTCTTCAATTATTTATTATTAAAATTTTCCTTAATTAATTGGTAATAAAACTTTGTCATGTTTCTTACCTAATAAGAAACTTAACCAAAAAAAATGTGCATGTACAAAGTAAAGTTCACTTAAGTGAATTTAGGTTTCTGATTTTTTTTTTTTGGTAAATTTTTCTTCAAATTTTTGTTATTAAAATTTTCCTTCATTAATTGGTATTTGTCACGTTCTAAATCACATAAAAAAGCTTAACACTTAATTAATTTAGTTTTCTGATTTTTTTGGTAAAGTTTTCTTCATTTTTTTTGTAAAAGTTTTCTTCAATTATTTATTATTAAACTTTTCCTTAATTAATTGGTAATAAAACTTTGTCATGTCACTTAATTAATTTAGTTTTCTGATTTTTTTGGTAAAGTTTTCTTCATTTTTTTTGGAATAGTTTTCTTCAATTATTTATTATTAAACTTTTCCTTAATTAATTGGTAATAAAACTATGTCATGTTTCTTACCTAATAAGAAACTTAACCAAAAAAAAAATCTGCACGTACAAAGTAAAGTTCACTTAAGTGAATTTAGGTTTCTGATTTTTTTTTCTTGGTAAATGTTTTTTCAAATATTTATTATTAAAATTTTCCTTCATTAATTGGTATTTGTCACGTTCTAAATTACATAAAAAAGCTTAACACTTAATTAATTTAGTTTTCTAATTTTTTTGGTAAAGTTTTCTTCATTTTTTTTGGAAAGTTTTCTTCAATTATTTATTATTAAACTTTTCCTTAATTAATTGGTAATAAAACTTTGTCATGTTTCTTATCTAATAAGGAACTTAACCAAAAAAAATCTCCACGAACAAAGTAAAGTTCACTTAAGTGAATTTAGGTTTCTGATTTTTTTTTTGGTAAATTTTTCTTCAAAAATTTATTATTAAAATTTTCCTTCATTAATGGTATTTGTCACGTTCAAAATTACATAAGAAAGCTTAACATAATTGTGTACCATAATACTTCTATAAAAGAAGCTCAATATCACAATTTAATCATCAAAGTTCGCCTTATTGCAACACTATAATTTCAGGTGCTGTTTCTTTTACTAATATCTATGTCTTTTGCTACTTTGTATTTTGTAAGCACGTTTGCAGGCACCAAATTTTAGTATTGTATCAATAATTTATTTTTATTATTGCATCAATAAATTTTTATTATATAGTTTTTGTTTCGTGTTTTGAATAATGGCTAATTTCACATCTCACGTAATTTAAAAATTTATTACAGGCTATTGAAGAATTGGAATTCATCACAGAAAATCGGTTAGACATTCAATCTAAGTCTTATCACTTAAATAGTAGTATTATTTATTTCCTTTGTAATATAATTAATAATACTTATAATTGCTATGCCAGCTCAAGTTACTTGTTTTAAAAAAAAATAGACTATCTGCTTTAATTTGTGTTATATTAATACTATATGATTTGTGTTATTGCAATTTTCATGGTTGAATCACTCACATTTCAACAAATACGTCCGTTCAGGTAAACAATTTTCCTTATATCATAAAATAATCAATTATTGAATTAGTCACTTTAATTGCTTATAAAACTCTTATGCATGCTTTATTTTAGGTACGCTTGCAATGGCCAGTGAAAAAGAATTGTTAGACCAATGTGTCCCAATTAATAGTCTAAGAGTAACTGATTCGTCTTGGGTAATATGAGTGTTGGTGTTTGGGAGTGGAATAGTAAAAGAGTTCAACAATAAAACAAATCAAGGCACCCGAAAAATTGTGACATTAGTTGACGAAGAGGTAATTGTTATTTTATTTCAGGTCTTTTCATATTATAGTTTTAACAATCAGATTAACTTACAGTGAGATTTTTTACAGGGAACAAAAATTCACGCTACACTTTTCAATGGTTATATTGAGTTGTGGAAAAAATATTTAGAACAAAACAAAATCTGTTATATCATAAACGGACGCATCAATAGTGCAAATCCTAATTTTCAATCAGTGCACAAGGAACTTGAGATTGGATTTAAGGAAAGTACATTAGTTGAAGAAAGCAATAGCCACTTTTCGACCATTGGTTTTTCAAATAATTTTATTTCATTCGATGAGGCATCAAAGTGCACAAATGGAACAATTTTTGGTAAGTTGTTTAGATTTCATCCCATAATCTTTACTAAATGTACAAACAATATTTTATTTTTATTGTCCTTATTAATGTTTTGGTAATATAAATATAATTGTTTTGATATTCTTTTTAGATATAGTTGGAATTTTAGTGGATGTTAAACCCTCTATGGGAGAAGGTTCATGTCACGACCCCAAATCCGGTCGTGATGGCGCCCATCACATTGCTAAGCCAGCCTGACCAATCAATATCGACCACGGAGCTAGAAGCTCTCTTTAGCCCATTTAAGCATATTAATTTATGAAACAATAGTAATACGTATACCAACAACGGGGAAACCAAGTCCCAAAATATACTAACTCCCATAGACCAAGGGTCAAGAGTCATGAGCCTCTACTGAACATGAGTATAAAAGGTTTACAAGAATACCAAGTGCGGAAAGAAATGTCAATACAAAATCAAAAGACAATAGGAAGGAATATCGGGTCCTGCGGACTCTGCAGCTACCTCGAATATCCACAAACGTCGCCTCGCACAGCTACTGGATCACTGCTGAGAGGTACCTGGATCTGCACACAAGGTGCAGGGAGTAAAATGAGTACCGCCAGACTCAGTGGTAATAAACAAGGGTAAGACAGCGCAGATAAGAAATCCGCAATAAAGCACTATGTAAAGCTATAATCAGCTACCCTGTCACAGAAATCAATCTTCACTGTACCTGTTCCAACAATTACCAATAAATAGCATAACAGCTAGCAGATGTAGCTAAATGCAATGCAATGCATGATATGACCGCTACGGCGTGTAGCCCGACTCCAATTTTGGGTACCCGTGCTCACCGTGGGGGTTCAGACTCCGGAGGGGCTCCTACAGCCCAAGCACATCTCATAGAGATATCCCTGCGGCGCGCGGTCCGATCCAACATATACCTCGCTGCGGCGTGCAGCCCGATCCACTACTAGTCAGCTAATATGCAGATACAGCCTCGCAGGCTCAAAAGTAGTTTTTGAAAACTCTTTTATCATTTTTCGGTTGGAAAACAGTAATATCAAGTTCCAGAGATTGGAATTTGCATAATAACAAAAATAGCTGCGGACTAGTAGTAAACTAGCATGTCTATGTGATAAGACAATGATAACGATCCTCGCGGGATCCAATAACCGGCTCACGGCCCACATGTATACTCAACCGCCCAAGAAGGGGGTTCCTCGGCTCAAGAGTGGCCATTATCACAATATATAATATGCAACCGCCCAAGAAGGGGGTTCAATGGCTCGAGAATAGCCAATAATACAGTATCAACAAGTCGGACTAATATATAGTCTCCAGTTCATGATCGACCCCGCACTCTCAAGAGTGTGCGTGTCTCGCCGCTATACAGCATCACAAAGTGGTATACCGGGGTTTCGAACCCGCCGGTCATCACCCACATCTATTACTCACCTCAATACGGCGCGACGACTACTCCGCAATGCCCTTGCCACGAGAATCAAGCTCCGCACGCGTAGAATCTGATCAAATACAGGTAGAAATACAACAAATTAGGCTAATGGGACGACACCCAATCAATACAACTCGATTTACATTAAAATTCCCAAAGTTGTCAAAACCCGACTTTCGGTACGCTTGTCGAAAAATTACAAAAGTTACATATTCGGAATCCTCATCTCGATACGAGTCTAGGCATATAAAATTTACCAAAATCGGACTCCATTTGCCCACTCAAATCGGTGTTTTTCTTTAATTTAGGCCTAGGGCTCAAACCCACCTTTAATCTTCCATTTACAGAAATTTAACCCATGGATTCATGTTAAAATGATGTACTTAAGCCACAAAACTTACCTCCAACGATTCCCCGTCGAAATCCCTTCAATTCCCGTCCAAAAGCTCTCAAGAATGGCCAAAAATGGTGGAAAAATGGTTGTTTTCGCGACTGAAATGTTTTTAACATTCTGTCCGGTACTGTAGCTAACACTATGCGATCGCATTAGAGCATTGCGATCGCATAGAACAAATTTGTCGGGCACTGTAGCTAAGCCTATGCGATTGCATAGAACAAAATCCCGGGTACTGTAGCTAACACTATGCGATCGCATCAGAGCATTGCGATCGCATAGAACAAAATCCTGGGTACTGTAGCTAACACTATGCGATCGCATTCGAGCATTGCGATCGCATAGAACAAAATTTCTCTGCAATTTTTCTGCTGCAGTTTTCAACTCAAAATTTCCCGTTAGCCATCCGAAATCACCCCGAGGCCCCCGGGACCTCAATCAAAGCCACCAGTATATCACATTACCTCATTCAAACTTGCTCATAACATAAAAACACCATCATAAACATCAAAATCACCAATTACACACAGATTCAAGCCTAAGTTTCTTCAAAACTTCCAAATTACGCATTCCATCAAAAACCCGACTAAACGACGTCCGAATGACCTGAAATTTTGCAGGCACATCCAAAATCACCTAACGGAGCTACTGCAACTTTCGGAATTTCATTCCGACCCCCGATCAAAATCTCACCTACCGTTCGGATTTCGCCAAAATTCAACCTTAGCCAATTCAAGCCTATTTCTACACCGGCCTCCAAATTCAATTCCGATCGCTCCCCTAAGTCACAAATCACCTCCCGGAACTAACCGAATCATCAGAATCCGATTCCAAGCCCTCTAACCAAATAGTCAACTCCGGGTTGACTTTCCTTATTCAAGTTTCCTTCACAAAGGCTATATGCCTCATTTTCAATCCAATTCACTCCTAACTCGCCCGATATACTCTAATACTGTTTTAAAAGCATAATATATGTAAATGCAAGGTAACGGGGTGGTAATTCCCGTAACGACGGGCCGGGTCGTTACAGTTCAAAGAAACAAAGGGAGATAGTGCTTATCAACGAGATGTAAGTTGGTAGTTTTAATTCAATATGTTAAATATTTTTTTGTAATTCAGATGTTAATGTTTAATATATTTAACTGTAAATTTTAGGGTTGATAGAAAGATTGTAACCTTATGGAATAATTTCTCGGAGATAGACGGTCAAGTACTACAAAAATTGATCGATGAAAAACCTATTGTTGCGGCATGTGATGTTAGGAAAACATCATATAGAGGTAATATATCAAGAACTTGGGTATTTTTATGTAAATTGTAGATTTTTTTATATTATATTTAACCTTTTTTTAATTTGTGAAGGAAATTTTTCAATATCTACTACATATGTTAGTAGTATAATGATAAATCCAAAGTTTGAAAAGGCAGTAGCTCTCAAAAAATGGTAATATTTGCTTAGTGTTATGAAATAATAAAAGAAGAAGAACAATATTGCAGAGAAAGAGAGAGAATTCTTATTGAATTTTTTGGATGATTTACAATGGGGTAAGACCCCTCTATTTATAGGAGAAATTATGACTTAGTCACAAAGTAAAACTCTCCACAAGATAGACATTCACTCCAAATAGAATTCTAGACATTCACTCCAAATAGAATTCTATTCTTAACACTCCCCTTGAATGTCTACTCAATAAGTAATGTGCCTCATTAAAACCTTAACTAAAATAAAACCCAATGGGAAAAAAAATTTAGAAAAGGAAAAAGAGTACACATATCTAATAATACGCCTTTTGGTTGCCTCGTTAAAAACCTCGCAAGGAAAACCCAGTGGGACAAAACCTTGTAAGGGAAAAAGAGTGCAACGCGCATTAACTCCCCCTGATGAGAGCATCAATTCACATCCTTAAGCCTTCGCATCCCGATCTTGTACACTAGCTTCTTGAAGGTTGACGTTGGTAGAGATTTTGTGAACAAATCAGCCATATTATCACTTGAACGAATCCGTTGCACATTAATATCACCATTCTTTCTTTTGAAGATCATGTGTGAAAAATAACTTTGGTGAAATGTGCTTTGTCCTATCTCCTTTTATGAATCCTCCCTTCAGTTGAGCTATGCATGCTGCATTGTCTTCATACAAAATAGTGGGTAACTTGTCACATTTCATACCACATTTATCTCGAATAAGATGTATTATAGACCTCAACCACACGCACTCTCGACTTGCTTCATCAATAGCAATCATCTCAGCATGATTAGATGAAGTAGCCACAATTGATTGCTTAGTCGATCGCCAAGATATGGCAGTGCCTCCACAGGTAAACACATAACCTGTTTGAGATCGAGCCTTGTGTGGGTCGGATAAATATCCAGCATCAGCATAACCAATAAGATCGGGACTGCAATTGTTGCCATAAAATAAGCCCATATCGGTAGTCCCTTTTAGATACCGCAATATGTGTTTGATCACATTCCAATGTCTCCTTGTGGGAGCAGAGCTATATCTTGCTAAGACATTAACTGGAAAAGTTATGTCAGGCCTTGTAGTATTGGCAAGATACATTAGTGCACCAATTGCACTAAGATATGGTACTTCAGGACCAAGTAGCTCTTCATTCTCTTCTTGAGGCCGGGATGGATCTTTGTTCACATCAAGTGATCGAACAACCATCAGAGTACTTAATGGATGTGCTCCATCCATGTAAAACCGTTTAAGTACCTTTTCTATGTAGGTAGATTGATGAACAAAAATTCCGTTTGCCAAATGTTCAATTTGCAAACCAAGACATAATTTTGTCTTTCCGAAATCAGGAATCTCGAACTCCTTCTTTAAATAATCAATTGCCTTTTGGAGTTCTATAGGAGTTCCAATAAGGTTTATGTCATCAATATATACGGCAAGTACAACAATTTCCGATGTTGTTTTCTTTATGAAAACACATGGGCAAATGGCATCATTTATATAGCCTTCCTTTAATAAATACTCACTAAGATGATTATACCATATTCGTCCTGATTGCTTTAGACCATACACAGATCTTTGCAATTTGATTGAAAACATTTCCCGGAATTTTGAATTATTAGGCATTTTGAAGCCCTCGGGAATTTTCATGTATATCTCATTATCAAGTGAGCCGTAAAGGTAGGCGGTAACCACATCCATTAAATGCATGTCAAGTTTTTCATGGACAACAAAACTAATGAGATAACGGAATGTTATAGCATCCATAACGGGTGAATATGTCTCTTCATAATCAACACCAGGCCTTTGTAAAAATCCTTGTGCAACAAGGCGTGCCTTATATCTTTGTACCTCATTTTTCTCATTTCTCTTGCGTACAAAGACCCATTTATAGCCAACAGGCTTAACACCATTAGGTGTTTGGACTACAGGCCCAAAAACTTCACGTTTTGCAAGTGAATTCAACTCCGATTGGATTGCTTCTTGCCATTTTGGCCAATCAAGTCTTTGTCGACATTCTCCAACAGGATTGAGGTTCAAGATCCTCATTTTCTTGCATAATGCTGGATGCAACATTATATGCAAAGACATAATCCACCACTATATCCACTCGATTCAAATTTGTCTCAATATCGATTGGATTTATTGATAGTTCCTTATTTTCTTGAGTCTCGAGCTCAGTGGATTCCTCATGAATCTCAGAATTTATTAAGTCGTGGATTTCATCATAAGATTTTTTCATAGTGTCATTTTGATCATTTATTTTCCTTTTTCTAGGATTTCGATCTTTGGAACCTAATGGTCTGCCACGTTTCAGTCGTGCTTTTGACTCATTAGCTATGACACTAGAAGATTGTCCAATAGGGACATCAATACGGATTGGAACATTCTCCGCAGGGATATGTGATTTTGTTATCCTTTTCATATCCGTAAATGCATCGGGCATTTGATTTGCTATTTTCTGCAAATGAATAATCTTTTGTACCTCTTTTTCACAAATAGAGGCACGTGGATCAAGATGAGATAATGATGGATTTTTCCACAAAATTTCCCGTTTGGTTTCACCAACTTCTCCCCTAATTTTGGGAAAAGTGTCTCATCGAATCGACAGGTCTGCAAATCATGCAGTAAACAAATCTCTCGTTAATGGCTCGAGGTAGCGAATAATGGAGGGCGATTCAAACCCAACATATATTCCTAACCTTCTTTGCGGACCCATTTTGGTGCGATATGGCGGTGCTACAAGCACATATACCGCGCATCCAAAAGTTCTTAAATGGGATATATTAGGTTCATGACCCAAAACTAATTGCAACGGGGAATATTTATGATAATTTGTCGGTCTCAGACGAACTAGCATTGCTGCATGCAAAATGGCGTGACCCCAAACAGAAGTGGGCAGCCTCGTTTTCATGAGTAACGGTCTTGCTATCAATTGCAGGCGTTTAATTAAAGACTCTACAAGACCATTTTGAGTGTGAACATGAGCTACAAGATGTTCCACTTTTATCCCAATTGATAAGCAATAATCATTAAATGCTTGGGATGAAAACTCAGCAGCATTATCAAGTCTAATAGACTTAATTGGATTATGAGGAAATTGTGCCCGTAATCGAATTATTTGTGCCATTAATTTTGCAAACGCAAGGTTGCGAGATGACAATAGGCACACATGGGACCATCTAGAGGATGCGTCTATCAAGACCATAAAATATCGGAACGACCCACTAGGTGGGTGAATAGGTCCACAAATGTCCCCTTGTATACGTTCCAAAAACGCAGGGGACTCAATTCCAACCTTTGTTGGTGATGGTCTAATAATTAACTTGCCTTGATAACAAGAAGTGCAAGAAAATTCATCATTTAAAAGAATCTTTAAATTCTTTAATGGATGCCCATTTGAGTTTTCTATGATTCGTCTCATCATGATTGATCCAGGGTGTCCCAATCGATCATGCCAAAGTACAAAAGTATTGGAATCGGTAACCTTTTGGTTTACAATAGAATGTGCCTCAATTGCACTAATTCTTGTCCAATACAGACCACAAGACAAAGATGGGAACTTCTCAATAGCCCTTTTCTGGCGAGAGACATTTTTGGTAATGATGAGATATTCAAGATTATCCTCATCTATTGTCTCAATATGATATCCATTTCTGCGGATATCTTTTGTCACACCTCCTTTTTGCGCACCCGCGAGGGCACGAGGGATAAAAGGGAGTTTTTTCCAATTAAAGGACAACCAAAACGGGATTCATTTATTGAGAGATTCGGAGTCGCCACTTGGGAGATTTATGGTGTCCCAAGTCACCGGTTTGAATCCCGAATTGAGGAAAGGTTTGACTCTATTTAATGGTCCGCGAACCAGAAATCCGGATAAGGAATTCTGTTAACTCGGGAGAAGGTGTTAGGCATTCCCTAGTTCCGTGGTTCTAGCACGGTCGCTCAACTGTCGTATTTGGCTTATTTATCTAATTTATAACATGCTTTAACTTATGTGCAAATCTTAACTTTTAACCACTTTTAGTATTATTATTATTATTTTAATAAAAGAATTGCAACATTGTGGAAATGCGTCTCGAACCACGTCGCACCAGTACGCCCGTGATTGTCGATGCATTTCGACTTCGTTGAGATTTGGATTTGGGTCACATAAATGTGCACCCGAGTTTAAGGAGATAGCATTATTAAATACGCGCCTAAAGATACTAACGCGTTATTGTTTTGGGAATGCCGTGAAATCCACCAAACGGCACACCCCAAAATCTAAATATTTCATATATACATTTATGAGGGCCCCGCAACTTATGCATTTTTGTTTGGCGAGGCTTGTCTCATTTTTATTTTTTTTTAAAGAGCATTTCTAAACTAATACATGAGAGCCATAAGTTCTGAAAATTATTAGAGAAAAATGTAGAGTTAATCGCTACAAATCATGCTAGAACCGCACATAATTTTGTCAGAAATATGCTATTTGGATCTGGATGCGAGAAATGGCCATCAACAATTATTTGACTCGGATGCCTTTTGATTTAGCTCTTATATCGAATCTGTCTTATAAAGCAAATTAACTTGGTTTTGGATAATTAGCTCAAAGACAACAGGGAAATGAGACGAAAGATTTTCATCACAGAAACAACCAAAAGGATCAAACTCAATTCTCAAAATCCAATAAATAAACCAATACTAATTTAGTAACTAGCAATATAGTGAGAAGGCAAAATTCAAACTTTGTATCAAATGAGTTTGAAGTTGAAAAACTCACATGTGCGTGATCCAAACAAACTCCGACTATCGAACTGAATATCAAACAAGACTTTAGCAACGCCGGAACCTTGAACGGGAAACTACTTCAGCGACCTCGAAGCTTACTGGGAAAGCTCGAAACCCCTAGTGGTTCTGTGCGGAGACGCGGCAGATTTTGGAAGGGAACAAGGCTGACATTTTTGAGCTTCAAGAGTGATAGATGGATGCCCCCAATGAGAAGAACCAATCAGAAACGGATGGGGGATCTGTTGGACTCGCGCGGGGTTTGGTTCGTTCAAAGTTCAGGTGCGACGAGAGGCAGCAACGGTGAGGGTGACTATTGGTATCGTTTGTGCTGGTGGCGTTAGGCTGTTATGGCTGTTGGAGGGTGAGGTCGACTGCTACTCATGAGCTGACTGGACAGCATCGAGCAACTAGTTCTTGCTTCCGGCGAGCTGCTGCAGGTGACTGGTTATGGCGTGAAGCTGGCGACGTTGGCTTGGAGATGGAGCTGCTGATCGTTAATGGTTCGTTGGTTGTTTCTGCTGTGCGAGAGGCTGTGTGTTTGGAGAAATTTCAGTGAGTTTTTGGTTCCAAAGGGGTGGTGGGCGATGGAAAAATGAGAGTTGCGGCTGGCTCTTTTGTTGATGAAGAAGAAGATCGCTGCTCCAGTGTTTTTTCTTCTTTGTTTTTCTTCCGTTCAAAAAATGTCTATCCTCTCACTGTTTTTTCAAAATCCCTTTTAAGAAGAATAAACAGTCCCCTATTGTATTCTTTTTCCTCTTCCTTTCCCAACGTTACTTTTCAATTTTGTAGTCTTGTTTTTTTATTATTAGAAAATTAGTCCCATTTCTTATTGTCCCCCTTTGTTTAAGAAACCTTGGTCTCCTTTCACGTGAGTATGTCTCCCTCCTTTTAAAAATGAAGAACGAAAATAGTACTCTCATTTTGTATCATTTTCTTCTTTTTTTTTTTGTCTTTTTTCTTTTGTTTTTATTTTCTTTTTGTCATTTTCTAATTATTCTCCCATCCCCCATTATGTATTGTCCCTATAGTGTGTGCATGTGTGGGTATGGGTTATTTTGCCCGTATTCCCCGTGTGGTGGACTCGGATTATTATGGGCTAGGTCCGAAAATTATAAAACCGGGTAGTTTGAACCCGAATATTATTCTTTGCCCGGAACCGAGAATGAGAACACAGTGTTATTAATTAATCCTACGTAAGCAAAATAACTATAAGACTCATAATTAAAACAAAATTATTTTTTATATATTTTTTCAAGATTAAAGTAACTACAAAATGTTAATGGAACTATTTTTATTATTTTCGTTTTTATAGAAAGATAAAAATATAAAGTACTATTTTTGTATTTTTCAAGTTTAAACATGACTACGAAACATTAATAAAACTATATTTTTGTTATTTTTCATTTTAAGGTAAAAATAAAGTAAAAGAGTCAAATTTAGTTAAAATAGCTATATTAAAACTAAACTAAATATTTTACGCTAAAAATATAAAAAATCTCGGGGAGGGTCAAAAATCACGCGTTTACAGCTGCCCCTCTTTGACTGAAAACACAAAGAGTTTTCAGACAAAGAACGACTAGACAAGTGTTTTTGACCCGACCCTTATTCGGAGGGACTAAACTAAAAGAAGAGGAATGTGACCGAGCCCTTGTATCTGAGCTGCCTACATATCCTTGGCTATAAAGGAATCAGGCCACGTGTAGTTCGAAAGTGAGTGAAGAAGGGGTATACCGAGGTGGAGAGCCAGTCGAGGTGTCGTTCCGTCGAGGTTTCGTTCCATCGAGGTTCCGGTCCGTGGTCCCGCTATTACATCAAAAATCCAACATGAAAAAGACTAACTAAGCCTATCAGCTACTAGTTACAAGATTCCTATCTATAAGTCTTCTGAAGCTTGATCTTGAGTATTGGTTGGTGCTTCATGCGGACTCTAAATTTGAACCTTGATACTTGCTAGTTGTAGGTGCTGCTTTTCGGATCAAGACCAGGTATGCAGTGCTTGTGACCTCAGCCATGTCTTGAGTACACCACATCTTTTATCAACTTCTACACTTGGATTAACTCTTTGCCTTTTGTTTTCATTGTGACTGACTTCTATTGATCATCTCGGACTGTTGACTCGCATTCTGGTCGCAAGCTTCTTTTGTTGCTAACTTACATTGCACTCCGAAGTGAATTCCCTTACTTGTGATCTTCGAACTATTATCCTTCGAAGTCTGAATCTATCTTTTCTGATCCTTGTTGCCTTCCTTCTGATTCATGCTGGGGATTTCCGTTACACTCACTCACTTTCGATTGTTCACTATCCTTATCAAATCTTGGAAACTGAGACGGCGTTCTGCTTTTCTGGCGGGCTTCTGACTTTAACAACAAACTCTAATCATAAATTGCCATTCCCTTCTTCAAGTGGGCACCTGATTACCAAAACTTGAAATGTATAGATCGAATGATTACCATCTCGGGAGAAAAAAAAATTCATCGAACTAAGATTTTGATATCTTAGGAGAAAGATTCATGAGACTAAGATTTTGACGCTAGGAGATAATTCCTCAGACTAGGTCTAAATTGTTGTGATCTCAGGAGAAAGATTCATCAGACTGAGATTTTGATATCTTAGGAGAAAGATTCATCAGACTAAGATTTTGACGCTAGGAGATAATTCCTCCGACTAGGTCTAAATTGTTGTGATCTCAGGAGAAAGATTCATCAGACCGAGATTTTGATATCTTAGGAGAAAGATTCATCAGACTAAGATTTTGACGCTAGGAGATAATTCCTCATACTAGGTCTAAATTGTTGTGATCTCAGGAGAAAGATTCATCGGACTGAGATTTTGATATCTTAGGAGAAAGATTCATCGGACTAAGATTTTGACGCTAGGAGATAATTCCTCAGACTAGGTCTAAATTGTTGCCTTACTTAAAATATTCCAATTGTTGCTTCATTCTTCTTGTTGCTTTCATCTAAAACCTCTAATTTTTTTTTTATATTTTTTTTTTCACTTCCTATTAAATTATCTTTAACTATAACTTCAAAAACTAAATCGCCACTCCATTCTTCAGGCGGGCTCCCTGACTTCAACTACAACTCAAAACTAAATCGCCACTCCATTCTTCAGGCGGGCTCCCTGATTTCAACTACCACTTCAAAATAAATCGACACTCCATTCTTCGGGTGGGCTCCCTGACTTCAACTACAACTCAAAACTAAATCGCCACTCCATTCTTCAGGCGGGCTCCCTGATTTCAACTACCACTTTAAAATAAATCGCCACTCCATTCTTCAGGCGGGCTCCCTGACTTCAACTACAACTCAAAACTAAATCGCCACTCCATTCTTCAGGCGGGCTCCCTGACTTCAACTATAACTCAAAATAAATCGCCACTCCGTTCTTCAGGCGGGCTCCCAGACTTCAGCTACAACTTCAAAATAAATTGCCACTCCATTCTTCAGCGGGCTTCCTGACTTCAACTACAACTCTAAACTGAATCGCCACTCCATTCTTCAGGCGGGCTCCCTGACTTCAACTATAACTTCAACTAAATCGCCACTCCATTCTTCGGGCGGGCTCCCTAACTTCAACTGCACTTCAAAACTAAATCGCCACTCCATTCTTCAGGCGGGCTCCCTGACTTCAACTACAACTTCAAAATAAAATCGCCACTCCATTCTTCAGGCGGGCTCCCTGACTTCAACTACAACTCAAAACTAAATCGCCACTCTATTCTTCAGGCGGGCTCCCTGACTTCAACATCAACTCACTAACTACATCCCATCCTTTTTTCTAAATTACCTTGTTTCGGAATTGCTTTCCTCCTAGGTCGTGTTATTTCTCCCTTGACTGCTGGGGATATCTTTGGAATTGTTTACTTACCTGCTGGGGATGATGCTGCTGGGAAAATCTTCTCTATTTCCTCCTTTTCTACTTCCTTCAAAACCTATCTCCCGAAATCGCTGGGGATTGAAATGTCATCAGCTGGGGATTACCCTGTCCGGGGATCCCTTTTCCTTCTTCCTCTTTCCAAAACTCCTTCGGGGCTCGTGCTTCGCTCCCTTGAAAAACTTGTAGGATATAATGCTGCCGGGGAAATCTCGAAATCAGTGTTTCATTTTTCCGAGAACTGCTGGGGGTGATACCGGCCTCTTGCCTTTCTGAACGCAAGCTTCCTCGTTTTGTCCTGTCTGCTGGGGGTATAATTTCCTCTATCACAGCTTGTTGTTTTCTTTCTTTCAAAGCTGCTGGGGATAACCGGGTTCAAAGATCATTTCCTCGCGTTATCTGGCTTCTTTCCCCAACCAGGTATTTGGTTTCGAGAAAATTTTCGCAACGGGAGAAAATTTTCTCCCCCAGTTTGAGAATCTTCTTCGTGGCATGCTTTTCTGCCAACAACCCCTCTTCTTCCTGTTTCAAATCAAAGAAAAATTAGTTAGTTTTAAAATGTGGTGGTTGGTTGTGGTGCTCCTGCTGGGGATGGTTCTCCTCTTCTTTCCCTGCTCTGCGTTTCATTGTCAGACCCTGCCGGGGATGTTATCATTTGATGATATTCATGCTGGGGATAGTTTTCTCCTTTCTTGCTTCCCCGCCTTCCTTGACGACTCTTTATTCGCGAACCTTTCCACGTGGTTTTCCACCGACCACCCGAATTCCTATAATAGTGACCCTTCGTGAAGACCTTGCATTTTTTACTGGTGAACCATTTTCTTTATTCACCCTTGTCACTGAAAATACCTTTCTGCTGGGGATATCTCCTTTCTTGCTTCCCCGCCTTCCTTGACGACTCTTTATTCGCGAACCTTTCCACATGGTTTTCCACTGACCACCCGAAGTCCTATAATAGTGACCTTTCGTGAAGACTTTGCATGTTTTACTGGTGAACCATTTTCTTTATTCACCCTTGTCACTGAAAATACCTTTCTGCTGGGGATATCTCCCCTTCTTTGGCGGCATATCTAAGGAATGGGCATTTCCCGACCTTTGAGTCTCATTGGCCTTGGCCTCGAGGTCATTAACCTTCATTGAGATATCCTTTTCACACCGATCCACCCCTTTGTCGATTTCCTATTGTTGGGGAATATCCTTCTGGACACTGGCTTTGCGCTTAATCCCTCCTCACTTATACCACTTGGGTGTACCAATCAAATTCCGTCTTGCATAATTGGAAAGTTGATGGAAAATTTTGAAGTCATTTCTTACAAACGGACTCTATTGGGGAATTCTTTATGAAAGGAGAAAGATAAAAGGAAACAGAATAAAAGACAAAAACGAGGGTGACTCTCTAAAAAGAAAAATTATAAAATAACCCTATCAAACGTGGATACCAACTCTAATGGACATGACATGCACATATAGCCTACCCTCCGTCGTTAAACCGCCTTTTGTAATCTTCTCCTGGGGCTTTCCTATCTCATTTCCAACCTTCGTTCGACTTGTAGTGCCCGAGGGGTTATCACTACCAAGCCTCTCTCATTTTGGTTTTCTCTCAGCTTTCATCGCCTTATGGTGCCTGTGAAGGTTTTCACCGCTAAGACTCTCTCATTTGTGTTACTTTTCCGCTGGGGATTGGTGGTGCTACCGCTAAGATTCTCTCATATTTCTTCTGCTGCAGATCCGAGTCTTTTCCGATGGGAATCAGAGTGTTATGTTCTGATAAGACTTCTCTCATTTGCCTGACTTGGCCTCTTTTAAAGACTGGTCAAAAGGTCTTTCTTTGGACCGTAATGTGGATTTGGATAAGGCTAGAAAGAAATGGTATTAAAGGCTCGAAACAAAACAAAATGGGTTCAAAATTACAACCTTCGGAGTCTACATCTTCCTTTATAAACACAACTTTTGTTGCCCAGTTTCTAGCTTGGGGATTTTTATTTCTTTATTTACACTATGACCGAGCTGTGAAGCGCCTACGTATCCTCTTTGAGGAATCGGGTCAAATGTAGTTCCCAATTCCTTGTTTTTCTAGTTTTTCCTTTTCATTTTTCATTCTTTTTTTTTCTTTCTTTTTGGTTGTTTTCGTTGTTTTCTTTTTCTCTTTTTCTTTCTTTACCTTCCCCATTTGTGTTTCTAATTTTGGTACCGATTCCGAAGGAGGGGTATGAAAGAAATCAAAATAAGGCTCGAAGGGTTGACGATGGATAAAGTATTTTGATAGCAGAACAAAATGCCTTCGTCATTCCAATCTTCAAAATATGCCAAGTGTAAACAACACAATTAATATTCGTCATATCTTTAAAGCACCGTTGGGCAACACTCTCATTTTCATTATTATGAACGACCCCATGTCAATTTTGGCAGCTTGCCTTTAACGGTTTTCTTTTACTTGCCCCAGTTTCTCATGACTCGGGTTTCGAATAATCTCAAACCGTTCTTACTTCATTTAAATATCTCGATCACCTCCCAATGGTTTTGTGATTAAGTTTAAGATCAGGCCAGAACTATGCACGCACGTCATGTCACTAGAGCTAGCAGAAAAAGAACTATAGGAAGGAAATGACTAAATAACAGAAAATGTCTAGAAATAATATAAAATAGGTCATTGCATTAACCGATAAAACAACGACTCGAACAACCAAAAAAACAAAACTGGGGTACAATACTTAGAACGAACCTAGACCCCTTTAGATGAGACACATGATCAAAAGAAAAATACAAGGATAAAAGGTTTGAGCCACAAAACAACATTCGGATTACCATTCTGAAATAACTCGGACAAATAGAAATGACAACAAAACAATCCACCACAAATGACTCTCCAATTGATAAGCCTGACATTTAACCACGAATTTGATTATCAGAATCATTATGGCCTTCTCTCATTTCAGTCGGCAAATTCCCGAGTGGATTCTCATATTCCGTGCCACCAGGCATCACCGCCAGAAAGTGTGTATCATCAGGTGCAGGTAATGGATTCAGCGCGATATTCTGGGTGTCACCGTTATGAATCACAATCAATCTTTCTTGGATCATCCTTTCTATTTCCCTTTTCAAATCCCGACAACTTTCCATGTTGTGCCCCTTGGGCATGTGAATGGTATTCACACCTTTTGGATGGGTCAAAGCTCCTTGCACGTGGGTCCACATGATTTGGAGGGATGGGTGCAATCATGTCCTGTTGCTTTAACTTCTCAAATAAGCTTTCATAGGAAACTCCTATTGGTGTGAAATTATCCTTCAACTTCGGTTCCCTTCTATGCCCTTGGTTTGGAAGTGGGTTATAAGGTACTTGGAAATTTTGCAGAGGTTGATAGAGATTTTGTGATCCTCGTGCTCGCTTTCTTGGATGATTTGATTGCTGAATAACATACTGGGGTGGATCAACTGGGTATGGTGGGTTCAGAGGTGGATAGTAATGCTCAGGGGAATTATGGAAAACTTGTCGAGACATCGCATACCGTCGAGGTACTCTTCTGGAACCTTTCTTGACCCTGATATCATCATGACTTCTTCATCCCTCTCATTCGTGTCACTAGATTCAAATTGGACAGCCTGAGCTGCAGCCTTGAGAGCCGCTTGACTTATAATTCTGCCCGTCTTAAGACCGTTCTCTACCATTTCTCCCATTTTGATTACATCCAAGAAGGATTGACCAACCGCAGACATCATGTTCTGAAAATAATCCGGCTCTTGAGCCCGAAGGAAGACAATGATTAACTCATGGTCATCCATGGGTGGCTCAGCACGAGCCGCTTGCTCTCTCCATTTAAGGGCATATTCCCTGAAACTTTCACTTGATTTCTTCTTCAGATTTGAAAGGAAAATGCGGTCCGGGGCAATGTCAATGTTGTATTGGAATTGTTTGACAAAGGCCTGTGCCATGTCGTTCCAGACGTGCCAGCGAGATGCATCTTGATCCCAAAACCATTCAGGAGGCTACTCCTGTAAGGCTTTCCCCAAAGTAAGCTATTAACAATTCTTCATTTCTTCCCACACTCCTTAGTTGATTGCAATACCTTTTCAAATGGGCTATGGGATGTCCATGTCCATCGTACTTTTCAAATTTGGGAATCTTGAAACCAGGTGGCAAGTGGACATCGGGAAACAAGCATAGATCTTTGAAAGCCACACTCTTTTGACTCGCCAACCCGTGCGTGTTTTTCAACCGCTGTTCTAAGCTTTTCAATCTTTGGGTTATTTCCTCCTGTACCATCTTTCAGGGATCTTGCGTTGTCCGCTTGTCACAAACCAACCACCTTCTACTTACTTTGCAATTCAAGACAAAACATGTTAGAATGGACTCAGCCAGTCCTTATCAATTTTTTTTTATTTTTATTTTTATATATATATATATACATATACAGTTGTGGTCGAATCTTATGGAGATTGCCTACGTATCATGACCCCGCATGAATCAGACCGAGCGTAGTTCTTGCAAATTAATGCAAGAAATAAAGAGATATTTATTTGATTTTTTTTCTTTTTGAAGCAAAATTATAAAAACCGACTCCAACTACAAACTGTGATAAAAAACTTTCACACCTTGTGCTAGAGATTTCTACAAGAATAAGAATATTTTTAGCGCTAATCATGACTATTTCTACAAAATTAGCCACATAATGGCTTATTTGGCAAAATGACTATTTTTTGCAAAATTTATTTATGAAAGATAAACTTGAAAAAAAAAAATTATCCTGTGGCTCATGGGGCATCGTTCGGCATCACCATAAACCAACACAAGACTATTTTTCATAAATTGGCCATGTAATGGCTTATTTAAACAGAGTGGCTCTTTTTGCAAATTTTTATTTAAGAAGATGCAAATTCAAAAAATTTTATCCTGGGGCCTATGGGGCATCGTTCAGCACCGACACAGGCCAACACAAGACTGAGGACGTTAAAATGCAAAAATGTAGCTATTTCAGCAAAACTCCGGCCATGTAATGGCCCATGTAATGGCTTATTTGATAAAGTGGTTATTTTTGTAAAGTTGAGTGAACTTGATTTTTTGCGGATACATCCTTTCGCATTTCCGCGAGGGAATATTTCCAGGCCGTGTCCAAAATTATTTACAAATGACTCAAAGTGGCTATTTTTGCAAAAACGGCCTTCCGACGTCCTTTTAAGGGACATTCGGCTTATTTTAAGCAAGAATAGCATTACCCGACTTATTTATAACAAAAATAAAAATTTTGACATTTTTGGTTATTTTTGCAAAAAGGGTGTGAACCCGGACTTGATTTTGCGGCTATGGCCTTGCAACATTTCCACAAGGAATATTTCAAGGTCGTGCCCGCAAATTATTAAAAATGATTCAAAGTGGCTATTTTTGCAAAAAAACAGCCTTCCGGTGTCCTTTCGGAACATTCGGCTATTTCCAAAAATAGCGTCACTTCGATTTATTGACAAAATTAAACACACACATTTTTTTATTTTTTAAAGGGGTGGTTGGACCCGATGAGGGTTGCCTACGTATCCCACCTAATGGCGAGAATCAAACCTGCGTAGTTCGGTCGGATTATTTTATGACCAATTATTTCAACAAAATTGCTCTTCCTATTTTTCAAATTTTCAAATTTTCGACAACATTTCGTCAATATTTTTGATATTTTTCTATTCCAAAATTCTATTTTTTTTTTTTCAGGAATTTAACCAATCATCATAATAATACATGATAAATAAATGCAACATATAATATGCTCGGTCTTTGATTACCGGGTCACCTGTCCTAGACGGACCCAACCCCTATGTTGAGTCCCCTAAGTCAAATGCAACATGATGCAAATAATCGTTTCCTACTAGGGATCCGGCATGAAGTTATGTTATTCTAAGCTCAAAGCCTCGGTATGTGATCTAGACTGTGTACCCGAACGGACAACTCGAGCTGAGGAAGGAGCTCCTTTCCGGGAACCAAAAGGCCAGCCGGCTTAGAAACTTTCCGAACCTCTTTCTTATTTCGAGGTATGACACTAACAGAATAGGGAGTCTCAACCAGTGAGCACATCCCCGGGGGTGAGAAAAGAAGGGACTCGGCGCAGTTTGTATATACAGTTCAGATAGTATCAAAGCGGTAAACATATAGCAGTTTGTATATACAGGGCAACTAGTATCAAAGCGGTAGACATATAGCACATTAATTAAACATATAATAAAATCAGATATAGACAAAAACAACAATTTAACTGAGCTCGAATTCTTAAACCCTGAACCGAAGTTCTGGGTTTTCATCCCCAGTGGAGTCGCCAGAGCTGTCACACCTCCTTTTTGCGCACCCGCGAGGGCACGAGGGATAAAAGGGAGTTTTTTCCAATTAAAGGACAACCAAAACGGGATTCATTTATTGAGAGATTCGGAGTCGCCACTTGGGAGATTTATGGTGTCCCAAGTCACCGGTTTGAATCCCGAATTGAGGAAAGGTTTGACTCTATTTAATGGTCCGCGAACCAGAAATCCGGATAAGGAATTCTGTTAACTCGAGAGAAGGTGTTAGGCATTCCCTAGTTCCGTGGTTCTAGCACGGTCGCTCAACTGTCGTATTTGGCTTATTTATCTAATTTATAACATGCTTTAACTTATGTGCAAATCTTAACTTTTAACCACTTTTAGTATTATTATTATTATTTTAATAAAAGAATTGCAACATTGTGGAAATGCGTCTCGAACCACGTCGCACCAGTACGCCCGTGATTGTCGATGCATTTCGACTTCGTTGAGATTTGGATTTGGGTCACATAAATGTGCACCCGAGTTTAAGGAGATAGCATTATTAAATACGCGCCTAAAGATACTAACGCGTTATTGTTTTGGGAATGCCGTGAAATCCACCAAACGGCACACCCCAAAATCTAAATATTTCATATATACATTTATGAGGGCCCCGCAACTTATGCATTTTTGTTTGGCGAGGCTTGTCTCATTTTTATTTTTTTTTAAAGAGCATTTCTAAACTAATACATGAGAGCCATAAGTTCTGAAAATTATTAGAGAAAAATGTAGAGTTAATCGCTACAAATCATGCTAGAACCGCACATAATTTTGTCAGAAATATGCTATTTGGATCTGGATGCGAGAAATGGCCATCAACAATTATTTGACTCGGATGCCTTTTGATTTAGCTCTTATATCGAATCTGTCTTATAAAGCAAATTAACTTGGTTTTGGATAATTAGCTCAAAGACAACAGGGAAATGAGACGAAAGATTTTCATCACAGAAACAACCAAAAGGATCAAACTCAATTCTCAAAATCCAATAAATAAACCAATACTAATTTAGTAACTAGCAATATAGTGAGAAGGCAAAATTCAAACTTTGTATCAAATGAGTTTGAAGTTGAAAAACTCACATGTGCGTGATCCAAACAAACTCCGACTATCGAACTGAATATCAAACAAGACTTTAGCAACGCCGGAACCTTGAACGGGAAACTACTTCAGCGACCTCGAAGCTTACTGGGAAAGCTCGAAACCCCTAGTGGTTCTGTGCGGAGACGCGGCAGATTTTGGAAGGGAACAAGGCTGACATTTTTGAGCTTCAAGAGTGATAGATGGATGCCCCCAATGAGAAGAACCAATCAGAAACGGATGGGGGATCTGTTGGACTCGCGCGGGGTTTGGTTCGTTCAAAGTTCAGGTGCGACGAGAGGCAGCAACGGTGAGGGTGACTATTGGTATCGTTTGTGCTGGTGGCGTTAGGCTGTTATGGCTGTTGGAGGGTGAGGTCGACTGCTACTCATGAGCTGACTGGACAGCATCGAGCAACTAGTTCTTGCTTCCGGCGAGCTGCTGCAGGTGACTGGTTATGGCGTGAAGCTGGCGACGTTGGCTTGGAGATGGAGCTGCTGATCGTTAATGGTTCGTTGGTTGTTTCTGCTGTGCGAGAGGCTGTGTGTTTAGAGAAATTTCAGTGAGTTTTTGGTTCCAAAGGGGTGGTGGGCGATGGAAAAATGAGAGTTGCGGCTGGCTCTTTTGTTGATGAAGAAGAAGATCGCTGCTCCAGTGTTTTTTCTTCTTTGTTTTTCTTCCGTTCAAAAAATGTCTATCCTCTCACTGTTTTTTCAAAATCCCTTTTAAGAAGAATAAACAGTCCCCTATTGTATTCTTTTTCCTCTTCCTTTCCCAACGTTACTTTTCAATTTTGTAGTCTTGTTTTTTTATTATTAGAAAATTAGTCCCATTTCTTATTGTCCCCTTTGTTTAAGAAACCTTGGTCTCCTTTCACGTGAGTATGTCTCCCTCCTTTTAAAAATGAAGAACGAAAATAGTACTCTCATTTTGTATCATTTTCTTCTTTTTTTTTTTTGTCTTTTTTCTTTTGTTTTTATTTTCTTTTTGTCATTTTCTAATTATTCTCCCATCCCCCATTATGTATTGTCCCTATAGTGTGTGCATGTGTGGGTATGGGTTGTTTTGCCCGTATTCCCCGTGTGGTGGACTCGGATTATTATGGGCTAGGTCCGAAAATTATAAAACCGGGTAGTTTGAACCCGAATATTATTCTTTGCCCAGAACCGAGAATGAGAACACAATGTTATTAATTAATCCTACGTAAGCAAAATAACTATAAGACTCATAATTAAAACAAAATTATTTTTTATATATTTTTTCAAGATTAAAGTAACTACAAAATGTTAATGGAACTATTTTTATTATTTTCGTTTTTATAGAAAGATAAAAATATAAAGTACTATTTTTGTATTTTTCAAGTTTAAACATGACTACGAAACATTAATAAAACTATATTTTTGTTATTTTTCATTTTAAGGTAAAAATAAAGTAAAAGAGTCAAATTTAGTTAAAATAGCTATATTAAAACTAAACTAAATATTTTACGCTAAAAATATAAAAAATCTCGGGTAGGGTCAAAAATCACGTGTTTACATCTTTAAAACTCAACAAGTTCCTCTTGGACTTGGAGGAGAACATTGCATTCTCTATGATAAGTATTGTTCCCTTAGGCAGAGTTATAGTAGCTCTTCCAGATCCTTCAATTAATTTACTACTACCAGAAATTGTAGTAACATCTGCCTTACACATACTTAAATGTGAGAAATATTTCTTCTCTTTGAGTATTGCATGTGTTGTACATGAATCAACTAAACAAATATTTTTACAATTGAAATTTGATTCAAGTTTGCTTTGAGGGATATCCATATTTGCTTATACAAAAGAAATATACGAATAAGCATTAGTATTTTTTTTTCGAGAAGCAGTCAAATAAGCACAAGGAAAAATACAAATTTCATGTAAAACAAATAGAAAGAGTACCCTTGGGCCACAATAGTAGTTTACGTTTGTCATATTCCCAATTTAAGTTTGCATAGAAGTAGTGAGATGATTGAAGCACCCATTCAGTGATTTTACAATTTTCATACGAAATTAGCCACAAAAAAAATTTAAGATTTCAATTAGGAAAAGTCGTAAAAGAATTTGTTTTACGTCTCACTTATCATTCTTTTGCAGAACTGTAAAGAAAATATTGTTTATTGGGAACTAAAGAAACAAAAAAGAAGAACGACAAAAACAATATTGTTTATTGGGAACTAAAGAAACGAAAAAGAAGAACGACAAAAAAAAGGAGAAAAATTACCTTAATCTTCTAAAAGAGCTTCTTGAGATGGTAGAGTCTCGTGCTGATAACGTGTTATGAAATAATAAAAGAAGAAGAACAATATTGCAGAGAAAGAGAGAGAATTCTTATTGAATTTTTTGGATGATTTACAATGGGGTAAGACTCCTCTATTTATAGGAGAAATATGACTTAGTCACAAAGTAAAACTCTCCACAAGATAGACATTCACTCCAAATAGAATTCTAGACATTCACTCCAAATAGAATTCTATTCTAACACTTAGCTTTTTTTTTTTAAGTTTAAGCAATCGTAGTAAAATATAGTTATTATTATTTACAAATTACACAATATGCAGGCATGACTACAAGAAGGCAAAAAACATAGATATTGGTTTATTGCCAAGTACACAACTGAAAAATGCTCGAGAAGTAAAGATTGAGGACATCAAAGATTATTCGTTTGACAATAAAGAGGTAAATTCTTCCAATTACTTAATATTTATACTTTTTAAAAGTGTCCTATCTAACCTATTTTTTTATATTTATTTGCAGGATACATATTTTAAATTTAATGCAAGAATAAAAAATATAATGAATAAAGACGAACCATGGTATTCTTCTTGCAAGAAATGTTACAAGAAATTGAGCGTTATAAATAATATTGCAAAATGTCATCGTTGTGGCGTCGAGAATGTTGATTACCAGGAAAGGTAAAATACATAAAAATAAATTCAATTAGTTCTCTACATTTTCACATATCAATAAATAAGTTAATTGTTTGATTATTTATCAATTTGTAGGTATATTCTAAAGCTTGAGGTGTTTGACAAGAAAGAACGTTGTTATGTTACACTATTTGAATCTACAAGATACTTACTTGGTTGTGATGTTACAACATATATACAATCAATATCTCAAAAGGTCAGATTATCTCTTGATTACACCATTACAAAATATACAAATTAATCATATTTGTGTGGTTTGAATACCTTATCCAATCTTAACTAATTTAATCTTTTTTATACAGAAAGAAGAATCCGAATTTTATCGCAAATTGGTGTTGAGTCTGGAAAAAGAGTTCACACTTCTTGTCAAAATTGATTCAAAAAATGGCGACAATCGAGATGGAGGATGATTTATTGCGGATGAGATCCAGGAAGTTGAAAAGATTGTTGCAGTTGAAATAGATGAAGAGATACAAACAGAAACAGGAATCAAGAAGACCAAAAAAGTCGAAGAAGACATCAACAACCCAATAATTTGCAAAAAAATCAAAATTGAAAAGGATTAGTGTTGTTGCATTCTCTAAGAAATATAAGCTCTTTCTTTCCCATATACTAGATAGTTATTGATCGTTGAATTTCTATTTTCTTTTAAACAATAAGGAACAACTTTTGCTGGCATAGCATATATAATATTTAGATATCAATTTTTCTCAGTGTATTCTTTGTACTGCGTGTGTTTTAGTCGAATTAGAATACGATATTAACTACTTATTGTATTCTACAGGCTATTATTCATTAACCACATATGGCAAAACAAGGTACATATAAACATAATTAACAAATTATGTTAATTATAATTTTGTAAATTGCAGCATTAATTTTAAAAAAAAATTATTTCTTTCTATATGTATAGATGAAGGCAATGTTTCTTATGCCATTCGAAGATTTAGCAAATTTAATGCTTTACATGCATCAAAGTCAAATCATGGAAACAACAATATATGTGAAGAAGAAAATTCAGGTAAAATTACTATTAGCCCGTAGCAGTTTTCTTGGCAAAATTCACTTCAAGCTTTATATTTTAACATATTACAACAGACCAATAATCACTTTTATTCACATATGTGTATTAATTATTTTTAAATAATTTTTGCTCCATTAAGATATTATAGGCTAAAAATATTTATTTACTGTAACTACACTAGAATATTATGAGCTTGGATGCATCCTGTGCTGTGAAGCTGCTCTTTCTTCAGTGTACCAAATGCACGTTCTTAGTGAAACATGGAATAGCATGGATGTATTATTCTTATTGTTTCAGTTTTCATCTGCCTCTCAATCTAAACGTGTGTGTGGTGTTCTTTTGCTTCTTTTTCACCAAGGAGAACGAAAAAATATTGTGGAACTCAAAACATGAAAGGAAAAAATAGATAGTGTCCCATATTTGCCGGAAACAGCCTCTCTACCCTTTCGGGTAGGGGTAAGGCCTGTGTACGTATTACCCTCCCCAGACCCCACTTTGTGGGAACATACTGGGTAGTTGTTGTTGTTGTTGTTGTCCCATATTATGACGGTATATATTTATCACATACATCCATTTGGAACTTTGTTATTTAATGTTTTGAATAAACTTTGTAAGTTGTAAGATTAAATAAGCTTACATTTGTAACTTATTCTCTATACATTTCTATTAAGAAAAAACAACAGAGATTCATTACTTAAGAACTATTGTCACGGAAAACAGAAAACCAGAGAATGATAAATGTAAGTGTCAAAATTAAAACAGCTAATAAGTCATAGTTTATAGCAAAAATCATAGCATAACCTATATTGAATAATACAACCTAGACATATAAACTTATACATGTACCAGTAATAAAAGCAGTAAAACTTCTAACTTGATTCTGGACTTTTTTTTTATAACCATTCCCACGTCGTCAATTTTTTAAATATGATTAATAGAATTTACTTTGGATCTAAAATATGCTTCTTATTTTTGGGAAATCTCGACTCAATCAATGGAAGATAATGATATTGAAGAAAGAAGACCAATGAAGCAACGGAGGATAAATTGGTTTTTGAAGGCTCTATCAAAAGAGTGTGAAATTGAAGGTAATATGGAGTACTAAATTATCCAGCAAAATTACTTACATTTTATTTGTGTTTGAGTTATTACCTTCTATTAACATTTGGCTACATAAATATAGGTGAAATTGTCTCTAAACCATCTACATCATGTACTCATAAGTTGGAAAATGTTCCCGATTGCATTCACTGTCACGCTATGAGGTTTCAGCATGAAACTCCAACATTTTGTTGCGGAGAGGGATCAATAAGATTGGTAAATAATGAAGTTCCAATGCAATTATACGAGTTACTTGTTGACGAGTCAAACGAGGCAAAAGAGTTCCGTCGAAACATTAGAGCATATAATAGTATTTTTGCATTTACATTTTTTGGTGTTAAACTTGACAAAGAACTTGCATCTTCAAGGAAAGGAGTTTACACCTTTAAGGCACAAGGTCAAATTTATCACGATCTTCCATCATTGCTTCCACGTGAGGATAATCCGTGTTATTTTCAGTTATATTTTTTTGATACGGACAATGAATTATGCAATCGGATTTCAAAATTGCAAGAAGCCAACTTATCTGAGGAAGTTGTGACAAAAATTAGGCAGCTAATGGATGGGAATCCTTATGCACAATTCTTTTGCCAGCTAAAGGATCATTCAAGCTTCCAAGATTTACAGATTCGAATTGCTGCCAATGCTACACTAGATCAACGTGTCTACAACAAACCATCAGTAGATCAAATTGCTGCAATTTGGATAGATGGAAATAATCCAACCATTCGATAGAGAGATTATTGTTCATGAGCATTCCGGCAACAAATATAGAGTCAAACATTATTATGGTTGCTATGACCCACTCCAATATCCACTGCTTTTTCCAAATGGAGAGGTTGGATGGCACCAAGGAATACACAAATATAAATTAAAAAAAGGTGCAAGTACATCTGAAGTTGCCAATGTAAACCAGAATGTCCCAACATACACGTCCGCTAATGAGGTCTTTCACAAAGAGGAGCAAGGTAAAGTATTGCAATTAATTAAATTAGGTATCACTTTAGTTTTATTGTTTGAATATTACCTACTTTGATAGATATTACTTATTTTCGTAGGTGTACGTCGTGAATCTAAATCATGTGTGTCTTGTAGAGAGTATTATTGCTACAAATTTCAAATACGCAAAGGAGAAAAGACAATACTATTATTATGCGGACGGTTATTGCAGCAATTTGTGGTTGATATGTACATCAAGTTAGAAACAACACGACTTGAATTCTTTAGATTAGAGCAAGCACTACTTAGAAGGGAAATATTGCAAGGTATAGTTGATAGTATCATGGCTGGAGAATATAGAGGAGATAAAGTTGGCCAAAGAGTAATATTGCCGGCATCATTCATTGGCGGCCCTAGAGATATACGCCGTAGGTATATGGATGCAATGGCTTTGGTTCAACATTTTGGAAAACCAGATTTATTTATTACAATGACATGTAATCCCGATTGGCCGGAGATCCAGGAAAATCTATGCGAAGGACAACTTGCACAAGATAGACCAGACTTAGTAACTAGAGTTTTTAGGGCAAAATTACAGGATTTAAAGGATCAGGTTTTCAAGAAAAAAATATTTGGTCCTGTTGCGGCACATGTCTTCGTGGTTGAATTCCAAAAAAGAGGCCTACCACACATACATCTTTTGTTAATACTTGAACAAGGGTACAAGATAACATCACCAGATCAATATGACAAGTTTATTTCTGCGGAACTTCCTGATGAAGAAGAATATCCACTCTTGCATGACTTAGTTATCAAGCATATGATGCATGGTCCATGTGGAAAACATCGTCCAACAAATTCATGTATGAAGGATGGTCAGTGCAAGAATCACTATCCTAAGCCATTTTGTAATAAATCAATACAAGGAAAGGATGGATACCCTATTTATAAGAGAAGAAATGATGGAAAGACCGTAAATGTTCGTGGCATGAGAATGAATAATCAGTGGGTCGTCCCATATAATCCTTACTTACTAACTAGATACAATTGTCATATTAATGTTGAGTCTTGCTCTGGAGTGAAAGCAATCAAGTATCTCTACAAGTATATATATAAAGGGCATGATAAGTGTGCTGTTTATATTGAATCAGATGATGGCGAAAAAGTAGTTGATGAAATCCAAAATTTTCAAGACGCACGTTGGGTGTCTCCGCCAGAAGCACTATGGAGAATTTATGAATTCAATCTAAGTGAAATGCAACCTCCTGTCATTAACCTTCAACTACATCTCCCGGAAAGACAAACAGGTAAATATTTATCACCAACAAGGTTAATTAAAACTTTTGATGAAATAACTAACTATACAATTTTCTGTGAAATGTCAATACACAGTGTGCTATTGGAGCAAGCAAAATTTGCAAAATGTGATTGCATGGGAATATGCGACGCTAACCATGCTCACGGAGTATTTTCGGACATGCTCGAGGGATACTGAAGCACGTCAATACCTATACAAAGAATTTCCAGAGTATTATGTGTGGAACTCACAGGGAAAGATATGGACAAAAAGAAAAACAAGATCAGTTATTGATCGAATTGCTACTGGTAAGATTATCTATCTATTCTCTTTCAGATAAATATGATATTTTATAATCACCTCATAAGATATTAATCCTAGAGATAATATTCCATTACTGACTAAAAAAGAGCTACTTGAAACCATGAACGCAAATTATATTCTAAACCCATCAAGAAAATAAACAAAATTAAAATATGATACGATTACTTTATGCAGCGACACAGCTTTCTTGATTGCAGCAGAGACATTCAAACAGTACCAAGATGTTTGGTTACGGAGAACAACTAGGATATAGTATTATATGTGGTGTTCTGCCAACTGTAGCCATTGAACTCTATTTTTCTATATTTCCCTTCTAATAAACCCATTTTTTTTAGAAGGAAAAAAAAATCACTACAAAATCACCAAACATGTTCATCTTAATCACTGTCAAGAACAACAGGAAACAAAAAAATAGATTCAAAGTTTCATCTAACACAAAAAATGGTTACAACCCATGAAAGCCTACATAAAATTAACTCCCCATATAATCATTTAAAATTAAAAACAAAAAACACCTCTTGAAACAAAGGAATAAAAAATTTCAAGAAATTAGATGAAAAATGTAAAATTTAAACCTGGGTGTGAACTGAAAGCTATGTAGAAGATACCATGAATTATACCAAGAAAAAAAAACTAAGCTTGGATCCACAAGAATGGAGCAAAACAGAATTATACTTTCTTGTAATACAAACCAATCAAAAAAGTAAAGAACAGTTATTGGATATATAATGTAACGTGAATTAGACGCACCCCTTTTATGTTTTCTGTTAGTAGTACATATTTTGCTTCTTCCTTCACTGCCACCGTTTTCCCACCACTAAATTGAAAACAGACTACCTTGATAAACATATTTCAATTCTTATCAGCTAAGAATATTCTAAGGCTTCAACAAGAATTCAGAATCCAACATGTTTAAATAACAACACTTCTTTTAAGTAAAGAAGGAATATATTTTCGCATCATTCATTGACTTGGCTACATTATACTGACAGTCTACACCCTGTTGTATTTTATCTGCATACATGATAATAATTACTCTTAACATTTAATATAAAATTTTACTCAATGCTACAGCTAATCCTAGAGAAGGCGAAAGATATTATTTGAGATTATTGTTGAATCACGTCAGAGGACCCTTATCGTTTAAAGACTTGCTAACTGTTAATGGAAAATAGTGTGAAACATTCAAAGAAGCTGCAAAGGAAAGAGGTTTATTAGAATCAGACAACAGTATTTCAGAATGCTTACGTGAAGCGGTCCTCTTCAAAATGCCATCAGCGCTGAGAAATTTATTTGCAACAATTTTAGTTCATTGTAATCCAACGGACATTAGAAAGCTCTGGGAAACATATTACGAAGATATGTCCGAAGATTTTAGAAAAATACATGACAATTCTCCTGCTGCTCAACTCCAATGCACGTTGAAAAGCATAAATTATTTCTTAGAGAGCATGGGCAAGAAAATTGACAAGTATGACCTACCTAAACTTGATCATGGGAGGGATAATGGTAATGTATCGGAATGCAGAGAAATAATTGAAGAAAGGTCTATAAATGTATCGCCCGAAGATTTTGATGCACAATCAAAACTAAATCCTGAACAAGAACAAGCTTTTAAGACTATATTAGAGAGAGTAGACTCTGGCAGAGCGGGGTTATTCTTTGTGGATGGGCCTGGAGGAACTGGAAAAACATTCCTATATCGTGCATTGCTTGCAAATCTCAGATCAAGAGGCATTATAACTTTAGCAACGGCAACAAGTGGTGTAGCAGCTGCAATTTTACCCGGAGGTCGTACAGCTCACTCTAGATTCGACATACCTCTTCAAACAACTGATACAACGATCACAAATATGTCAAAACAGAGTGGTGGTGCTAAATTGATAAGAAAATCAAAGCTAATAATTTGGGATGAAGCACCTATGGCCAATCGTCAGACGATTGAAACTGTTGATAGGAGCTTCAGAGATATAATGGATATTAATGAACCCTTTGGTGGAAAAGTGATGGTCTTCGGAGGTGATTTTCGTCAAGTACTACCAGTAGTTCCAAAATCTACCAGAGTTGAAACAATAAATGCAAGCTTGGTAAAATCATATTTGTGGAATAAAATGGAAAATATTCAATTAACAAGAAATATGAGGGCAAGAGGAGATCCAATATTCAGCGATTTTTTACTACGAATCGGTAATGGAGAGGAACCTACAATAAGAGATGATATGGTCCTTCTTCCAGAAAAGTTGATCGTCAAACATGATGTTGATAGTACTGGTGAAGATAATTTAATAAGAGAGATATTTCCATCTCTACATGAAATGTCAAGTTGTGCAAAATACATGACAGAAAGGGCTATCTTGGCTAGCAGAAATGAGTATGTTGATCAACTAAATGAGATGCTAATTGCTAAGTTTCCTGGTGAAAGCAGAACTTTTTTGAGTTTTGACTCCGCAGAGGATGATACCAACAACTACTACCAGGAAGAGTACTTAAATACTTTAACACCAAGTGGCCTTCCACCACACAGGTTTGTGTCAAATTGCTATTCTCTATCTTTTTGTGAATTCCTTGTGTACATGACAATATTAAAAGAATCTCTCAATATGTTTTTAATTGAGATAAATTTATTAAACTTACCTTAATCCTATTATGTACTATTACAGGGGGTGGTTGTTGCACTAGGGTCGAAAGTATTAGTAGGACAATAGTATCTTTCCACGATAAATTGTTTGGATAAATTGGGATTATTACATAGCAAAAGCTTTCCACGAAATAGTAGACTTCCGTTACTCTTCTTCATTTTCCCTCTTCCAAATTTAAAGTAGACTTCATATAATATCTTATGCGAATAAGCATTATTACTTTAGAAAGAAAAGAGCTAAGTCGGGGAAGAACAATGAGAACATTCATGAGATAAAGAAAGAGGGTAATATTTTTCCGTCCATCTTTATAACCAGATAAGAACAATAATCATAAACTAATCTTAACATGAATGACTTCTACATCATTGTAAATGTAATAGTTCAGCCAAATTAGTTGAATACATCCCAAATTAAAGACCACAAGATAACTCCGTAAAATGACACCATTGTTTGGTTAATAAAAAAAGTTTAACTAATTTACTCTAACCACAAGGTCAAACAGTATGGCTGACGAGGCAACCATAAATAGCAGGTGAAGACATTATGCGCCTGGCTATCGACTTCCCAAGGAAAATAAGCCATCAGTGTAAAGTACAGGCCAACTCCATTTTACTGGCCTTACCTTGTCTATTCTCTCGAACCTCTTGTTGTCCATATCATACCACTCAAGACTCTTAGAATGGACATCCATTAGAATTTTCCCTTCCTTGTGACCCAGAATTTTGAAGAACCCCATGTCAAGGTTAAACCCAGCTAGGTCAATAGTGTACTCCTAACGAAATAGTAGACTTCCGTTATATTTAAAGTGATTATTTGTTGTTTGACAGGTTGGTTTTAAAGATAAATGCTCCGATCATGTTATTAAGAAATTTGGACCCGGGAAATGGCTTGTGTAATGGTACAAGAATGATATGTAGAGGCTTTGACAACAATGTCATCCATGCAGAAATAATGATGGGCGAAAATGCTTCCAAACACGTGTTTATTCTCAGAATTCAACTTTCGCCTCCAGAAAATGAAGGTTACCCTTTCAAATTCATCAGAAAACAATTTCCAGTACGGCTATGCTTTTCGATGACAATAAATAAAGCACAAGGACAAACAATACCTAATGTGGGACTGTATTTACCGCAACACGTATTCTCACATGGACAGCTATATGTTGCACTCTCAAGGGGAATACCTATGTCAACAACAAAAGTTTTGGTCTTGACCGAGCAGCCGAAGCGAAAAAAAGGAACATATACCAAGAATATCGTCTATAAAGAGATATTAGGTAAGATTCACCACCATAACATAGCATATATCATAGAAACATAATTGTATGATGATCTTTTGTTATTCTTCAATCAATATTTTTTTTTTGAAACTTCCTCAACTATACATAATTTAATTATACATATTATACATGAATTTTACATATATTACAACTATATAATTATATCTATTTTTACAGGTTCTGAACTGTTTTGCTGAATGCATCAACAATAGTGTTATATTTTAGAGGTGTCCTCCTCTTATCAGTGTCAACTGTAGCAACATTCCACATGGCGCACATCAACATTACTCAACATATGACATCAATAGGATAGCAACAATCTGACTAATGGTTCCAACAACATCACCACACCCATGCTTCATTCTAAAACTTAATTTAGTGTCTACACAATAAATTCAAATATTTCTTTCATGTAATAATGTTTTTTGCATCCTCAAATGCTATTACAATTAATTCATTCTTATTCAATTTAATATACACTATTTTAGACAGTTTATCATTTAAATATTTGTTGTATCATCAATTATCTTTATACTTAATTCATTCTTATTTTACCTAATAAAAATACGTTCTTTTGTGCATAACGCATAATACACGTGCAAAGCACGTACTCTAAATCTAGTTATTATAAAAGTATGAATACAATGTTAGTTTACCAAAATAATCTTAGAATATCTATTTCATATTGGATAACATTGTAATAACAAAAATTTTGCCTAATATCTAAACTTTGAGTTCAACTAAAATTTCTATTTAACGTTTGTAACGGATACCACTAAAAGAAACTTAGTTCGAATAGCATTGTGATTGAGTTGATTAGTGATTACAATCTGTATTTACTTCCACATGTGGTATTCCTTCTAATGGGGAAAATCGTAAGGAAACCATTTTTTCTAAAACTAATACTTATGTTTCCAAAAGTATATTGTAAAATGAATATATGAATCATTGTATGAGTTGGCGAAAAACCTAGGAAATATAGTTGAATAAAACTAATATTTTAATACATTTTTGTACGTATCATATAGTTTATATTACTCTCTATAGAAACTATTACTCATTTAGTCATTTTTAATGCTAAAACTAAATAATTAAATCTTTTAATCAATTATTTAGCAAGAGAAATTCACTTTAATTATTTTTTTAATTTATCATATGAGTATATTTTTTATTCAAGTTAAAAATAATCTTAAAGTACATAAATTTATTTCATAAAAAAAGCATTGGAATACAAAATAAAAAAGGTTATTACAATATTAAGAATCAAACGGCCGTACAATTGTCTGTCAAAGCTAAATCCTAAACAAGAACAAACTTTCAAGACTATATTATAAAGAATCAACTTTGTTATAGTGGGATTATCTTTTGTAAATTTCTCCGACGGAATCGAAATAATATTTCAATGGCATACATTACTTGCAAATATCAATCAGGAGGGCATAATACTATTAGCAATAATAAAAAATGATGTACCATAAACGATTTTATTAAGGTCACTCACTCTTGATTTGATATACTTCTTCAAACAAGTGAAATAACCATCACAAATATATCAAAATAGAGTAATATTGCTAAATTTTATAAGAAAGGTAAAATTGATAATATGGGATGAAGCACTTATGGCTAAGTGTCAAAAGATCGGAATAATTGCCTGCTGTTTTGGAGATATATTGAATATCAATGAACCGTTTGGTGAAAAATTAATGATTTGGAAGGTGAATTTTGTCAAGTACTAATAGTTCCAAAATTGACGAAAGCAAAGACTTTAAAAACTAGCTTGCCAGATTAGACCTATGGTTTCAAATGAAAAAAATTCAGCTGACAAGAAATATAAAGTAAGAACAGATCTAATATTCAATGACTTCTTGCTTTGTGTCGGAAATGAAGAAGAGCATCTAATAAAAGATGATTTCGTAATAATGGTGCATTTAAAAGGGAATATTTCTATCATTGTATTAAAACATAATTTGTGAAAATTACATGATAGAAATTTAAAAGGTATCTTAGCCAACATAAAGAAATGTATTGACCAACTAAATAAAAGGTTGATTGCGAAATTTTATGGGCAACGTAAAATATTTTTGTGTTTTTGACTCAGCAGAAGATGATAACAACAATTACTACAAAGAAGAATATTTAAGTAATACTTTAATACCAAATGACCTTCTACCACACATATTTGTTGTCAAGTTTATTAATTCTTACATATGTTAGTGTCACTATATATATATAATATATTAAGTTAAAATTATTTTGCACTGCCCATCATGCTACTGAAAAACTTAGATCCGCCGAATAGCTTATGTAATGACACATAGATAGTATATAGAAGTTTTGACAAAAACGTAATACATGAAAAAATTGTGATACTGGTCAATATATTTTTAAGTATATTTTGATCCTTGAATTCAACTTTCGTCATCCGAAACTAAAGAATATCCTTTTAAATTTATGTGAAAATAATTTTAGGTATCTTTATATTTTATAATTATGATAAATAAAGCACAAGAACAAATATCCTAAATATTAGACAATATTTATTGTAATATATTTTCTTGTATGAATAACTATATGTTGCATTTTCAAGAGGAATATCAATATTGACAACACGAGTTCTGGTTATGGTAGAACAACCAAAGCATTAGAAGAAAACATATACAGAAAAATATCATCTACAAAGAAGTGTACGGTAAGATACATAATCATCTAAATAATGCGACTAAATTGACCATTTGTGTAAGTTCTTATGATGTCCTTTCATTTTGAATTCACGTATTATGCTAATTTAATAATATTTCCTGGATTTAATATTATTTAAGTATTTAAACCATCAGGTGCCATTATTAACGTGCAACGCACGTTCGTAGATACTAGTATATATAAAAAAGATAATTTTTTAATGTGTAAAAAAAGAAACGGGATTATAAAACTAAATGTAAGTTGATAATGGCCCACAAAAATTTAAAATTTACAAAAATTGGAATGTTACTGGAAAAAAAAAGAATTAAGAGAATAAGCGCATCAACTTTTTCATCCTCTTGTTAGTGAGGTGGCTAAACTAAAATACATCTTAACATCGAATAGAAAAAAAAATTCAAAGTATAAATCAGATACTAGCTAGAAATTGATAGTAAAATACCACCAAAAGTTGTATTAGATGGTATTCAAGTAAGGATATGTTTAGTTTTGAAAATGGAATCATTTTTTGTGGGAATATTTTATTCCTAGAATACAAAATTTGGGTACAAATTCAAATTAGTAGGGTCTAAAAGCAGGTACCAAACACAAGGTTAAAAACTAAAAGAAAGAAAAGGAGTATAATTAAAGAGAAATCTAGCACTTGATTCAGTTACCGTGTTTACCTAGCAATTAAACTAGGTCAAAGTATGCAGCTATTAACGTACGTATTCTTTATTAGTGTCACGATCCAAAAATTCCTCCGGAGGAGTCGTGATGACACCTAGTCTTAAGGACTAGGTAAGTCTAATAATTACGGAAAAACAACCATAAATAATAACATCTAAAATTCTTCTGAAATAGAATTTTTATACAATTAACATATTCCCAAAAACCCGGTAGTACAAGTCATAAGCTCTATAGAATTTTTCGCTACCATTTTTAAACACAATTGTAAGAGAATAAGTACAGTAGTGAGAATATAAAATAAGAAGGTGACTCCGAAGCCTGCGAATGCTGCAGCAGGTTTACCTTGAGTCTCCTCGCAACGAATAGCTACTATCGATCAAATACCTGGATCTGTACACAAAAAAATATACAGAAGTGTAGTATCAGCACAACCGACCCCATGTGCTGGTAAGTGTCTAGCCTACCCCAGCGAAGTAGTGACAAGGCTAGAGCCAGACACTCACATAAACCTGTGCAGTTTATAGCGTACAAAATAATTAGAAACAAATAATAGTAATGACAACAATGATCAACCAATGATATAAATATCAGACAACAAGAACACCATAATTGCTTCTTAGCAATTGATAAATACAAGTGCAATCAATTAATCGAGTCCTCAGATATAAATCTTTCGCCTATAAATCCTTCAAGTAATAATTCCTAGGATAACATGCTTTCAATAAATATATTTCGAATATATTTCCTTCAAATAAGTATCTTTCGAATATAATTATTTCGGGTAAAGGTCACCTTGCGATGCCTCATTTCAAAATTATAATAATATAGGTCCCGGCCCACTTTCATATTTTTACGGCATCTTGTGCCCATATTTATATTACAACCGCACTAACAACTCACGTGCAATTAAATAAAACTATAATATTTTTCCCGACACCTTGTGCCAACATATTTCTATTTCACATTGCATAACAATATTCTCATGTTACTCAGTTCATAGGATCCATGACCCAATACAATTAAGAATGTTCAACGAGCCTCATTTACTTAACATAAGGTATAGTACAACTTCCAACCCAATTAGGAAATCAACAAGAAAAGATGAAGTTATTTTTAGTAATCATTTGATAAAGAAAATATGCTTTTCAATTAAAGAACAATTATTGAAGCTTGAAGTATTGAACTATATATATATATATATATATATATATATATATATATATATATATATATATATATATATATATATATATATACACACACACGTTGCGGCGTGAAACTCGATCCTCATTATATTATGTCGTTGCGGTGTGCAACCTGATCCTCATTATATTATATCGTTGCGGCGTGCAACCCAATCCCCATTATATTATACTGTTGCAGCGTGCAATCCAATGCTCATTATATTATACCGTTGCGGTGTGCAACCCGATCCTCATTATATCCATGCCAAGAACTCACCCAAACTACAAACGCAACTCAAATACGAGGGCAGTGATAACAAATGTGCAAGGTGATAAGGGAATACAACCAACAACTCAAATATCCTAGCAAGGGAACAACAATATTAAACAAACATCCCGATAAGGGAACAATACTATCAAAACAAGTATCCTAGTAAGGCAACAATACTATCAACACAAACATCCCAGCAAGGAAACAATACTATCAACACAAACATCCGAACAAGTAGACAATAATAATAATAACACATGAAGTGCAATAAACTACAACGGAGTCATAACAATTATAATACAAAACTCACGGGCATGCTCGACCCCCAACGTATAGATACTCGTCACCATGCCTATACGTCGGACACACCGCATAACAAGTAGCAAATATACTCAACTCCTATTCCCTCAAGCTAGGGTAGACCAAACACTTACTTCGTTTTGCAACAATTCAAAATTTCAATAAGCCTTTGCATCGCGAATTCGTCTGAAGCTTCAAATCTAGTCATAATAATTCAATATACTCAATATAAAGCGTACGAGTTATTTTCATATGAATTTATACTTTTTTTTTAAAACCGAAATTTAGCTCAAAATTTGCCCGTGGGGTCCACGTCTCGAAATCCGACAAAACTCATAAAATTCGATAACTCATTCCGATATGAGTTTAACTATACAAAAATTATTGAATTCCGACATCGGAATGACTTTCAAATCTTGAATTTTCATTTTTGGAAGATGTTACCAAAAACCAATTTTCTTCCATCTAAATCCGAAAATAAATAACGTATATTGACATGGATATATGAAATATAATCACTTGTGGATAGAGAACACTTACCCAAGTTGAAGTCATGAAAAACTTCTTTGAAATCGCCTAAATTCGAGACTCAAAACTCAAAAATGAGTAAAATTAGCTAACTCTCAGTTTTAAGAAGCTGCCCAGGCAAGTTGCATTTGTCAATTGAGACTTATAAATCGCACTTGACAATTGCGATTTAGCTATTCTCCCAGAAAAAAACAGCTTTACTAGTCATATTCAATTGGTCATAACTTTTTGTAAATATGTCCGAATAATGAATACGTTAACTTTCAGAAAACTAGAATCCAAGTTCTACAATTTTTATATTTTGCATATTTTGCGATTCTATATATATTTTGATATATAAGCTTCTAAAGTAGCCTCCTCGCATCAGAAATTTCTAGGAAATTTTAAAACATCTTTATTAGCCCTTATTCAATCGATATACAAATATCCAAATGATGAATGGTTTAATTTTCTGAAAACTAGAATACAAGTGCTACAGATCTTATGTTTTTTCTACTTTTAGATTCCTTATATATTGCTAGATATAAGTGTGACGACACGGCCCGTCGTCACGAGAATTATCACCCCGTTATGTTGTAAATGCATGTTTGATGATTTTATACCTGTGTTAGAGCCTATCGGGTGAGTTAGGAGTGAATTGGATTGAAAATGAGGCATATAGCCTTTTTGAAGGAAACTTGAATAAGGAAAGTCAACCTGGAGTTGACTATTTGGTTAGAGGGCTCGGAATCGGATTCGATGATTCGGTTAGTTCCGGGAGGTGATTTGTGACTTAGGGGAGCGATCGGAATTGAATTTGGAGGTCCGGTGTAGAAATAGGCTTGAATTGGCTAAGGTCGAATTTTGGCGAAATCCGAACGGTAGGTGAGATTTTGATCCGGGGGTCGGAATGGAATTCCGACAGTTGCAGTAGCTTCGTTAGGTGATTTTGGATATGCCTGCAAATTTTCAAGTCATTCGGACATCGTTTGATCGGGTTTTGGATTGAATGTTAGTTTTGAAAGTTTTGAATAAACATAAGCTTGAATCCGTGTGTAATTGATGATTTTGATGTTTAGGATGGTGTTTTTATGATTGGAACAAGTCCGTATCGTGTTTTGGAGTATGTTGGTGGTTTTCGTTGGGGTCCCGGGGGCCTCGGGGTGAATCCGGACCATCATCCGGCATTTTTGGAGTTTGAAAAGTCTGCTGTAAATTGCAGGTTGGTGCAGCAGGCCTTAAGCCTTCGCGTTCGTGTGGCCCAGGTCGCGTTCGCGAAGGCAGAGCTGGCTAAGGCATCGCGTTCACGGTCAGGCTGCCGCGTTCGCGTAGGCAAGGTGGGACGAAGCTTCGCGTTCGCATCCCAGGTGGTCGCGTTCGCGTAGGAGAAAGATGGAGACCATCGCGATCGCGTGAAGGGTAGACGCGTTTGCGTAGAAGAAATCCGGGTGGCTGGGAGTTTGAACATCGCGAACGCGTGGGATGCGTCGCGTCCGCGAAGAGTATCAGGAATTGGGCATCGCGAATGCGTAGAGGGTCACGCGAACGCGATGAACACTTGTGTCTGGCAGAGAATAAAAATCCAGAATCAGAGAGTTACGGGTTTCATTCATGAACCCTCCATTTTTGAGTTCTAGAGAGAGAAACTCACGGGAATTGCTGGTAATTCATCGGGGATTCGTTGGAGGTAAGTTTTGTGGCTTAATTACATCATTTTAACATGAAATCATGGGTTAAATTTCCGTAAATGGAAGATTAAAGGTGGGTTTGAGCCCTAGGCCTAAATTTAAGAAAAACACTGATTTGAGTGGGCAAATGGAGTCCGATTTTGGTAAATTTTATATGTATGGACTCGTGGCGAGACGAGGGTTCCAGAAATGTGAATTTCGTAAATTTTCGGAATATGGGCCCGGGGCTCGGGTTTTGACAACTTTGGGAATTTTGATGTAAATTGAGTTGTATTGATTGGGTGTCGTCCCATTGGCCTAATTTGTTGTATTTTTACTGTATTTGATCATATTCTATGCGTGCGGAGCTTGATTCTCGTGGCAAGGGCATTGCGGAGTAGTCGTCGCGCCGTATTGAGGTGAGTAATAGATGTGGGTGATGACCAGCAGGTTCGAAACCCCGGTATACCACTTTGTGACGCTGTATAGCGGCGAGACACGCACACTCTTGAGAGTGCGGGGTCGATCATGAACTGGAGACTATATATTAGTCCGACCTGTTGATACTGTATTATTGGCTATTCTAGAGCCGTCGAACCTCCTTCTCGGATGGTTGCATATATATATATATATATATATATATTGTGATAATGGCCACTCTTGAGCCGAGGAACCCCCTTCTTGGGCGGTTGAGTATACATGTGGGCCGTGAGCCAGTTATTGGATCCCGCGAGGATCGTTATCATTGTCTTATCATATAGACATGCTAGTTTACTACTAGTCCGCAGCTATTTCTGTTATTATGCTAATTCCAATCTCTGGAACTTGATATTACTGTTTTCCAACTGAAAAATGATAAAAAGAGTTTTCAAAAACTATTTTTGAGCCTGCGAGGCTGTATCTGCATATTAGCTGACTAGTAGTGGATCGGGCTGCGCGCCGCAGCGAGATATATGTTGGATCGGACTGCACGCCGCAGGAATATCTCTATGAGATGTGCTTGGGTCCGGAGTCTGAACCCCCACAGTGAGCACGGGTACCCAAAATTGGAGTCGGGCTACGCGCCGTAGCGGTCATATCATGCATTGCATTGCATTTAGCTACATCTGCTAGTTGTTATGCTATTTATTGGTATTTGTTGGTACAGGTACAATGAAGATTGATTCTATGACAGGGTAGCTGATTATAGCTTTACATAGTGCTTTATTGCGGATTTCTTATCTGCGCTGTCTTACCCTTGTTTATTACCACTGAGTCTGGAAGTACTCATTTTACTCCCTGCACCTTGTGTGCAAATTCAGGTACCTCTCAGCAGTGATCCAGTAGCTGTGCGAGGCGACATCTGTGGGATATACGAGGTAGCTGCAGAGTCTGCAGGACCCGATATTCCTTCTTACTGTCTTGATTTTTGTATTGACTTTTCTTTCCGCACTTGGTATCTTGTAAACCTTTATACACTCATGTTCAGTAGAGGCTCATGACTCTTGACCCTTGGTCTATGGGAGTTGATGTATTATGGGACTTGGTTCCCTGTTTTCGTTATTTGTATCGCTATTGCTTCGTGATTTAATATGCTTAAATGGGCTAAAAGAGAGCTTCTAGCTCCGTTGTTTATATTGATTGGTCAGGCTGGCTTAGCAATGTGCTGGGCGCCATCACGACCGGATTTGGGGTCGTGACAAGTTGGTATCAGAGCCTAGGTTTACTAGGCCTCATGAGTCTTGAGCCGGTTAGTAGAGTCTTGTGGATCGGTACGGGGACGCCCGTACTTATCCTCGGGAGGCTGCGAACCTTTAGGAAAACTTCACTTTTCTTGAACTCTGTCGTGCGATCTTGTTGTCCTGAGAACTGAACTTCTATATTCTATTCTCTCGCAGATGGCGAGAACGCGAGCATCGGGACGAGGTGGACGACCTCCATTGCCACCTGTTAGAGGCCGTGGGCGCGGTCGTGCTAGAGTTAGAGGTAGGGCGGCTGAGGCAGTGCCAGCTGACCCGCCTGTTGTACCAGTTCAGGAGCAGCCCCCAGTGGTTGATGCTCCAGCGGTCCCAGTTCAGGGCCAGACTATATCTATTGCTATCCCTGGTCTTCAGGAGACTCTTGCTCAGATATTATCAGTGTGTTCCGATTTGGCTCAGGTAGTTTCAGCTACCGCTACTGTAGCGACATCTCAGTCAGGGGGTGGTCAGCAGACCCCTGCAGCTCGCACACCTGACCCGGTTGTTCAGGGACTTCCGACACCAGAGGCGGTCCCCGCTCAGGTGGTTGCACCGGTTATTCCTCCAGCCACACCAGCTCCAGCTCCAGAGCATATGGTTCAGGTTATGCCCGATGACGAGCAGCGTCGTCTTGAGAGATTTGGTAGACTTCAGCCACCCCATTTCAGTGGCGTTGAGGGCGAGGATGCCCAGGGTTTCTTGGATAAAGTGTCAGAGGATGTTGCGTACGGCTGGTATTCTTGAGTCCAGCGGAGTGTCATTTACTACCTTTCAGTTCACCGGTCCCGCATTTGATTGGTGGGAGGAGTTTGAGAGGCATAGGCTTGCAGGAGCAGCACCTCTCACATGGCATCAGTTCTCTACTCTCTTTCTAGAGAAGTATGTACCTCAGTCTCATTGCGAGGAGCTACGTCGCCAGTTTGAGTGGTTGGTTTAGGGCGACATGTCTGTGACCCAGTATGAGCTCAGATTTACGGAGTTGGCTAGGCATGCCACATGGATGATCCCTACTGATAGGGAGAGGATCAGGAGGTTCATTGATGGCCTCAACTACTCTATCCGCATTCTTATGACCAGAGAGCGAGTTTTGTCATCATCGTTTGAGCAGGTTGCTGATATGGCACGCTCCATTGAGGCGGATCGTCGCCGAGAGAGAGAGGAGCGGGAGTCCAAGAGGCCTCGTGGTTCTGGTAGTTTCAGTGGTGCTCCATCTAGAGGGCATTCCCAGCAGAGCAGAGGTCGCTCATCTAGACCTTCTCATTCAGGCCGCCCAGAGCAGAGCGGAGGTTCTTATGGTCGTGGTCGACAGGGGTTTCAGCAGGGTCAGTCATCGCTTGGTGCCCTCCCAGCCCAGAGTGCAGCACCTACTTCTCCAGCACCAGGTGCATGTTACGAGTGTGGTGAGTTTGGCCACACGAGGAGACAATGTCCTCGGCTTCGCAGTGGTAGGTCTCAGCAGAGGGATCATCCTTCCTCTTCTACTCCATCTTCAGTGCCATCCCAGTCTAGTAGGGTGAGGGTCAATCATCTAGTGGTCACCCCATGAGTGTTGAGCGATCGAGCGGTGGTCAGGCTCGGTTCTATGCACTTCCAGATAGGAGAGATGTTGTTGCTTCAGACATAGTGATCACATGTATTATCTCAGTTTTCCATAGGGATGTTCTATTTTGTTTGATCCCGGGTCTACATACTCGTATGTTTCTTAATACTTTGCACATCATTTGGGTGCGACTCGTGGTAGTCTTGATTTACCTGTTCATGTATCCACCCCCGTGGGTGATACGATTGTTGTGGATCATGTCTATAGATCCCGTGTTATATCTATTGGGGGTCTGGAGACCCAGGCAGATTTGTTATTGTTGGGTATGGTGGACTTTGATGTTATATTGGGTATGGACTGGTTGTCTCCGTACCATGCTATATTGGACTGTCATGCTAAGACAGTTACGTTGGCCATTCCCGGTATTTCTCAGATTGAGTGGCGGGGTTCGACCGATTTCATCCCTAGCCGTGTTATTTCGTTCCTAAAAGCTCAGAAGATGGTTGAAAAAGGGTGTTTATCGTACTTAGCTTTTGTGAGAGATGTGGGAGCTGAGTCTCCTAGCATTGATTCTGTACCTGTTGTGAGGGACTTCCCAGATGTATTCCCCTCAGACCTGCCGAGCATGCCACCGGACAGGGATATTGATTTTGGCATTGACTTGGTGCCGGGCACTCAGCCCATATCCATTCCTCCTTATCGAATGGCACCAGCCGAGTTGAAAGAACTAAAAGAGCAGGCTTCAAGAACTTCTGGATAAGGGTTTCATCCGTCCTAGTATGTCTCCGTGGGGTGCACCGTATTATTTGTTAAAAAGAAAGATGGTTCCATGCGGATGTGTATTGATTATAGGCAATTGAACAAAGTGACAGTGAAGAACAAGTACCCTCTGCCGCGCATAGATGATTTGTTTGACCAATTACAGGGTGCAAGGGTGTTTTCTAAGATCGATCTTCGTTCAGGCTATCATCAGCTGAAGATCAGAGACTCAGATATATTGAAGACTGCATTGAGGACCCGATATGGTCATTATGAGTTTCTTGTGATGTCGTTTGGGCTGACCAACGCCCCAGCAGCATTTATGCATCTGATGAACAGTGTGTTCGGGCCTTATTTGGATTTATTTGTGATTGTGTTCATTGATGACATTCTAGTCTACTCCCGTAGTCAGGAGGAGCATGCTCAGCATTTGAGTATTGTGTTGCAGAGATTGAGGGAGGAGAAGCTATATGCTAAATTCTCCAAGTGCGAGTTTTGGCTCGAGTCCGTAGCATTTCTGGGACATGTGGTGTCTCGTGATGGTATTCAGGTTGATCAGAAAAAGATAGAGGCGGTGCAGAGTTGGCCTAGACCGTCCTCAGCTACAGAGATCAGGGGTTTTCTTGGCTTGGCGGGGTATTATCGCCGGTTTGTTCAGGGATTTTCATCCATTGCTTCTTCATTGACTAAATTGACCCAGAAGGGTGCACCATTCGTGTGGTCGGATGAGTGCGAGGAGAGCTTTCAGAAGCTCAAGACAGCTTTGACCACAGCTCCAGTGTTAGTATTGCCATCAACTTCAGGTTCATATACCGTTTATTGTGATGCCTCGAGAGTGGGGATAGGTTGTGTGTTGATGCGGGAAGGTAAGGTAATTGCTTATGCTTCTCGGCAGTTGAAGCCACATGAGAAGAACTATCCTGTTCATGATTTGGAGCTAGCCGCCATTGTTCATGCCTTGAAGATTTGGAGGCACTATTTATACGGTGTGTCTTGTGAGGTGTATACCGACCATCGTAGTCTCCAGCACTTGTTCAAACAGAAAGACCTTAATTTGAGACAGCGGAGATGGCTAGAGTTGCTGAAGGATTATGACATTACTATATTATATCATCCGGGAAGGCCAATGTGGTGGCCGATGCTTTGAGCCGGAAGGCGGTCAGTATGGGGAGCTTGGCATATATTCCAGCTGAGGAGAGGCCATTTGCTTATGATGTTCAGGTGCTAGCCAATCGGCTAGTGAGGTTAGATATTTCGGAGCCCAGCAGGGTATTGGCTTGTGTTGTATCTCGGTCATCTCTATATGATCGTATTCGTGAGCGTAGTATGATGATCCACATTTGGCTGTCCTTAGGGACAGAGTTCAGCATGATGATGCTAGAGATGTCACCATTGATAGTGATGGCGTATTGAAGATGCAGGGCCGGATATGTGTGCCCAATGTTGATGGCCTTCGTGAGTTGATTCTGGAAGAGGCCCATAGCTCGCGGTATTCTATCCATCCAGGAGCCGCGAAGATGTATCAAGATTTGAAACAACACTATTGGTGGAGAAAGATGAAAATGGACATTGTCAGACATGTAGCACGGTGCCTCAACTGTCAGCAGGTTAAGTACGAGCACCAGAGGCCCGGTGGTGTATTTCAGCGCATTGTTATTCCCGAGTGGAAATGGGAGAGAGTCACTATGGATTTTGTTATTGGACTCCCTCGGACGGCGAGGAAGTTTGATTCTGTATGGGTGATTGTGGATAGACTGACCAAGTCAGCCTCACTTCATTCCAGTTAGTACTACCTACTCATCGGAGCGGTTGGCAACGATCTTTATTCGAGAGATTGTTCGGTTGCATGGAGTCCCGGTGTCTATCATATCCGACAGGGGTACTCAGTTCACTTCTCAGTTTTGGAGAGCATTTCAGCGAGAGATGGGTACACGGGTTGAGTTGAGTACAACATTTCACCCCCAGATAGATGGACAGTCTGAGCGCACTATTCAAATCTTGGAGGATATGTTGCGAGCTTGTGTGATTGATTTTGGTGGTTCGTGGGATGAGTTCCTACCATTTGCTGAGTTTGCCTACAACAACAGCTATCAGTCGAGTATTCAGATGGCCCCGTATGAGGCATTGTATGGCAGGCGGTGTAGATCCCCCGTGGGATGGTTTGAGCTTGGTGAGGTTAGATTGATAGGGACTGAGTTAGTCCAGGATGCTCTGGATAGAGCAAAGTTGATCCAGGAGAGGCTTCGTACAGCACAGTCTCGTCGGAAGAGTTATGCGGACCGTAGAGTTCGAGAGTTGTCTTTCATGGTTGGTGACAGAGTATTGTTGAAGGTTTCACCTATGAAGGGTGTCATGAGGTTTGGGAAGAAAGGAAAGTTGAGTCCCAGGGTACATTGGTCCTTTTGAGATACTTAGGAGAGTTGGAGAGGTGGCATATGAGTTGGCCTTGCCGCCCAGCTTATCCAGCGTTCATCCAGTATTCCATGTGTCTATGCTCCGGAAGTACATTGGAGATCCGTCTCATGTATTAGATTTCAGCACCATTCAACTTGATGGTGATCTATCCTATGATGTGGAGCCTATTGCCATTTTGGGACGTCAGTGAGAAAATTGAGGTCTAAGGAGATTGCATCAGTTAAGGTTCAGTGGAGAGGTCGACCCGTGGAGGAGGCCACTTGGGAGATCGAGCGGGAGATGCGGAGCAGATATCCTCACTTGTTTGAGACTTCAGTGTCACGACCCGAATTTATTTCCCCCAACATCGGGATCGTGATGGCGCCTACTCGTGGTAGCTAGGCAAGCCACTGCATACATACTATCTTGTTTCTAGCACAATTTTAATTAAATAAATGCGGAATACTTTATCAGATAGAAATAACTAATTACAAGGTGAAAATCATACTGAAATCCTCTACCCAAGATGTGGAGTCACCAACTCACGAACTACTATGGAATACTACACATAAAAGTCTGAAAGAAATATAACACAATTCTGTTTGTCTCGGAACAAAGAGACTCCAGCTAATAACATAAATAAAGAGAGAGACGCCGGGCCTGCGGACGTCCGCAAGCTACCTCGGTCTCAAATATGATCAACTCCCACGCAATCTATTTACTGCTGCTGTTGCTCCTGATCGTAACCTGGACCTGTGCAAAAACGCACAGAAGTGTAATATCAGCACAACCGACCCCATGTGCTGGTAAGTGCCTGGCCTATCCCGGCGAAGTAGTGACAAGCCTAGGACCAGACACCCACATAAACCTGTGCAATTCAATATATATATATATGTGTACCACAAAATAACAAGAAATAATCAAGTATTAACACAATAAGGAATATCTTAAAGAATTCAACAATTAACCACAGTTAATAATTTCACAAGGAAAAACAAAGTGTAATGTAAACACAAGTAATATCAATTCAAGAAATAGCAAACAGTTGCACGGCATCACCCTTCGTGCTTTTATCTCATCCTCACCAAATAAACAAATAAAGTACACGGCATCACCCTTCGTGCTTTTACTCTCATCCTCACATCCATAGTACGACATGATCCTTCGTACATGGTTCAATAACAGGGCACGGCATGATCCTTCGTGCATAATCAATAAATAAATATGGCACGGCATTAACCTTCGTGCATAAATAAATAAACATGGCACGGCATGATCCTTCGTGCATAATCAATAATAAACATGGCACGGCATTAACCTTCGTGCATAAATAAATAAACATGGCACGGCATCACCCTTCGTGCATTATCTCTCTTCCTCACCCAAATAACAATCACAATTAAGGGCAAAGAAAGAAATAGTAATTCATAAACCGTCCCATCAAGGGCAATCAATAATTATCTTCACAACAAGTCCCAACAAGGGAGAACAATAACAATTCATCTGTAATATATCTCAAATAATCATTTTCCAACGACTCACGGTCATACTAGACGCCAGTGTATGGATGCTCGTCACCACAGCCCATACACCGCACTCGATCACATAACACATAACACATAATCCTATTCCCTCAAGCTAGGATAGAACAAACACTTACCTCGAATGCTTATGAACAATTCACCCCGTGGAAATGTCTTTTCCTTTTGAATTTGACTCCAATCCAATCGTATCTATACACAATTGATTTAATATCATCAATTCTACTTAACAAACTAGTTCATATTGCTAAATATGGTTTTTACAACATTCTGCCCGGAATAGTAAAAACCGACCCCGAGCCCACATAATCGAAACTCAAGTTTCGAACCAAAATAATTTCACCCAATCTTCCATGAGTTCAAATATACAATTTGTTCTTAAGTTCGACTCCAAAACGAGGTCTAAATCGCAAATTCTTTGAAAGCCCTAACTATACTAAATTCTCAATTTTTCTACCCATTTACACCTATTTAGGCTTAGGAATTCAAATAATATTGATGGAAAATGAAGAAAACGAGTTAAGAATCACTTACCCAAGAAGTTTTGATGAAAATCGCCCAAGAATCGCCCCAATAAGTTGCTTGGAGAAGAGAGAGTTGAGAGAAATGGGATTTTATCCCGTCTGTTCTGTTTTTGCAGAACTTAAAATCACTGGGCGAATTTACTCTATGCGATCGCAGGGCCTGTGATGCGATCGCATAGAAGAAAATAAGGGGACAGCAAAATTGCTTTATGCGATCGCGGAGGACAAATGCGATCGCATAGAAGGAAATGGATGAACTGAAATTACTCTATGCGATCGCAGGGAATGGTACGCGATCGCATAGAAGGAAATTCTGGGCCTCAGTCTTACTCTATGCGATCGCGAAGGATAGTATGCGATCGCATAGGAGGAACAATGGAAGTTATGCGATCGCATGGGCTCTATTGCGATCGCACAGAAGGATTTTTGGGACCTCTGATCTTTGCTCTATGCGATCGCAGCTACAACTATGCGATCGCATAGAAGAAAATCTCTCTGCAAAAATTGCAGAGTTTCTGCTGAAATTTTCAAGTTCAAACCACCCCGTTACCTATCCGAAACTCACCCGAGCCCTCGGGGATTCAAACCAAGTATGTACACTGACTCAAAAACATCATACGAACTTGCTCGCGCGATCAAATCACCAAAATAACATCATTATCAAGGAATTTAGCCTTAAATCTCAAGAATTCTTTCAAAATTTCATAACTTCCAAACTTTCCAATTTAAGGCCGAAACACGTCAAACGACGTCCGTTTTCAACCAAACTTTACAGGAAGCGCTTAACCAATATATATGACCCGTACCGGGCGTCGGAACCAAAATACGAGCCCGATACCAGTACTTTTTAATAAAAATTCAGTTTCATTTTCCTTAAACATTTTCAGAAAACAATTTAACAGAAAAATTCTTTTATCGGGGTTCTAGACCTCGGATTTCAATTCCGGACATATGCCCAAGTTCCATATTTTTCTACGGATTTTCTGAGAAAGTCAAATCACGGATCCGGGTCCGTTTACCAAAAATGTTGACCAAAGTCAACCATATCAATATTAATATTATTTTTATCCAAATTTCTCATAGAATTCATATTTTCTATCAAAAATCTTTCCGGCTACATGCTCGGATCGTGCACGTAAATCGAGGCAACATAAAATGAGGTTTTCAAGGCCTCAGAAGCTCGAAATGATTAATTAAATAAGTGATGACCCTTTGGGTTGTCACATTCAGGTATGTTTCTTGACCCGCTCGAGGACGAGCGTTTGCTTAAGAGGGGGAGAATGTGACGACCCGGCCCGTCGTCACGAGAATTATCACCCCGTTATGTTGTAAATGCATGTTTGATGATTTTATATCAGTGTTAGAGCCTATCGGGTGAGTTAGGAGTGAATTGGATTGAAAATGAGGCATATAGCCTTTTTGAAGGAAACTTGAATAAGGAAAGTCAACCCGGAGTTGACTATTTGGTTAGAGGGCTCGGAATCGGATTCTGATGATTCGGTTAGTTCCGGGAGGTGATTTGTGACTTAGGGGAGTGATCGGAATTGAATTTGGAGGCCCGGTGTAGAAATAGGCTTGAATTGGCTAAGGTTGAATTTTGGCGAAATCCGAACGGTAGGTGAGATTTTGATCCGGGGGTCGGAATGGAATTCCGACAGTTGCAGTAGCTTCGTTAGGTGATTTTGGATATGCCTGCAAATTTTCAGGTCATTCGGACATCGTTTGATCGGGTTTTGGATTGAATGTTAGTTTTGAAAGTTTTGAATAAACATAAGCTTGAATCCGTGTGTAATTGATGATTTTGATGTTTAGGATGGTGTTTTTATGATTGGAACAAGTCCGTATCGTGTTTTGGAGTATGTTGGTGGTTTTCGTTGGGGTCCCGGGGGCCTCGGGGTGAATCCGGACCATCATCCGGCATTTTTGGAGTTTGAAAAGTCTGCTGTAAATTGCAGGTTGGTACAGCAGGCCTTAAGCCTTCGCGTTCGCGTGGCCCAGGTCGCGTTCGCGAAGGCGGAGCTGGCTAAGGCATCGCGTTCGCGGTCAGGCTGCCGCGTTCGCGTAGGCAAGGTGGGACGAAGCTTCGCGTTCGCGTCCCAGGTGGTCGCGTTCGCGTAGGAGAAAGATGGAGACCATCGCGATCGCGTGAAGGGTAGACGCGTTCGCGTAGAAGAAATCCGGGTGGCTGGGAGTTTGAACATCGCGAACGCGTGGGATGCGTCGCGTCCGCGAAGAGTATCAGGAATTGGGCATCGCAAATGCGTAGAGGGTCACGCGAACGCGATGAACACTTGTGTCTGGCAGAGAATAAAAATCCAGAATCAGAGAGTTACGAGTTTCATTCATGAACCCTCCATTTTTGAGTTCTAGAGAGAGAAACTCACGGGAATTGCTGGTAATTCATCGGGGATTCGTTGGAGGTAAGTTTTGTGGCTTAATTACATCATTTTAACATGAAATCATGGGTTAAATTTCTGTAAATGGAAGATTAATTGTGGGTTTGAGCCCTAAGCCTAAATTGAAGAAAAACACCGATTTGAGTGGGCAAACGGAGTCCGATTTTGGTAAATTTTATATGTATGGACTCGTGGCGAGACGAGGGTTCCAGAAATGTGAATTTCGTAAATTTTCGGAATGTGGGCCCGGGGCTCGGGTTTTGACAACTTTGGGAATTTTGATGTAAATTGAGTTGTATTGATTGGGTGTCGTCCCATTGGCCTAATTTGTTGTATTTTTACTGTATTTGATCAGATTCTACGCGTGCGGAGCTTGATTCTCGTGGCAAGGGCATTGCGGAGTAGTCGTCGCGCCGTATTGAGGTGAGTAATAGATGTGGGTGACGACCAGCGGGTTCGAAACCCCGGTATACCACTTTGTGACGCTGTATAGCGGCGAGACACGCACACTCTTGAGAGTGCGGGGTCGATCATGAACTGGAGACTATATATTAGTCCGACCTGTTGATACTGTATTATTGGCTATTCTAGAGCCGTCGAACCTCCTTCTCGGATGGTTGCATATATATATATATATATTGTGATAATGGCCACTCTTGAGCCGAGAAACCCCCTTCTTGGGCGGTTGAGTATACATGTGGGCCGTGAGCCAGTTATTGGATCCCGCGAGGATCGTTATCATTGTCTTATCATATAGACATGCTAGTTTACTACTAGTCCGCAATTATTTTTGTTATTATGCTAATTCCAATCTCTGGAACTTGATATTACTGTTTTCCAACTGAAAAATGATAAAAAGAGTTTTCAAAAACTACTTTTGAGCCTGCGAGGCTGTATCTGCATATTAGCTGACTAGTAGTGGATCGGGCCGCGCGCCGCAGCGAGATATATGTTGGATCGGACTGCACGCCGCAGGAATATCTCTATGAGATGTGCTTGGGCTGTAGGAGCCCCTCCGGAGTCTGAACCCCCACAGTGAGCACGGGTACCCAAAATTGGAGTCGGGCTACGCGCCGTAGCCGTCATATCATGCATTGCATTGCATTTAGCTACATCTGCTAGCTGTTATGCTCTTTATTGGTATTTGTTGGTACAGGTACAGTGAATATTGATTCTATGACAGGGTAGCTGATTATAGTTTTACATAGTGCTTTATTGCGAATTTCTTATCTGCGCTGTCTTACCCTTGTTTATTACCACTGAGTCTGGCAGTACTCATTTTACTCCCCGCACCTTGTGTGCAGATCCAGGTACCTCTCAGCAGTGATCCAGTAGCTGTGCGAGGCGACATCTGTGGGATATACGAGGTAGCTGCAGAGTCCGCAGGACCCGATATTCCTTCTTACTGTCTTGATTTTGTATTGACTTTTCTTTCCGCACTTGGTATCTTGTAAACCTTTATACACTCATGTTCGGTAGAGGCTCATGACTCTTGACCCTTGGTCTATGGGAGTTGATGTATTATGGGACTTGGTTCCCCGTTTTCGTTATATGTATCGCTGTTATTTCGTGATTTAATATGCTTAAATGGGCTAAAGAGAGCTTCTAGCTCCGTTGTTTATATTGATTGGTCAGGCTGGCTTAGCAATGTGCTGGGCGCCATCACGACCGGATTTGGGGTCGTGACAATAAGCTTCTACATTATGCTCCTTGCATCAGAATTTTTTAACATTGTTGTCAAAATCCAGCAAGTTAAATTGGCCTAAAAATGACCCGTAACCATTTTGAAACTCACCCGAGCACCTCGGAACTCTAACCAAATGTGCCAAAATAATTCATAACATCAAACCTTTTTCAATCAACAAAACACCTCAAACAACATCAAAACCATCAATTCACTTTGAATTCAAGCCTAAGTTTTCCAAAAACTTTCGAGACACGCATTTGATCAAAAACCCGACCAAACGATGCCCGAATGACCTGAAATTTTACACATATATCCCAAATGACACAATGAAGCTACAACAACTCTTGAAATTTTATTCCGACACTCGGATCAAAATCTCGCCTATCAATCGGAATTCGCCAAAATACTAACTTCGCCAATTCAAGCCTAATTCTACATATGTCATCACAAAAATATTCCGGACACATTCCTAAGTCCCAAATCATCTCCCTGAGCTAACTGAATCATCGAAATTCATATCTAATCCCTCTAACTCATAAGTCAACGCTCGGTTGACTTTTCCAACTTAAGCCTTCTTAAAAGAGACTAAGTATCTCATTTCTTATCAAAACCACTCCAAACTAACTCGGTCACATAAGATACGGATAAAATGAAGCATAAAGAAGTTGAAAATGGGAAAAATAGAGTGGTAACTCATGAGACTATAGGTCGGGTCGTTACATTCTCCACCTCTAACCAAACGTTCGTCCTCGAGCGTACTAAGATTATTCTCAAGCTAACAAATTGATGATTTTACTTTTACAATAATATTCGCAATTGATCCCATATTATTGCATTAGACATTAGTCTGACAACACTATATCAATTGAGATTATTTCCTTTATTCATATTTGCAAACTTAAAGACCAAATTTCTTACACTCCAATCATTTTCAGGAAGGTCCAATTTTTACGTCAACACACGATATTAGTCTCGACTGGCTATAGCAACTCGTGCCCACGCATCCATCAAATATGAGGTATTATATTCTCCCTCACTTAGGGTCATTCGTCTTTAAATGAGAACTAGAGTCCGTCCTCAAACACATAATGTAACTTCTTTTTCTTTGCACATCCCAATATCCCAAATTTTTTTAACTCCCAAATTTTTTCAGAAATTTCGGTAGAGTCTCCCATGTAATTGGGCCTATCCACCTGTCAGAGTAACATCAAAACAACTCCTAACATCATCCATAACTCAACAATGCCCCCATAATGTATATATCAATAACACTACTTTCCGCATTACAAGGGTGGCATTATAATAAAGATATCTGAACATGAAACATATTATATGTTTGACCATAACCACATATCTGGTCTTAGTCGTTGTTCATCATCGATTACGAAATTGCCAGTTAATCTCATGCCAACCGAAATTCTCGTTTCAACTCTCCATTTTCTAACAACGAGGAATGAAGACCTCAAAATTGATTATCTAAATTAACGAGTTACATTTAACTCCACCCGGCAACTCACCCTGTAGGCTAAAACTCAATAATTACAATAAAATTTGGTAAATTATGCACAGAGATATTCATACAAAAATTTTCAAATAAATCCCATAGGCATGACTCCCTATAAGTACTATGGTACAATATTTTTAAAAAATTTTACAAAGGGAGAATTTAAACATATAAATTTTTTACCACGGGGGCCTTGTCGTTATATAATATCCGCAATAGCTTGTAGCCCGGTATAAATATTTCATATCATATAAAAATAGAAGGATCTCGTCCTCAACTCTGAATCACAAGTATTTTGCACATTGTGCCAACTAAAATTTTTTTATTTCCTTTCTTCCTTCTTTCAAATAATTTCTGTCAAATAAAATCATACATATAATGAACCCTCGTACCGGTAGGGCATATAATTCACAATTGAAATTAATTATTTAGAAATTACATCAAACTCACCAAAATGATTAATAAAAATCACTTTTGGGCTCACAACTATTTTTAGTGACCAACACATAGTGATAGACATAGCTATCTCCATATAATTTCGCAACATAAGTATTCACATAAGTAGATTTCAGAATTACGAAGTTCACTCATAAGTGGAGCGCAATAGGAGGACTTGCCTCGATACTCAGAACGACTCAAGTTTACAAAATTGTTACTTTACAATATGTCACGACCCCAAATCCTGTCGTGATGGCGCCCAGCACATTGCTAAGCCAGCCTGACCAATCAATATCAACAACGGAGCTAGAAGCTCTCTTTAACCCATTTAAGCATTTCAAAATATGAAACAATAGTACAACAACGGGGAAACCAAGTCCCAAAATATACTAACTCCCATAGACCGAAGGGTCAAGAGTCATGAGCCTCTACTGAACATGAGTGTATAAAGGTTTACGAAAATACCAAGTGCGGAAAGAAATGTCAATACAAAATCAAAAGACAATAGGAAGGAATATCGGGTCCTGCGGACTCTGCAGCTACCTCGAATATCCACAAACGTCGCCTCGCACGGCTACTGGATCACTGCTGAGAGGTACCTGGATCTGCACACAAGGTGCAGGGAGTAAAATGAGTACTGCCAGACTCAGTGGTAATAAACAAGAGTAAGACAACGCAGATAAGAAATCCGCAATAAAGCACTATGTAAAGCTATAATCAGCTACCCTGTCATAGAATCAATCTTCACTGTACCTGTTTCCAACAATTACCAATAAATAGCATAACAGCTAGCAGATGTAGCTAAATGCAATGCAATGCATGATATGACCGCTACGGCGTGTAGCTCGACTCCAATTTTGGGTACCCGTGCTCACTGTGGGGGTTCAGACTCCGGAGGGGCTCCTACAGCCCAAGCACATCTCATAGAGATATTCCTGCGGCGTGCGGTCCGATCCAACATATATCTCGCTGCGGCGCGCAGCCCGATCCACTACTAGTCAGCTAATATTCAGATACAGCCTCGCAGGCTCAAAAGTAGTTTTTGAAAACTCTTTTATCATTTTTCAGTTGGAAAACAGTAATATCAAGTTCCAGAGATTTGAATTTAGCATACTAACAAAAATAGCCGCGGACTAGTAGTAAACTAGCATGTCTATGTGATAAGACAATGATAACGATCCTCGCGGGATCCAATAACCGGCTCACGGCCCACATGTATAATCAACCGCCCAAGAAGGGGGTTCCTCGGCTCAAGAGTGGCCATTCTCACAATATATATATATGCAACCATCCGAGAAGGAGGTTCGACGGCTCTAGAATAGCCAATAATACAGTATCAACAGGTCGGACTAATATATATAGTCTCCAATTCATGATCGACCCCGCACTCTCAAGAGTGTGCGTGTCTCGCCGCTATACAACGTCACAAAGTGGTATACCGGGGTTTCGAACCCGCTGGTCATCACCCACATCTATTACTCACCTCAATACGGCGCGACGACTACTCCGCAATGCCCTTGCCACGAGAATCAAGCTCCGCACGCGTAGAATCTGATCAAATACAGTAAAAATACAACAATTTAGGCCAATGGGACGACACCCAATCAATACAACTCAATTTACATCAAAATTCCCAAAGTTGTCAAAACCCGAGCCCCGGGCCCACATTCCGAAAATTTACGAAATTCACATTTCTGGAACCCTCGTCTCGCCACGAGTCCATACATATAAAATTTACCAAAATCGGACTCCGTTTGCCCACTCAAATCGGTGTTTTTCTTCAATTTAGGCTTAGGGCTCAAACCCACAATTAATCTTCCATTTACAGGGAATTAACCAAGGATTTCATGTTAAAATGATGTAATTAAGCCACAAAACTTACCTCCGACGAATCTCCGATGAATTACCAGCAATTCCCGTGAGTTTCTCCCTCTAGAACTAAAAAATGGCGTTTTGGGTGTATGAACCCGCGACCCCTCTGTTCTGTGATTTAATTCACTGCCGGAACGATTTCTTCTATGCGATCGCATTCCCCTTGTTGCGATCGCATAGAGCAAGTTTCTCATGCCTCCAATTTGTTCTCTGCGATCGCAGGCTTAGCCATGCGATCGCATAGCTTCGCATCAAATCCCCTCCGCGATCGCAATCGAGCCCCCGCGATCGCAATGCACAATTTCCGGACACTATGCGACCGCAATGCCCTCCATGCGATCGCATAGAGTAAACTTCACGCCCCTTCCACTCTTCTATGCGATCGCAATCATCTCTATGCGATCGCATAGAGCAATTGCTGACTGCAATTTTCTGCAGAATTTTTCCAAGTTCTAAATGCCCGGTTGATGGTCCGAATCCATCCCGAGGCCCCCGGGACCCCAACGAAAACCACCAACATACTCCAAAACATGATACGGACTTGTTCCAATCATAAAAACACCACACTAAACATCAAAATCACCAGTTACACACGGATTCAAGCCTAAATTCCTTAAAACTTTCCGAATTACGTATTCAATCAAAAACCCGATCAAACGATGTCCGAATGTCCTGAAATTTTGCAGGCACATCCAAAATCACCTAACGAAGCTACTGCAACTGTCGGAATTCCATTCCGACCCCCGGATCAAAATCTCACCTACCGTTCGGATTTCGCCAAAATTCAACCTTAGCCAATTCAAGCCTATTTCTACACCGGCCTCCAAATTCAATTCCGATCGCTCCCCTAAGTCACAAATCACCTCCCGGAACTAACCGAATCATCAGAATTCGATTCCGAGCCCTCTAACCAAATAGTCAACTCCGGGTTGACTTTCCTTATTCAAGTTCCCTTCACAAAGGCTATATGCCTCATTTCCAATCCAAATCACTCCTAACTCACCCGATAGACTTTAACACCGATATAAAAGCATAAAACATACAATTTCAACATAACGGGGTGGTAATTCCCGTAACGACGGGCCGGGTCGTTACATTCTCCCCAACTTAAACAAACGCTCGTCCTCGAGCGTACCGGAGTGGTACTAGAAGCAACTCAATAGCTGAATGACCTTACCCAGCATATATTCGGGCGATCATACGTCACCCTATCTCACGCAAGTCCGAAAACACCATATAGTCAAAATTTCACAGCCCATCCGAACCATAAATCACATTGTACTTTCTGAAATCATATACCAATTGCTAATCCCATTCCTGTACTCAGGATACACTAGAATCCACTGCAATAAGCCATACTCACCACTCCGGGTGAGATCATATGATGTATCACACAACCCAATCACTCGAGACGATAGTCTCTAATCACAACAACTGACCACAATCACCAAATACTAGCTGAAAACCTCTTTCATTAGATAGAGTCTTATTCCAACACCTCCATATCCTGCCCACGGCAGCTGAAGCACGCGATATACCGAACCCATCTCTCGGGTTAACCATTCGTGAATCTATTTCCCTTTTTAAAACTCATATCACGATAGGTTTCGGAGCCAAACCTCGGTTTCTACCTTTCTAACAAGCTAAGATCCAATATGCTCGTATTCATTAATGACTCCAACGGTCATTTCGATTATAACACACCACACTGGTGATAAACACCTCAACACCGGCCTAAGCCACGACGAGCACAACATAGGCTCCAATAGAAACGTCTGCACACACTCGAATCATGACAACTCAAATCATGATAACTGTCTCCAGCAAATAGAGCTGCAATTTAATCCCTCTATGCCATCATAATATAGAACTGAGATCGCGTCTCGTATTATAGAAATAAAGTACCTGAATCCCCCTCGAGAGGTCATAACATCACGTGGCCTTGCCACGATTCGTGATTCTATCCCAACGTTATTACTCATGAAGCACCTCAAGCCACTAAGCTCAAAACGATCAGCCACGCACATATTTAGGTCTGAACCCAAGCAATCAACCTCACCCACGGTGAAACAATTAACGTATGCTATCAAATCCTGAAAGAACACAACCGATGTGCCATTCGCCAAGCGATACTCAATACAGACTCTTCCTCAGAAGCCAGGAGGTATTGTATACCAGGTAACATATAACTAACTATATTTTCACAATATTCTGTTGCGGCGTGCAACCCGCTCCAATGACATACCCGTGGCGGCGTGCCACCCGATCTAGATACCATACCTGTGGCGGCGTGCCACCCGATCCAAGTAACCCTCGTCAAATGAATACGCGTCGAGTCAAGTTGCTCATCATAATAAACATATATCGCCTCAAGTTTGGCCACATAAAACGCATCTGACAACGTTTCTCAATACTGGAACTGAATCAATGGTAGATACTTCTACACTAACATCCGCCACTAAGGTCCAACTGACAAAGCAATGCCTACCAGCCGTCCGCTGGTCCTGTGTACAACTACTCTGTTGGAGCATACTCTGATGCTCTCTGCTACGCAATTTGTGCCATTTTCCGACATAGCCCATATCACATTAGTCTAGACGACCTGGCTTATGTCAACCAGTCAGCAATCAAGTATCATAATCCGAATTCGTTTTATCAAGTCAAGAGAGAGCCTCTAAGGCTTCCGATTTCCAATAATCACAAAACGGTGTCGATGCACACGATATATAACTACTGCATAGGCGGATTAACGAGAATTTCAAGTCTCCTACACATATATAACATATGAATCACTATGCCTGATTCCGTATTTCACCGTACATATACATAACGCACATCAAGCGTCCATTCATACCACGACAGCCATTCAGAAATTTCATTATGCCATCAACGACTCAATTATTTTAGTCGATCCAACAAGAGAATACCACTCTACCATGGATATTATCAGTTTACATTACCTTGTCCCTTTGCACCATATACCCTGCCAAATCATCAGAAAGATCAATTCTTGAATCACCTGCAGCCGTCCGCGCTGCTCAATAATTTTATTGACTTCCCATATATTATGAACCGATCTCAAAACCTTGAATATGCCATTATCAACTTTCCATAACACATCGCGTATACCATATCACACTAAGACAACATGGAAATTCATATCCCTTTCCTCCGCAACAAACATCGGTGCACTCAAATCATCAAGGGCTTTCATGATCCCATATAGAGAAAACTCATTACACATTCCAAGCCTTGCATACCAACAGGAAATACACTCATTTTTCAAACCACATTAAAACACATTATAAACCCTTTCTCCAAATTACATTGCATAAGTTAAACTGCCAGGACTGAGTCCTTATACACATATTATACCCATATCGGGTTACACGACTGCCAACACTCAAAAGCTTTATTGCACAATATCTGCAAGACTCCTTACTTCAACCACATACCAGGAATTAGTCGTATTCTTTATCATACCGCTTCGGTTTATTAACAAGTTGTTCCATTTACCCAGTTTCCTTTCTGATTCATCTTTGATTTAATATTAGCCACTACCGTAGCACCATAACACATGAACTCATTCCACACGAGACTCGTACATAAGACCACACGGTCTGAGACATATAGGCCACTGAATACTCTCTCAATATTTCCAGAAGGATCACCTCCTACAATACTTTATTTTGAAGAACCTCTTGCGATTTGAATTCGTTATCACTACCTTCCAATACGGATTACATAGAATCCCTTCATTCACATAATATAACACAAGTACCGATCTCTTCTAACGAAACCACCATCTTTAGCCACATGTACAATTTTGAGACACTGGCTGTTACAAGTAAAATCTTGAACACCGTAAACAATTCTCGGGCGTCAGTCATCCTTATTCAAGCTGTAATTCAACTGTCTTATTGAACAGAACCACTCATGCCTTATTAGAACTCTGACACTGCAGATCATGATTACATACGGATACTATTAGCTATCACTCTTTTCTATACACCAAGCATTCCTTACCAACCTCAGTTCAAAATACCCTAGTATTTCTTCACATCTACGAAGCACCATAACCTTTATCAGAATTTTCCCAACATACTTAGAGACAGAATCAACATAGAACACAATAGTGCAATCAGTTAATCAATAGCAACCTCCCCAACTTAGCTCGAAGCCATTCATCAAAGCACTTTCAACTACTCATATCAGTATTACTCAAGTGATGCCGAAATGTTAGTATGATATTAAACTCATGTCATTTACAAGCTTCGGCGGAGATTCGAATCATCAGAAATATTAACTCTTTTGCAATTCTTGCATTCATTCACACACAACAGTTACGCCCCCTCTTTAGGTGACAAAATCTTTTCTAAGTCCCGAATTTTCCAAAAATTTCGGCGGAGTTTCCTTTGTAATTTGGTCTATCCACCTGCCAGAGAATCACCAAACCATCCTAGATATACTTCCACAACTCAACAAGATCTCACAATGTATTTCAATAATATTAAATCTCAATACTACACGAATTATATCATCACAATTTATACTTGAACCTCCGATGTATCTGCTCAAATCATAACATATATCGAATACCATTCAATTACACATCAGAATCAACCCACCTATTTTTCCTCAATCTAGTATTTCAGTACAACACCTTCTACCAGGATATACATAGCATAATCATTTTAGTCTTCCTGAGTTTAAACTTGTTCCACTACACCTAAGGCACTTTACCTTCCAATTACGAGATATGATAATTATTCACCATGCCCATAGCTCGGGGCTACACAACAGTTTAGATAAGAGTCGAACAATTAACAATTCATCCATTAGTAAACCTTCCATAATACTTTACAGATCGGCACAAGGCCTCAAACATGGCTACTAGCCCAAGTACATAGATATAAGCCCAGTCTTAGTCACTTTACACAGTAATTTATCAATTGGGAAGGATCAAGTCCAAATCCCCAGTCACAATACCACCACGCTCGTCACATGACGCGTATTCCATCTCAGCACATCACTTTATAGTGCAAATACGGGGTTTCAAACCCTCAATACATTATCTATTACCACCACTCACAAAATCAACACCTCAATGCTCAAGTCATAAACAAGGTCCAGCCTCAAGTCATCCCGACTGGCCCAACATGAACTCACCGAGATTATATCTCGCCCCTCGTTCGAGGAAATCATAAGCCATAAGGCAATTACATTACTGAGCGCTCGATGCGTACACAGACGTGTGGAAGGAATTTCAAAAATTATATCTCAAGCCGAATCAAGTACGCACGATAAGAATTCCAAGAAATGTGAAGTGTTTCCTAAAGGTTCGCAGCCTCCCGAGGATAAGTACAGGCGTCCCCGTACCGATCCACAAGACTCTACTAACCGGCTCAAACGCAAAGTTCAAAATCCGGCAGTGACAGAGTGTCACGACCCCAAATCCAGTCGTGATGGCGCCCAGCACATTGCTAAGCCAGCTCGACCAATCAATATCAACCACGGAGCTAGAAGCTCTCTTTAGCCCATTTAAGCATATTAATTCACGAAATAACAGCGATACATATAACAAAAACGGGGAACCCAAGTCCCATAATATACTAACTCCCATAGACCGAAGGGTCAAGAGTCATGAGCCTCTACTGAACATGAGTGTATAAAGGTTTACGAAAATACCAAGTGCGGAAAGAAATGTCAATACAAAATCAAAAGACAATAGGAAGGAATATCGGGTCCTGCGGACTCTGCAACTACCTCGAATATCCACAAACGTCGCCTCGCGCAGCTACTGGATCACAGCTGAGAGGTACCTGGATCTGCACACAAGGTGCAGGGAGTAAAATGAGTACTGCCAGACTCAGTGGTAATAAACAAGGGTAAGACAGCGCAGATAAGAAATCCGCAATAAAGCACTATGTAAAGCTATAGTCAGCTACCCTGTCATAGAATCAATCTTCACTGTACCTATTTCCAACAATTACCAATAAATAGCATAACAGCTAGCAGATGTAGCTAAATGCAATGCAATGCATGATATGACCGCTACGGCGTGTAGCCCGACTCCAATTTTGGGTACCCGTGCTCACTGTGGGGGTTCAGACTCCGGAGGGGCTCCTACAGCCCAAGCACATCTCATTGAGATATCACTGCGGCGTGCAGTCCGATCCAACATATACCTCGCTGCGGCGTGCAGCCCGATCCACTACTAGTCAGCTAATATGCAGATACAGCCTCGCAGGCTCAAAAGTAGTTTTTTTTTTTGAAAACTCTTTTATCACTTTTCAGTTGGAAAACAGTAATATCAAGTTCCAGAGATTGGAATTTGCATAATAACAAAAATAGCTGCGGACTAGTAGTAAACTAGCATGTCTATGTGATAAGATAATGATAACGATCCTCGCGGGATCCAATAACTGGCTCACGGCCCACATGTATAATCAACCGCCCGAGAAAGGGGTTCCTCGGCTCAAGAGTGGCCATTCTCACAATATATATATATGCAACCATCCGAGAAGGAGGTTCGACGGCTCTAGAATAGCCAATAATACAGTATCAACAGGTCGGACTAATATATATAGTCTCCAATTCATGATCGACCCCGCACTCTCAAGAGTGTGCGTGTCTCGCCGCTATACAGCGTCACAAAGTGGTATACCGGGGTTTCGAACCCGCCGGTCATCACCCACATCTATTACTCACCTCAATACGGCGCGACGACTACTCCGCAATGCCCTTGCCACGAGAATCAAGCTCCGCACGCGTAGAATCTGATCAAATACAGTAAAAATACAACAATTTAGGCCAATGGGACGACACCCAATCAATACAACTCAATTTACATCAAAATTCCCAAAGTTGTCAAAACCCGAGCCCCGGCCCACATTCCGAAAATTTACGAAATTCATATTTCCGGAACCCTCGTCTCAATACGAGTCTAAGCATATCAATTTTACCAAAATCGGACTCCATTTGCCCACTCAAATCCTTGTTTTTCTACAATTTAGGCTTATGGCTCAAACCCACAATTAATCTTCCATTTACAGGGAATTAACCAAGGATTTCATGTTAAAATGATGTAATTAAGCCACAAAACTTACCTCCAACGAATCCCCGATGAATTACCAGCAATTCCCGTCAATTTCTCCTCTTGGAACTCAAAAATGGGATTTTGGGTGTATGAACCCGCGACCCCTCTGTTCTGTGATTTAACTCACTGTCAGAACGATTTCTTCTATGCGCTCGCATTCCCCTTGTTGCGATCGCATAGAGCAAGTTTCTCATGCCTCCAATTTGTTCTCTGCGATCGCAGGCTTAGCCATGCGATCGCATAGCTTCGCATCAAATCCCCTCCGCGATCGCAATCGAGCCCCCGCGATCGCAATGCACAATTTCCGGACACTATGCGACCGCAATGCCCTCCATGCGATCGCATAGAGTAAACTTCACGCCCCTTCCACTCTTCTATGCGATCGCAATCATCTCTATGCGATCGCATAGAGCAATTGCTGACTGCAATTTTCTGCAGAATTTTTCCAAGTTCTAAATGCCCGGTTGATGGTCCGAATCCATCCCGAGGCCCCCGGGACCCCAACGAAAACCACCAACATACTCCAAAACATGATACGGACTTGTTCCAATCATAAAAACACCACACTAAACATCAAAATCACCAGCTACACACGGATTCAAGCCTAAATTTCTTAAAACTTTCCGAATTACGCATTCAATCAAAAACCCGACTAAACGACGTCCGAATGACCTGAAATTTTGCAGGCACATCCAAAATCACCTAACGAAGCTACTGCAACTGTCGGAATTCCATTCCGACTCCCGGATCAAAATCTCACCTACCGTTCGGATTTCGCCAAAATTCAACCTTAGCCAATTCAAGCCTATTTCTACACCGGGCCTCCAAATTCAATTCCGATCGCTCCCCTAAGTCACAAATCACCTCTCGGAACTAACCGAATCATCAGAATTCGATTCCGAGCCCTCTAACCAAATAGTCAACTCCGGGTTGACTTTCCTTATTCAAGTTCCCTTCACAAAGGCTATATGCCTCATTTCCAATCCAAATCACTCATAACTCACCCGATAGACTTTAACACTGATATAAAAGCATAAAACATACAATTTCAACATAATGGGGTGGTAATTCCCGTAACGACGGGCCGGATCGTTACACAATAATTCGAGACCGTACTTGTAACGACACCATCTGGTGTTGCGACCTCAGCCATACCATAGAAAATATATTAACTGCTCGGTCTCCACCTCTACGAGTCTCACCTCTACCTCTAACGTCATGACCCCTACCTCCGGTTGGTCATGCAAGTGGAGTAATAACTGTAATGAAGTACATGGCACGTGTTCTCTAATGGAATAGATTCCTTCCAAGTCTGGGACAATTTCTCATGATGTTCATAGTATCACCATATTCATAATAACCAATCTGCGGCCCATATGCTCATACTGAGTCTGTGTCGGATAACTAAGATAATCATTGTAGGAACTTTCATGACACTGGTACATTAAAAGATGACTTTCCCTCGCAAGGATTGTTATTAAATTGAGCACTACGAGTATACTGAATATGTTTTCATCCCCCCGTTGATACTGAGATGTAGGATTATTAAGGATGCGGGAATATCTTTAAGTCTCATTATCATCCCGTTCAAATCTTAGCTCTTGATCATATACAAGTTTTGGAAAACCTTTCAATACCACATAAATACATCTCACGCAAAAAAATGGATATAACCCATGACCCCACAATCTGATTGTTGATAATAGACTCCCCTCACTTGGTGCGAAATCATAAGACACATTCCCAACGATCCATAATACTAACCTTCACCGCTGGTACGACACCAGTCATAAGACACACCAAGCCATTTACTTGGCACTTGTCATCCTCATGACAGTTAAACTCACTTCCTCCGGTGATTTGGTTGCTAGTTGTACCCTTTGCTACATAGAAATCCCCTATGAACCATATAGTTTCAAATTCGACAAACTTTTTATGTACATCCACATGTGATGATTAGGCAACCAATTAAACCTTCTACAGATTGTACTTATCAACCAGATGTCAAGATCCGATGCACCCTCATGCGCACAACTGAAAGATCTCTTTGCACTTTCATATCCTCATTTCTGATCGACACGTAATAACAATGATTGAGCAACTCTGGCTCTCTTATAATCCTTTTACGATATCACAAAGCATTGGCATAGTGTGCAATTCCATACATGAGTGGATGCAAAAGAACATAAGGTATATGCTTCAAGCTGAATAAATGTTGCACGATAAGGAATGAATGAAGTGGAAATTTTTCCTACTAGTTTTGTAGTCTCTCAAAGATAAGTAGAGACGTCTCCGTACCTACCCGCAAGACTCTACGAAACTTGCTTATGACTTGTAGCACCTATGAACCTAGAGCTCTGATAACAACTTGTCACGACCCAAAAATCCCTCCGGATAAGTCGTGATGGCACCTAGTCTTAAGGACTAGGTAAGCCTAATAATTGCGGAATAACAACCATGAATAATAACATCTAAAATTCTTCTAAAATAGAATTCTTGTACAATTAACACATTCCCAAAAACTCGGTAGTGCAATCATAAGCTCTAAAGAGTTTTAACCTACCATTTTTAAACACAACCGTAAGAGAATAAGTACAGTAGTGAGAATATAAAGTAAGAAGGTGACTTTGAAGGCTGCGAATACTACAGCAGGTTTACCTTGAGTCTCTACCGCAACGAATAGCTACTATCTATCAAATACCTGGATTTGTACATAAAAAATATACAGAAGTGTAATATCAGCACAATCGACCCCATGTGCTGGTAAGTGTCTAGTCCACCCCAGCGAAGTAGCAACAAGGCTAGGACCAGACACTCACATAAACCTGTGCAGTTTATAGCGCACAAAATAATAGGAAACAAATAACAGTAATAGCAACAATGATCAACCAATAATATAAATATCAGGCAACAAGAACACCATAATTGCTTCTCAACAATTAATAAATACAAGTGCAATCAATTAATCGAGTCTTTCAGATATAAATGTTTCGCCTATAAATCCTTCCCGTAATAATCCCTAGGATAAAAGAGTCTATGTTGTCAACATGAGAACTCCCAAATTCCCATAACGCTTCATTTCATGCCTTAATGACCCCCTCGAAATCCAAATAATTTTCTAGAACATTCAGGATTGAGGGTTCAGAACTTCAAAGTTCTCCTTTCTGCCTTTGTGAGATTTGGAGGCCTTCTCCTACACCTCAAAAGGAGCGACACATGAAACACCCGCAGAAGTTGTAGGTGCATAAGTAGGGGATTTTCTGGTAAAAATGGAGAAGTGTCTATAGCTATGGGTGTTGAAGGGTGGTCATCTGCTAAAGGAATGTCGAAATTTTTGATAATTTATGGGAATAACGAAAAAGAAATTGAGAAATGAAGGAGCAATGGAAAAGCCAGTGAAGCAAAAAGGGAAATGGACGAAAAGGTTAGGAGAAGAGTTTGGAGCTAAAAAGAAGGTCTGTAGCTTGGTATATATAGGCGGGAAACTCTATCATTCATAACCGAGAAAGGGATTTCTAAGAAATCTCGTCTAACACTTTCGAGAAAGGGATTAATAAGAAAAGACAGAAAAATCTTTTTACGCATAAAATCAACTTGATATTAGATTTTTTTTTTTAAATAGCTTTATAACTCGATCATTCCTGCTATAAAAGATTGTTTGGAGATTGGAAATCAAAAAGAATCTCCTCTGCTTTACCATTCTGTTTAATTTATTTCATTCTTTTTTATTTATCATTGTTTATTATTTGTGAATATCTTAGATCAAACAAAATGCTAGTGATCCTGAAAAATATTCATTCAATTATTTATTCTCAAAATCAATCCAACCTAGGAATACACTTCCAATATAATCCTTGCACTACAGATTTGCTAAACTATGAATAACATAATTAAAGGATCCGAGCATAAATAAAAAAGACAACTTCCTCAAAGTGGATGACACATGCCAAATATCCTTAAGTCCAGAATATTACGATTTAGAATTCACTTTTCACCCGGTATGTATTTTTTAAATAACTAGTCTTATGATATGAGCATTGCACGTATGTAAGTGGTAAAGACCTTTTATAAAAGCGTAAAAGTATTGTGCTTGAGTTACATTATAAAAGTGAATGTTCCTGAAAATGATGAACATTGATCTTATACACATCATTTAATAAAGAAGAAACTGCCACAAGAAAACATTTCAATCCTAAGTCAATACATTTAACTAAAAGATTGTTGCATATTATAATATATATATATATATATATATATATATATATATATATATATATATATATATATATATATATATAGTGCTTGATATTAGGATTTTAATTATTATGAAATTTATATAAAAAGTATCTTTCTTTCTCATATTTATAATTTTAAAATTGAATAGCATTAGAGTACACGCATTACACGTAAATCAATGATAATGAATATAAGATTGCGCAAATTAGATAAACAATTTTTAAAATAATATGTTTGAGATATAGATAAAATTAAAATGAGCTCATGAAAATTATGAATATAAAGCCTCTAAAATAAATAATATTGAGTTAATATTATAGAACAATAGTTCAGATAGACATAGTTCAAAAATTAATTTCTTTTGCAGATTAGGAATATATATTGATTAAATAGATCAAATTAAAGTAGAAATACTATCAATTGTAATTTTAAATTCGCTTCTCAATACAATAGTCAAACTGTTTAATTTTCATCTTAATATGTCAGTTTGATAAAAAAAATGTCCTTATAAATTATAGGTATTAATTGGAAAATAAAATTTCTATAATTAAAAGTATTTAGTAGAAGTATCAAGTCATAACAAAAAAAAAAAAACAATCATAACTTTTTTTTTTGCTTGACGTGGCTCAAAATGAATAAAAGAAGTAACTTTCTATCAAAAACATAAAAAAGTCAAAATGCCAAATAAAAACAGTCGAAATTGTCCTACTCTCTTTTCTTTATAACTTATTATTTTTCCTTTCCGAGATGTGTTAAGTGTTATATTACACATTTATTAAATAGGAAAAGTTTTGGGACACAAAATCTAAGTTGATTTTGAAGTCCTAAATATTAGGAAACTAATTAAATGGCCATTTCAAAATATTAGCGAGATAATTAAAATGACTATTTTATCTATTATGAAATTTTATTTAAAGCACTTAAAAGGTGAACGACATTTTATTAACGGTATTTACACTTTTAATATAGTATAGACATAAATATAGATATATTGTCATTAGTAACTTTTTCTCATTTATTTCTTTACCAAACAAGGATACGGAAACTGACAATCACATGAAACATCTACTTCTGTCGATGTTACAGCAAACAAGTCCACGGGAAAGTAAATGAGGTGAACAAATTATTCTGCTTCATTACTAATTGAAAATGAATATTCGCATCATACTGTAAGATTATAATTTTAGCAAACTTGGCATGAAGAATCCATCTTGGATAGATGATTCAGTGTTTACATTATTGTATATGTTACTCATGATTTCATTACAGATTTAGGATCATTACCTTCATTTTAACAAGTTAATTAATAGGCATATATTTATTTGATTTTATGAATTCAAGAATATTTGGACTTCGGTTTTACCTGATATATAGTTGTCGTAAAATGATTTGCATAACTTAGATTTTTTAATACAAATTATTATTTTGATTAATTTCATAGCTAAGAAAAAACAGTTTAGCAACAATAAATGAAAACTTACATACAATTTTGAAACTATATTATATATCGCTATATAGAATAGTAATAGACACAATAATATCTATTGATAGGTTAAAAAATATTGGAAATCAACTGACTAAACAGTAAACATTCAAAATTAACATGTCTTTCGTTATAACATGAACTTTGTTAAGCAAGATGCTAATTAGTCCAAGATCAAATAGTATGATGCCACGTGTCAACATTTAACAGTAATCATACTCACCTTCTTCTTTTACTTCGTCCCAACAACTGAACAACTTTTGAAAAACAAATCTATAGTCCCCGCAAACTGTGCGCTTCTTTTTCTTAACCGCTCCACCCATTCTTAAATTCTATTAAAGCTCTTAATTAACTATCGCTATACTCTATACATATTCCACCTATAATCATAATTAATCATCATTGCATTTGAATATTTAGTATAGATATTCAAGTAATTAACAATAACCACAATTATCATTACATTTGATTCTTAAGGAATTGCATTCGTCATGGGAAGAAGTAATGGAAATGAATCTGCAGATGCAAAATGGCAATTGGTCTCAGAGATTTGTAAACTCTCTAAAGGGGTGATTCCTTGTTCACATCAACACCATTTGTATCCCAGAAGTTCGTCATTCATCGATTGGTATCGTGTTCTTAATGTACGTATATTTTCTAGTTTCTTCTCTTTATTGACATCAGAGGCGGATCCAGGATTTTAAGTTTATGGGTTTCTGTCGCTATTTCAAATTAATATACAATAATAACTGGGTTCACAAATATATATTTAACAATTCTTTTAACAAAAATATAGGGTACGCAAAAATTACTGGGTTCCCAGGAACCCGTATATTACACCCTAGATCCGCCCTTGCATGCGATACAACTTCTCTATTGTGTTTGTTTCCTTCTTTATGTGGTATAGAGTTTATAACAAATTGTGGAAGGCTAATTAAACTGGCACCAGTAGTCCTATCAGATCACTGGAATTCCAACTCGTGACACTATAATTCAAATTATGACTTCGTCACTAATACTAATTTTTCCTACTAGGGACTTAACTTGTGTTTTTTTTTCCACATTTAGACAAGAGGGGTTGCTCTGATGGTAAGCAACCCCCACTTCCAACCGAGAGGTTGGTCTGCGTACACACTACCCTCCCCAGACCCCACTAAGTGGGATTATACTGGGTTGTTGTTGTTGTTGTTGTTGTTGTTAACAAGGAAATAAGAGATGTTTGGTAATTGCCATGAGTGTCATTGAATTTGAACTTGTGACACTGTAGTTTTAATTGTAACTTCTTGGTCATGAGGTTATCTTTGGGACCCATCTTGTGTTTCCCAGGTTCTAGATTTCTGTAATTGGTTTTGATTTCTGAGTTCAGGTCGATGATAGTGATGGAGTAGACGTCATTAAGCAACGATATCGTAAACTAGGTACAACTAATTTGCAAGATTTATAGCTCAGATTCTGGTTATAGTGAATTTTTAATTAAATTTGAGTGTAGCTTTGCAGCTTCATCCTGATAAGAACAAACATCCCAAAGCTGAGATTGCATTCAAGTTGGTTTATCAGGTAGACATGAAATTTGGTTTTGTCATTTTCTGTAAAATGGCAACTTTTATCCGCAGTCCATGGTACTTTTGACCATGGATTATGATCCAAATTTCTCATTATGATAATTTGATAATGCAAGATTTTAAAAAAGAGAAAAAAAGTCATGTTCAGTTGGATACTTGGAGTAGTTTTAAAGTTTTTCTCTACTCCCTCTTTTTATAGCTACTACTTTTTTTTTAACCCCTATATTCTTGGGAAGGATATCATTTACGCACTCCATGATTTGGAAATTTACGTGCTTTTCCTTAAAAAGAAAACTGATGAATAGTGTCCCTGTTTCCTTATTTTCCCTTTTGAATAATTAGGCTAAGAAAGGCAGATAAAAGAACTCATGTTTTGTTACAGGCATATGTTTGTCTGACAGATGAAGCAAGCAGAGAGACTTTTGAAGCAGACAGAAGAAACCACATATGCCCAAAGTGTCACATAAAATCAAGTGAAAAAACTCCTAGACATGGCAATGTTGCAAAAGTAGCCAAAACATTTACTACTAATGAAGAGGCACTGCCAGTTTCCAGAACCAGAAGCATTTCACGTGTTAAACAACTTAAAGCCAGATTTATGGAAGAAGTTGCAGTTATAAACACATGTCTGAAGGCGAAATCTCCACCTTCTACTTGCTCAACAGAACCTCAGACTTTCACAAGAAGAAATGAAATACCAATCTTCAATCCATTTAATTATGAGTTACAAGGCTATCCTCATCCTAGCAATTATAGGAAGTTAATGCATAGATTTCAGGGAAGAAGCATTGAGAAACATGTTTCTAGCAGTCGCGACTGTAGCTATCCAGTGTTTGAGCTTAGATCGGAAAAGGAAGCATATGTAGATAGATATAGTAGAACCGGCTCTAAGCATAGGTTCTACAACTAGGAGGCACCATGATGCACTTTTCATCTCCTTTAAGCTGTTATTTAGTGTTTTATTCATGGTGCAGTGTTTGGATCATACTAACAATGAATGCTTCATTCAAGTTTTCAATCTGAGTTTCCTTATACTTTTCTCCTTTTGTAATTTCTGCAGACTTCTCCATGTTGTCATAGACAGGACAACTTCAAACACCTCCAAAAGATGTTTCTTAACGATAAAACAGACAAGAGCTTTACTGAATATTAGGAAACAATGCAAGACTATAACATAACAAAAGTGTTCCATATCTTTATATATAGTACAACCAAAAGAAAAAATAAAGATTCTTTTATGGTATCACATATTCATTGACTTGATAGAAAACTTCATCTTTTGAGTGTGAAGACATTTGCCAGGAACTCGTCCTATGCGCTCCTTGATCACTATAATAACCTTGGACACTGGAGTCCAAATGCTTGATCAATCTAAACAAGATCACGGAATTGTCATCCTCATTGTTGGCTCATTCTGCTTCAGCAGCAGATCATTTGGCTAATTTGAGGATACCATCATCTACCAAGGGCTGCACTTCCTTCTTCACAAGCTTGTGTACCTTAGAACTTGAAGTTTCCAACAGTGCACTAATCACCTTCGCACTGCAAATTGTAAAAGAAGTCAGAAAGAAGTTTTTCCTCTGCAAATTTGCTTGAAAGGAGGAAATTAGTTCAACAAACTAACCTATGGCCTTGAGCCCAAATTGCACATTTCCCTTTCAGGGCTTTCTCATACAAAGTGCAAGCAAAAGAAGGGGAGTCCAAGATCAGTTTTCTGATGGTCCTGCTAGAATGGAAGTGTTCAAGGAGATGTTCTTTATCTGACTCCTCCACTTTAGGATGTGCTGCCAGAGATGCTATGGCACCATGTAAGGTTTTCAACTTTCCATCTAAAGTTGCGTGAAGGATGCTGTCTGCACCTCCCATGGCAACCTATATTTTAAAAATTAAAAAAAATCTTTAAAGCCAATAAAGATAGTGTAGTTCAGGGAAGACATCCAACATTTATACATGAAAATTATTTTAGGACAGAGTGGTATTTAAAGGTTATGATACATTGAAAATGTAATAAGTTTATTCAATCAACATGACAATACCTCATAAATGACCTCTTTACCAAAGTTTGATTTTAGCAATTCCTCTGCCATCTCACAACATGCATCAATGAGTTTCTGCAATATTGATCAGGAACAACTTGGTAAAGGGGATAAAGTTGAATAAACAAACGACAGAAGAACACAGAAGACATTTCATTTAAACAAAGGAATAAAGCTTTCAAAGTGCTTTGAGAGTTAAAAAGAGTGGCAGAAGGAAAGGATCACAGAAAATGAAATGGGTAAGGCAACAAGCTTGATAACTGAAAGTAAAAAACAGCTCTATAAATATATGAATAGAAAGTAGATAATATTAACCTCAGCTAACCCACTATTAACCAATAATTCCTTCCGCCTTGTAAGAGGATCCTTCTTTCCTCCTTCGCTCAAATGTGAACTTTGGGTGGCATCAGTTGCAGCACCTGTATCACAGCTATCTTCTTTATCAGCTTCACCAAGCCCTGAAGCTTCTGTTTCTTCATCCAATGCAACATTTACTTCTGATGGGCTCTATCAATTATTTTTTTCAAACGATCATTAAATTTAGCTGTAGCTGCACTGCTTACAACACTCTCCAGAATTTCATGAAAATATTTTTTTTATAAGATGACGGTGCTTGGGATCGAGGTGTAGTTGTTGATAAGATAATGGTATAATTTCATGAAAAGCTTGAAAAGATACCTTGGTGACAAGCGAAGGAACAGATGAACCAAGAGCTGCTAGCTCATCAGGACTGAAATGACGCGAGCTATTTGGATGCAGTAATTGCAACAATGGGCGTCTACCATTCTGTGACGGCCAAAACCAACACGTACAATAATAAATTCACAGGATGCATTGCTGGGGAAGCAGGGGGGCAGAAGATTTTACACAGCAGATGAAGGACAAACCTGATCTGAAAGAAGCTCCGTAAGAATTCCTTCAAGCTCACGAATGATGAACTGCAAGAGTTCAATGTGACCAGCTTTAAGAGTGGAACTTTTTATAACTGGCTGCAGCCTAGATAAGTTAGGAAAAGCAGCAGGAACAAACCTTTGATAAAAGTTTCGTGTCATCAACAATTGAAAGGATGGAGACAAGCACCTGAAAGTAATTGAGAATGGAAGCTGTGAAACTAATAGAATTATAAAAGTACTATACAAGTGAGAGATGACATGGATGAAGACTGGAAGTATCTGAAAGAAGTCACAATGGAAATAGAACAAAACATTTGTCAAATGCAAGGCAATCATGCTTACCAAAGTCCCACATTTATCACGAGCTATCTTTCCGACCTTGTCTTTCATCCCTTTAATGATTTTCTTTCGGTCCTAAAACAGGAAGGTTCCAAAAGGAATTTGAAATAAGTTCACTTACATAAAATCCACTAGGACATGTTTAGGATATATAAAGAGTGTTCCAAACCTTTGCAGTCCCATGTTTGATGCAAAATATCCCAATCCTGGATCCATCCTTTGTGTGAATCATTCGAACAAGGTCTGGACTTGACAACTGCTGGATTACATCTGCAGCAGAAGACTTAGAACAAACTAAAATTTAGAAAGGGATGATCCAGAATAAGCCAACTCATTAATTCGTCATTAAGGTTTCTGAGGTACCTGATCAGCAATAGTTAAGTACTCCACAAGTGCCCTGTGTATAATTGAGTGGTCTAGTATTCCTTTCTCCAAAATAGGCTGAAGTACAGAAGTCATGTGCCGTATGACTGAAGTCTTTTGAAGCTTTAGCGTGGATATAACATCAACTATTCTGGCAGTGTCATAAAATGTGAATGGGGGCTAAATCAGAAAGCAAATGCATTCATAAAGTTAAAAGATGAGATACAATGTAAAGTATACTCTACATAAGAGAACCGATATGATCTAATAGTAATTGTGGGCAACACGCTTTTTTTTTTGCAGCAAAGGTTGCTATCAATACACAGAGGAAAGGCGATTAAGAGAAAAGTGTCATAAGAGTAACAGTAAAAGGATACTTCCTTAGAGATAATGACATGCAGAGTAAAACAAACAAAAAAATATCACAAGGATCCATCACAAAAAAAAGTGTCATAAGGATATCCCTGTTGAAGAAGTAAAAACATGTCCTGAACTGACACAGAAAACTATTTAAATAGACAAAAGTATTTATGCAGCATGCCATCACTAACAGCTTGAATTATTACCTTGCTTCCTTCAGTGAGGTCAAATCTTTGAACAACTGAAGTTCGGGGGAATACAGCTCCATGAGAAGAGTTTGTTTCTGAGCTGCATTTCCCAATTGATAAGCATGTTCCACAACTACAACAGTTAAAGCAGTGGTATTAAGGGAATTATTGGGAAAAAATTCTTTATCCCAAAATTATGGCTTGCAACAGCAAGCAGGAATTGATTTTTAAACAGAAATGCAGGATCGGGCAAAATAGATCAAAAGCTGAGAGGCAAAAATTAATCAAAACAAAGTTCACAAAAATAGGAACCAGGTTATCTTACCAAGTGAACCAACCATATGCCTAAGAAGAGTAGCAACATGCCCATGAAGAGAGGAAATAAACTCCGCCAGCTGCTCCTTTGATGCTGCAAAGCACAAAAGAAGGAAGCAGTTAAAAAAGACACGAAAGAGGTTTTCTCTTTTTGAGTTGATAAATTGTTCAGAAGAATAATAGTAATTCAATCAAGATTACCAGTATCAAGCATCTTTGTCACCAGATGAACTGCATAGGTATTGCTGGCAAGAGTGATAAAATGAGGCCGAATCTCCACAAACACAGCATTCCTTTCATCTTGTGTACAATGCTTCACACAAGTCTAACATTAACAAAAAAGAGTTAGTAAAACCATATGGAGCATCATAAATCATCGTCATCATCAAGAAGAGAAGGGAGGATGAACCTGAAGAATACGAGAGGAAACATGGGAGCTTGCTATTTCAGGGATCTTCCCTTTCATTTTCTTTAAGGCATCGCTCACCAATCTGCATCAATGGATAAAAAAGATTGAGAAACAAAGACATTATAAATACTACTCCCTCCGTTCCAATTTATGTGAATCTGTTTGACTGAGCATGGAGTTTAGGAAAAATGAAGACTTTTGGAATATGTGGTCCTAAACAAGTTAATAAGTGTTTGTGTGGTTATAAATGCTTCTCATTAAGGACAGAATTGTAAGTTTAAGCTAAGTTGTTTCCAAATTTAGGAAGGGTCCATTCTTTTTGGAACGGACCAAAAAGGAAATAGGTTCACATAAACTGGAACGGAGGGAGTAAGAAATAAATTACAATCTTCCCAAAAGATTCAGGATCAAACCAAATGTTTGAAGTTATATGACAACACACCTTGATCTTTCTTCTTTTGCAATATTTCGAGTTCTCATCTTCTCCCATAGTGATGCGAGCTCCTATTAAAAGACCGGTGGTTGAAGGACTAAGCAATTAAATATGATAACACAAACAGTGTAGCCAAAACAAACAATCAACTATTGGAGTCTTCATAAAGCCATGTTAAGGTTGAAGCACCATTGTGATAAAAATATATTTCAATCAAAATTTTAGATACAAAGTTTACACCCCCGAGGGCATCAGATCAAATTCAGTTTCCCCACCAACCCCCTTGGTTTATTTGTAAATTCAAGCAATCCTTACATTTCCTATAAATAAGTTAATGAACATATTCCACTAGGATAATAAGATTGAACAGAAAACTTTTAAGAAAAAATTATTAAGATGAAAAGAAGAGTAATAGCAGCAGTAAAGCATAAACTTATGACGATATAAAGATGAAAGCTGGTTAAAGTTGAAATTTAAGATAAAGGTGCCATTTATTACTATTATCATTATATTGATAAACAAAAAGGCCGTTAACGGATATCATTTTATCTTGGCTTCGTTTAAAGATGTTGAGAAATGGCATCTTTATCTTGACAAAACAAAAATGTCATGTTTTAACATCTGTAAACGAAACCGAAATAAAGATTGATTCATCTTTCTTTCACCATAGACATCAGAAAGATAAAATAGCTTTGGCAAATTCAAAAAAAGAAATAGTCAGCGGTATAAATAGTAACTTAAAGCTTAAAAGAATGTAGTACTTGCTCCAATGTGTAATGTTTCTTCCTCTTCTTCTTCCTTGCTTCAGCTAGCTCCTGCAACAAAACCCCATTATTAATCAAACACTAATCAAAAGGATATTTTGCAGCTCAAAATTATTAACTGTTAAAATTATAGCAAAGATTAAGCAAATAAAACAATCTTGGGACTGAAATTTCAATCTTTTCTCCATTTGCATATCCCCATTGCCAAAAATTTAACGAAACTACGAAAAAAGGCGAATCTAGGACTCATAAATATAAAGGTTTCAATAGAAAAAGTAGCGTACCTTTGCCTGTATACGACGCTGTCGTTTGGTATCAACTGGGTCGTTCCCAACATGAGGCTTAGGTTGTTGCTTTTTATCTCCCGGCTTTGAAAATGTATTATGGGGTTTCTTCAGAACCTTAGCGGGAACACCAGTTGATGATTTCAGTTTCTTGGGAGTTGATTTCCCTCCAGCGGCTGCCGGAGCATGCTTTCGCTTTTTGGAGTCGTCTCTTTTTTGGGGTTTAGCTGCCATTGCTGTTTTACTCTGAGATTCAGCTTCGCTATGGTCTGTGAGTTGGGGTTTTGAAAGGGTTTTAGTTTGTGGGTTGGGCTTTGCCGGATTAAAGACTTAAGGGCCGTTTGGTTCAAAATTATGTGGGTTATACGATATAATTTTGGCAGTTATTTTATTGGTTATTTTTCCTTTTTATACAATATTTAAAACTTATTTATCAAAATTGTTCTAATTTATTACGTAAAAATTATATATAATTTATTATTAATATCTTAAATTAGGGGATTCAGTTATATCTTTTTCCTTTTATCTATCCTCTCCTCTTTCCCATTCACTACCGTCTCTCTCGTCAGTTTTTTTTTCTTTCTTCGTCACTCTCTCGCAAAAAAATTTATGAATGATCACTTTGTTCCAGAATTTTACTACTTATTTCTTTCTCTTCAAAAAATCCGCCCCACACAAAAGAAAAAGCAAAGCACCATTAAACAGTATTGTAGTTGGAAAATTAAGTTGGAATCTGATGGATAAATTAAAAAAATATATTTATGTCTTTTATGCTGTTGTAGTTTATAAAAGTGCATGACGAAACGGAAGAGAAGTAAATATATTTCCTTAATTGTCATTGTCATACACTATTTGGTTTAGTTTTGCTATTGTTTTGTTTTCCTCATATTTATTTAGAAAAAATATAATAATATTTTGATTTTATTTTACCACTTACTAATGAAATAAAAAAACATTCACGCAATAAATGATATTTTAAGTGACAACAGCAATATAAATTTATGTGGTACAATAACATACAAATTTAAAATAAATTTCATATAAATTTGATACATCTACAATACTATATAAATTAAAAATAAATTCCATACAACTAATTATATAGTATATAACTTATTTACAACTTATCAACACCTTTTATACATTATTTCTCCCTAGTTAAATATAACTCAATATCATACATCTTAAATATAATTTTTGTACAAGTTGTATACAATATGCCTTTTGTATGTATTATGTATATGATATGTATATATTTTGTAAGCGGCCCAGATTTAACATGTTACACGGCGTCGTCTGGCCTTATAACAGGGCAGACCGGCTAAAATTATTTGGGCCTGGTCTATGTTGTGTATTTGGGCTTAATACATTTATGTATGAGCAAACTTCATTTATAGCCGTCCGGTAGAAACTAATATCAACCCCTAGCCACAAAAAAATTCATTACTAGCCATTCGGTATAAACTAATATTATCCATTGGCCAAAAATTATAATATGCACTTTATAGCCCAGAACCAATTCTAATAGCTGGCCAATAAAATTAACAAATCCAACTGACATGATAATTTTGTATAGCGACGACATACTAAAGCAACCAAACAATGAAAGCTATAATGGACAACTATTATAGATGTTGTCCAGCAACCAATAAGTGCGTCTCAATGAAGAGATTGAATAAAGCTAAAGTTATGAATCGTGACAATTACATCGAAATTTTTTGGACATATACTTAAAAGTGAGAATCTTAGATCAGGTACATATACTTGCCCTGTCTTGGCTTTCCTGCTTGTTTAAGGATACAAAAAACATAAACGAGTATGATAGCTATATCAATTTTCAGTGCTAAACCCTATATAGAAATAAATATGGCAAAAGAAAATGATAAATCTTGGCTAAAAATCAGTGAATGGAAAAAGAGGCAGCATGACAAGTTGACAAATAACGACTATTCCACAAGATTCATGCATTCTGAAATATACAATATTGATACAACAAAGCTAGAATCTTTCAAATATTTTACTTATACTACAGTTCATGTGCACATTAGTACTAAATATATACATATTTTTAACATATAGTAGTCATTCAATATACATACAAGACTGTTACTATACAAAAAATATATAAATATATCGTCAGTGTACAATATAAAATAGACTGTCACTATATAATTTATATACTAAATAAACTGTCACTATATAATTTATATACTAAATAGACCGTTACTATACAAATAAAAATATAATTATACAAAAAATATATAAAATAAACTGTCAATATATAAAATATATACAAAATAGATAGTCATTATACAAAAATATATTAAATAGACTGTTACTATACAAAATGGATAATCACTATACCAAAAAAATACAAAATAGATTGTTACTATACAAAAAATATACAAAATATATGCAAGTGTATAAAATATAGACCAAAAAGATGTAACTATACAAAATATATACAAAAAAGACTGTCACTATACAAAAACACATGATACACCAAATACAAAGTGTGCACACATTACACATACAAAATTGTATATAATTTATATACACTATATTCACATATTAGAAAATACACATTATATACAATTTTGGTACATTGTTCAGGCAGATTATACTTTCACGATACAAAATATATACACTTCGATACACAAGAGGTAGGCTCAATATACACCAAGGGTACACTGTCAAACTTAGGATACAATATTTATACATTACAAAATAAATATTTATATAACGTGTCAAGCAGGGGTCGAACCTACGCCCTTCAGCTTATGAAGCAGGCGCTCATCCACTGAGCTACATGTGCCTATGTTGTCATACTCATTCCTTTCGGCTACTATATGAAATACTTTTGGGCAAAAGGCTATTTTTTGTAAGTAGGACAAAACATGGGCTATTAAAATTTTGAGGGGCTATAGAGGGTAGTTTCTTTATGTATTTGGCCCAACTTAGTTATTTCAGATTGTATTTTTGCATTTTTATTATTTTTTGTTATTTTGAATTGTTTTTATTTAATTTCTTGTATTTTATTTTTTATTTTATACTTATTTTCCTTGTATACATTTTACACTTATGTATTTTCTTTTATTTTCTAATTTTTGTATTTTTTTTTCTTGATTTTCTAATTTCATGTATTTTCTATATTTTTTGTGGTATTTTTCTAATTAATTTCCTTATTGTATTCCGTTTTAAATTTCTTTCAATTAAAACAAACACATGTATTTTCTATGCACTAATCAAAACAATTGCAATCAATAATCATTTTGTATATTTTTATTTTGGAATTTAATTGCTTGGGGCAAAAATACGTGCTCACAACTATTACAAATCAAATATCATCTCTAATCTAATAGAAAAGTAAGACAGTCCGATATTTATAGTCCAATACAAGTTTAGTTATTCCTATTAAATACAGAATTCATATCTAATACTATATCTATACTAATGTAATCAAAATTATTAACAATAAACAGCCTTCATGAGCCAGATATGAAGATATTTTTCGTGTTTTCACTTTAATTGCATTTCAATTCATCAATGTAGTTACAACAAGGAAGGCAGAAGTTATGTACCTGATCAAAAAACGTGAAGAAAGGAGAATTATATCTCTAGAAATCAATCAACAACAGCAATCAAACAGCAAACTCAATCAAAACCTCAATCACCACCAGATTTTAACCACTACAATGGTAAAAAATCAACAAAAACCAATACTTGGCCAACTCAATGCAATCTCAATGATATTTAATCACCAGAAACAATCAGAATCATCCAAACATCCTTCAAATTGACTTAAAACTAATGGAACTGTAAGATTTTTAAACTTTTCTACTGTTTTTAGTATTTTTTGAGTTTTGGAAATGGTTAATTTCGAAAAATGGAGGTCTAAGGTAGCATAATTATTTCAGAGAAATTTTCTGATTGCTAAACTTATTAAATGAGGCATATGGGTGCCTATTTATAGAGTTAAAAAGGGAGGAAAGTTCAAACTTTGTTAATTATAAAGTAGTCCCTCTTTTAGTTTCAATTTTATCCTTATTTTTATTAGTTAATTTATGAAGAATTACACATGTTACCCCATCTAGAACATTGTATCTTGGTATATTTCCTATCTTGCCCTCACTTCAATTCAGAATTCACTGAATTACCCTTTTCTTGTGCATATATTACACCCACTTCCTTAGTATAATTACTAATATCCCATTTTGTATCTCCAAATTAGCCCTGAATCCCAATCAGATTTACCAAACGACCCTGAATTACTAATTTTCATAATTTAAAGTTGAGTTAACCACGAATCAGAACTTAACGACTAAAATTAATTAAGGACCAAATCAGCTATTCTAATTATTGTTAATACTAATTAACCCTAAAAATTTACTAACCATTACCACTGACTATCAATACCAATATCGGAGTGTAACTAAAGAAATTAACTCAAATATCAGAGTCAAACAATTGACACAAAATCAAACATATAAAAATAATATTAAAAATTATCAGAATCTAATTATTTAATCCTAAGACTAATATCTAAAAATTACATTGTTACTAATCAACAATCAAAAACTCTAGTTAATAAAAAAGCTAAAGAACAAGTAACAATTAGAACACATGCAAGAAAAGGAATAAATGGAGAAAAGGAAACTTAGATTTTTTCGGACTTTCTACTTTCTTTCTACTTTTTCTTTTTCTTCTTTCTTTCTTTTTTTAGTTGAAAGCTTTTCAGGACTTCAAGGGCCTTGAATATCATTTTCTTGGATTTTGGTCGCCGACAGACTGTTGAATTTTGATTTGAGCTTTTTCACTGACTTCTAGGACTCAAGGATTTCAGAAATGGGCTAAGGGTGTCAAGGGGAAGCTTTAGTATGATTTTGGAGCGATTTGGGTGAACTAGTGTTTGCCGGAATTAGGGTTCCAGCGACATTTTTTTTGGAATATTCGAGATTATTCAGAGGGATTTGAGGAAAAGGGAATATATGGGTGTGATTAGGGTTGAGAGGCGGTTCAAGGGTGTTATTTGGGTGGTGATTGGTAGAGGCGGCGTCTCCCGCCGGTAGGGCTCCGGCGGGGGACTGGAGAGGATATGGGGGCGGCTAAGTAGATGAAGAAGAAGAAGAAATGAAATTATTTTTAGGGTTTAGGTGTATTTGGTATATTAAAAGGACTTTATTAAACCAGGGCCGTTGGATGATTGTTAATGGACGGATGATATCTTTTGATCATTAAACGATGCCGTTATTTTTTAAATGAAAAATTAATCTGGTACGTTGATTTAAACTGATCAAACGCTTAAGATTAAAAATGCAACACGTCGTCATTTTGTTTTAATGAGGAGATCAGTCTTTGACCGTTAGATCAATTTATTTCAACTGTCCGGATTGTTTCACTAAGAACGGTATCGTTTGGATTGATAGCTGGGTTGACCGGGTGAGTCTTGTTTTGGACCTGGACAATTTTAGCTTGGGTATTTTCATTTGGGTTTGGGTTACTAACCCAATTTATTTATTAGTCCAATTGTATTTTCCTTTTGTATTCTTGTATTTTATTTTTCTTTTGTATTTTTGTATTTTATTTTTCTTTTGTATTTTATATTTTATTTTTATTTTTGTATGTTTTATTAAATTGTTAAACTAATTAAATTCTCTAATTTATTTAATATCTATTTTATAGTAATTTCCAATTAAAACACTAAAAAAGCAATTTTTGATTTTTCTTTAATTTGTTCCCAAAATGCATTAATACTAAAATTGTAAAATTAAAAATCCCAATGCATACACATATATTTTTTTTGTATTTTTAATATGAATTATTATGCAACTAATTAACACAAAAATGCCATAACTATTAACAAAAATTGTAAAAAAATAATAAAAAAATTATTTTGTTTGAATTTTAGGAATAATTTGCTTAGGGCAAAAATCACGTGCTCACAAATTAGTCATGTGAAGGCCGTGCATGCGAGGTGACGAGTATGTACTCGATCTTATTTATGGAAATTCGATCGTTTAGGAGTCATAGGTTCTTATGTTCATTACATATAAAGTTGTTTTTATCTTTTCAAATCCTCCATTTACTAAATTAACCCTTACGCACCTTAATTGGAATTAATTTATTCATGTTCTATCCTTGTTGCTAATTAAACTCTTATGTGCCTTAATTGAAGGTGTTGCCTCTTTTACTGTCATGCTATCTTTTTTACCTTAATTGAAATTATGTTGTCTTATCCGCAATTGCTTAACCTTAATTGAAATTTTGTTATCCCTTTCATGGTTGATTTATCCTTATTTAGAATCGTTGATTCATGGTATCTTTCTTATCATTGAGTTGTACTTATGTGGAATCATTATTGCACGTTATCTCTCCCTTTGTCGAGTTATTCTTGTTGAGGCCATTATTCTCTATTGTGTCTTTCTTTGTGAGCTCGTTCTTCTATTTTCTTGTGTTCTGAAGTTCTTGTGTTGATTTACTTGTCGTACTGTTATTATTGTGGTTGTTGTTATACTTAGTGTTGTTAAGCTGAGGGTTATGTGGGTTGTGGTATTAAAATTATTTTGAGAAAACGTTGTGGCATATGGTCACATATGATGAAAGACCTTATACTATGTTGTTATGTTTTTGGCATACGTGATATTGTTGAGAGGATTGTTGGGGTGTTCGCACGTAAGTTATCCGTGTTATTATTGTTATTGACATTTGCACATGCAACGTAATAAGGTGAGCTATATATATGTGGGTTTGCGCATGTGGCGAGACAAGGTGAGAATATTATTATGGGTGTGCAGGCGAGACAAGTTGAGCATATACTTTATTGTTGCTCACGTGGAGAGACAATATATGCTATGCCGGGGATGATTTGTGATGACTCGTGACGGCCTGGGGGCACTGTTATTGATAATATTTGTGTAGTTGTGTGCCTACCTTGTGTGAGTTATGCATTTTACGTCTTATTGTGTTGTTCCAATATTCTTTGTCTCTACTCTTACATGTTAACTCGAGTTGTGATAGAACACTTGCACAAGCATACACGTAATTAATTACCCATATCGGTTTGAGAAGATGAGCCTTGATGTCTATTGATCGTTTATATATATATTCTCGTATACTTGCCTTCTGTATGAGAGTTGTACTAGTGGCACGTGAGCTGTTCATGCAGTTATGAGGTACTGTCACGCTCTTAGCACGTGAATTTTCCATGTAGATATGAGGTATTAATGGTATTGGCACATGGATTATCTGTGCGGTTGAAATTAGTAATGTGGGAACAATATGCCAAGTGATTTGGGTTCGTGATTTGGGACCTCTAATTTATGATTATGAGATTTGGTACTTCGAGGAATTCTTGAATAAAATATGTGGGAGACCAGTTATTCTTGTTGAGGTGTTACTTGTTTTCCTTTATTTAGTTTTACCAGACTTAAACTGTGTTCAACTTACTTTACGGCATTACTACCTGCTTGATTCCCGTTGCTAATTGCTATCTCTAGTTTTCTATTACGAGTATTTCTTTGTTACTTTTTCCATGCTTAGCTTTATATAGAAATTGTTCCCAATTAGTTTTACATTCATACTGGCACAAGTTATTAAGTCCAGTAGGCGTCTTGACTGTCCGTCGTGACTACTCCATCGAGGTTAGTCTTGATATTTACAGGATATTACCGTAGTGTACTCATGCTAGCTTATACATTTTTGTGCAGATCCAGGTACCTCAAAGTTTGTTGAACATTAGCTTGTTGATCGGACATTGTTCCGGAGACTTAAGATATACTTGCTGTCGCGTTCGCATGCATCAGAGTCGCCTTCAAAAATTTTACTTTGTACTGCTTATTTCAATTTCAGAGCAGTTGTATTTAAGAATTTTCTAGCAAACTTAGTAGAGCTTATGATTTGTACTACCGATTTTGCAATTGTTAAATATGTATAGAAAAAAAATCTATTTCATATTTAATAGTTGTTGGTTGAGTTTAATTTAGCAAGTGTTAGGCTTACCTAGTCCCTAAGATTAAGCGTCATCACGACATCCTATTAAGAGAAATTGGGTGTGTGACAAGAACTTACCTCGGATGATGGAGGGATCTTGGAGGAAGTTAGGTTCTTGAGAGTTCCCTTTCTAGAGTAAATTTTCGTATTTTGGGGTATGGGGGACGAGGTAGGACTTTTAAAATGTCCCTCCAGGTGTGCGTCCATGCAACTGAAGGCCCAACCGCGCATATGAACGCACGGCAAGGCCGCACACGTGACAGCTGTGCGCGCAGGTTATTCATTGTCCAGTAAAATGCACATAACTCTTTTTACAGAGATCCGTTCGGGCTCCACAATAAATAATTGGAAAGGTATTTCAAAGGTCTATAAGTTTATTATTTTAAGTTTCTCAAATTCCTAACAGATTTTTATTAAATTAGGCTGGAAGACAGACATTTCATAAACTTAGTCGATTTTTCGTATCTTATGCACCCCACTCTCCGTCTAGATTCTAAAACAACTATTTTCACTCATACTCATCCCGATAGGACTTCACATGCCTAAAATTTCACATCCGCACCTAATCTGAATTTACATGGTGTTATAACAACAACGCTTATATATATATTATTGTTATAAAATAACAAAAGAAGAAGAACAATATTGCAGAGAAATAGATAGAGGGAATTCTTATTGAATTTTGGGATGATTTACAATGGGGTAAGACCCCTCTATTTATAGGAAAAATATGACTTAGTCACAAAGTAAAACTCTCTACAAGATAGACATTCACTCCAAATCGAATTCTATTCTTAACACTCCTCTTGAATGTCTACTCAATAAGTAATGTGCCTCATTAAAACCTTAACTAAAATAAATCCCAATGGGAAAAAAATCTAAAAAAGGAAAAAGAGTACACATATCTACAATACGCCTTTTGGTTGCCTCGTTAAAAACCTCGCAAGGAAAACCCAGTGGGATAAAACCTTGTAAGGGAAAAAGAGTGCAACGCGCAATAACTCCCCCTGATGAGAGCATCCATTCACATCCCTAAGCCTTCGCATCCCGATTTTGTACACCAGCTTCTTGAAGGTTGATGTCGACAAAGATTTTATATCAGTTTCAATGTATTTTCATAATGACATAACATAAAGATCTCTTCATTCATATATTCAGGTATCTGAATCTCTTATGAGATATTATGAAGTGTTATGTCATGTGATCTTCTAGATCACTTGCCTCCTTTATTATGATCATTTTGATCATCTGCTCATCTTCTTTATCAAGAAGTTTATTTGAAACCGATTGTCTATACTCTTTAAGCTTACCATAGAATTTGTCCTTCTAGGACTTATTATAATATGAACATTTGCAGTGAGAATACAAATACTTTATTTGGGTCAGCAAATGCGTCTGGCATGCTTTGCAATAAATTGCAAAATGAATTATCCTTTTATGAACTTCAAGTTCATATCTTATTCGAGGATCTAGATGTATAAATGATAATTCATTCCATGTAACTATTTTTTAACTGTTGTATCTTGTCCCCCCTCATGTTAGAAAAATTAACTTGTTTCCTCAATTTTGAGAACCCATCGTTGTGCGTTATGGTGTTAATCAAAATATACACCGCATATCAATAATAATAAGATGGAATTTTGGTTCATGACCAAGAATCACTTGTGAGGGGAGAAAATAATATACTTTCGTATATAACGTATATCAAACTAATATATATATATAAACTTTATTCTCATAAGCAATAGTTTAGCTATTAAGTGGAGGCACTCAATAAATCATTTTGCTAAACCAACTGTGATGTAAACCAACTTATCAAGATAAACTATCTTGAATAGGAAATCTGGAAATTATGCTCGAAATTAAATTAATGAGCAAGTTACCTCGCACATACCGACCATGTTGCGGGTTAATAATAATTGCAAATGTAACCATCTCATAGATGCATCTTATGTGGTATACATGGCAGGTGTATGAGCTCATATTCACCTTTGATATTTCTAGCATTCATGGGATTCAATCCCAATTTTAGTTGGTCAATTAATTAATGAGAACAAACAATGTAAGAGAATTCGTAAAGAACTTTCTAGTTCTTTAATATTTACCCATGTGAATTCTCTATTATTTTTACACATCATACTTAAATTGATATGGCAAAACCAATTATGCCAACTAGATAAATTATCAATATTGATAAACTTCATTTACACCATAATGTGTGCAATTATGAATAAACTTCAAGTTTATTATGATAGGGGTTTTTATATCAATAAATATTCACTTCATTGTGATATTCTTTTGTTTATGTATTACAAATTGGAGAATAAAACATGTAACTTTTTACATACATATTACCCCGCTACAAGTTGTAGTAATAGAAGATATTAAATCTTTCCTTTATTTATAGTCTCAATATAATCAACCGCTTTCGCGTATACTTTGGAAACATGAACAAGTTTCTTTGAGACGTACTACAACACAATACCTTATTGGTAATCGATTGTGTTTCTCCAAAATAGTAATAATTGGCTCTTCCAAAGCTCTTAATTAATTTTGTACTACCACAGATTCATCAACATCCATGTGGTGAATGTCTCTTTTAAAAAGAAAGTTATACCATTATGTGTATGGTCAAAATTATATGCAAGATTTGTTTCTTGCATTACCGTTGTCTTTTAATAATCACAATGCCAAAATATTTTGGCGTACAATAGGTACGTGACCAATGACCATTTATGCCATAATAATGACATTATTTATGGTATCATCTCAAACCTTCTTCTAGAGGTGGGTGTGGTATATTCACTACCATTATCACGTTTATATTCTTTGAAGAATGAATTTGTATTCATAAGTAAGATGTTGTCACATTCACATCATGAATGAACCATAATCATCTATAAAATCTCACGTCAAATCGATGACAAATATTACTTTCAAAGTGTGAGATTATTTTGAGAATCCTTATTGTTCTCATTACCACAAATGATGACGATTATAATCTCGTCTATTGCCACGTCCACATCCATTGATACCTTCACGGTAATAATTTTATCTTCTTTCAGACTTATCACATATTGCTATCACATTCTCTTAAGGGAATGAGAATGGAGAAAATTCAATGGGACGGGTTGTCACTTCTTCTACGCATGATCATACATGACTTTGATCATGACAAGACATAGAAATTTTACCACTTCATGTGGGTGTAATTTCTTAAAAACTCCATTAGAGTTATAATCAAACTTTGTTGTCTTTGCCTGTATATAAAATCAAATTATAGAATTTCAAGAATTTGAAAGAGAAAAGTAAAATACTTACCTTAAATCCGGAATTTTAATCATGAAGGAAGTTCATGAAAAATTGACAATCATTATGCTCAATCCCAAAAGTTTCTACTCAATTGGTTAGAGTCTCGTGCTAATAACGTATTATAAAATAATAAAAGAAGAAGAACAATATTGCAGAGAAATAGATAGAGGGAATTCTTATTGAATTTTGGGATGGTTTACAATGGGGTAAGACCCCTCTATTTATAGGAGAAATATGACTTTGTCACAAAACTCTCCACGAGATAAACATTCATTCCAAATAGAATTCTATTCTTAACAATTATATATTTTTCGTTAAGCTTTCTATATACATTATTATAGCTGGAGTCCAGGAGACTGACTGCACGTGCACCAGCTACTTATATGTTGGCTCCACCTCTAAATAAACTCAATTAGAATTTTGATGACAAATATTTATGGCCTTAACTGATTCCCATCTCAGTATCCCATTTGAATTTGAATTTCTCATGTGATTATTCTCAATAGTCCACCATTTGTGACCTTGAGCTTAGGACCAATCTCATTTATCAAGCTAGTATATATAGCAGCAAACTTCTAGATGTTTAGTCATGATGACATTTGGCATACACATAAGGCTATGATCTCTGGTTTGTGTTGTGCATTAAGGTTCATAAATTCCTTGCCATGTAACAAGAAAAACAGATGAGACACCATTGTAAGACTAGTATTACAATCAAAGGCAGCTGAACTACCTCTGTTAGAAAGTCTCTTAACATCTTACCAAATCAATGTAATAGAATACTAATTAAGGGACAAATATTAACACATAAAGAGGAAAATCAAAACGGGAAGTATAACTTATAGTCATCACTCAGACATCTCACACCCTTTTTTCAGTATCTTACGGACTATGCATGCTCTCAACACTCCATTGTGATGAATAATGCCACATGAAAATATCTTTAATATGGTGAAAACCCAATCAATTGAGAAAAAGAATCAAAACACAAAACAAATATCTTTTTGAGTCTGTTCAATAATGAGTGGCTGCTGTGCAGCAGATGCAAGTGCTAAAGAAAGATGGTCTGGCCTTGCGTTTTCCGCTCCCCTTTGGTGAAGTTAGACAAGATTCCTTTGCTTGTGAAGTCTGAAATTCCTCTCCTTTCATAACAGCAACATGGTTCTGTTGTGTTTCAGACGTAAACTTCGGATCATCATTCTTCAACAAGCCTAAAAGAGGAGCTTCAGAATCACTTCTTTCCATTCGAATAGTCTTTTCTTCGACTGCTACTGGCCCGTTGTCTAGTGAGTTTGAGAACTTTGCATTGGAGCCAACTGATGAGCTTCTTGTAGGAATCTTCTCAGGACACAGAAGTGGAGTTTGATCTGATTCTAAAGATCTTCTATGAAAAGGGACACCAAAATCAAAGCTTGGCGACTTTCGAAGCTCAATTCCATTGTTTGATTTATCTGGGATCGATTCGAGGCTTAACCTTCTAATACTTTCTGGTTCTTTGGAAAGAGTTTCATCATGAAAATTTGGCACCATTTGATCATAGCCACATTTTTCATTGGAAAATGCTAATGCTTCAAGACTTGGCTGAACATTCTGTGCAATTCCTGACTCAGGGAAAGCTGCAATTTTCGTTATCCCTTTTTCTGATGTGTTGAGTTCAAAAACACCAGAGTCCTCAGTGATAACAAATTCACAGCTATTCTGTTCAATCAAGGCTGTGTTGAATTCTTTTTTATCCTCAACCGACTCAAACCCCCGCATTCTTCCTTGTGCATATGCTATATCGACATCATTTTCCAGTTTTGATGACCCCAACTGCAATATGCACTTCTCCATTATTTCCTTTGTACTAGACTTCTCAACTCCTTCCTTTGCTTTATCAAGAAGACCATTTTCTGTTGAGCTCTCTTCTTCATGATTAGTAGCTGTTCCAAAGAATTTGGTAGGGTGCAATCCCATTTCTACTGGTGGTCTGTGATCATAATGAAGAATATCAGGTTGAACGTTTATGTCATCCTCCTTAAGTGAATAAACCATAACAATATCAGTACTAGCGTCGTTTCCTGGTAGATTTTCCTTTGTAGCCTCTTTGGGGTGTGATTCAATTGAAGAAGCTACGTTGTCAATCTGCATTTCATGCATTGCCTGCATACATAACTCAGTTTTCTTCACATCACATTCCTTTACAGCATTATCCGATTCATTTGATATCAATTCACTCGATGAAGTGTGAACCGCACATTTTTCTTCTGGCTCAATAACTGCTGACAGCGAACTCGATGGAGTACTCAGTGGAATATCTGTCAACAGTGAAACCGTATCATCGATTTGACTGGACTCCACTTTAGGAATTTCATCCCAATTACTTCCATTTGAGAAACCATTTTCAACCTGATTTTCAGCACTCATAAGCTCATGTTTTTCCTCATTTGATCCATCTGCTGAGGCAGCCATTTCACTCACCAAAGAATCGTCTCTTTGATCATCAGTATCAGAAACAACTCCCTTATCTGCAAGTGCAATTTCAGAGTTAATCAACTGAGTTTTATCTTCATTCTGGCCTGATCTTCCATTCTTTGTAGTTTCTTGTTCATCAAGTGATGATGATATGATGCATTCTTCTACTGTCTCATTGGCAACACTTGAGGGTTCACCTGGATCGGTCTTTAAAACTTCATCATGAGGTAAACTTCCTTCTGCCTCACCTGTTGTAAGTTTTTCCATTTAGCAAGAAATATCAAAGGGTTTTATTTTTTTGGTCTCGAGGGGTTGCTCTGATGGTAAGCATTCCCATTTTCAACCAACAAGTTGTGAGTTCGAGTCTCCCCAAGATCAAAGGTGGAAAGTTCTTGGAGGAAGGATGCAAGGTGTCTATTTGGAAACAACCTCTCTACCCTAGGGTAGGGGTAAGGTCTGCGTACAAACAACCTCTCTACCCTAGGATAGGGTTGTTGTTATATATGCAATCATATACGTCCTTGTTATATAATCGCGAAAGACTACAACAAAAGGAGGGGGAACATGCATAAGAATATAGTTATCTTTTTGCAGTATCAAACATAAGTTACAATCAAAAACTAATTAAGTTTTGTTTGATTGAATGCAAAAGCAGATTAAATATAGCTAAGTGTATAATATAATTAGGTTCTAAGATGACAGGGGAAGTTACTGACCTTTCTGGTTACATGGTTGGTCAGAAGGATCATCCTTCCCCTCCAAATCTGACTCCAGAGTTAGATCAAAATTTTGTGTTTCAATATTACTGACTTCACTCACTAAATCATTTGCATCTGTTTGAAATCCTGTACATGGGAAAGGATGCTTAAGCTGCGTCTCTCTCTTATATTCATCTGCATTAGAGATTTGAACGACGAGACAACTACCATAAACACAAATACTACAACAACAACAACAACAAACCAAGTAGTCTCCCACAAGTGCGGTATGGAGATGGTAAGATGTACTTACCTCTACCCCTGAAAGGGCAGAGAGACTGTTTTCGGATAAAACAAATAATACTACTACAGAAGAAGCTAATTCCATAACCAAGAAACTTCAGTGAAAATAACCTGTTTTGCCATCTTCAGAGTTGTCAATGTGAGGTTCTTTAGCTGTTGAAGGGTCATAAGTAGGCAAAGCTGCAACTTTCTCATGATAATCTTTACTTTCACCTTCAGGAATTATGTTGTTTTCTTCTTTAACACCATTTGCATTTCCAGCAGCTTCTCCTTTTTGTTGAGCATCAACTGCAGCATTCTCTGCTTCTGTGACATCAATCATGAAACACATCAAACAAACAGATTCTTGAAATTCAAAAGGAATAATAATAACAATCTTTAACTTCAAAGCTCTTATGTTTTACCTAATGAATTTGTGTTCCCCATCTCATTTACCATACTCTAACTATCCAACTCCTGCATTAAAACAGTGTAAAGATTATAGTATGTACAAAGTGAAAAGTTATGGTCCAAAAACCATCAATATAATACCATGGTGATGATGACAACAGCGATATTCACTCCTGCAATAAATAGCTAAGAAGCTTTAGAGGACAGCTTAAACCTTTTGCAACATGCCAGAGTGTTATTAGGTGATTAATATGGACACCACCATTAATATTTGCTTCAACTATAAGCCTTCCAGAAAGATGAGCCACAAAAACAAATCAAAAAATAGAACAAGAAAAGCAAGTTATAGAAAATTTAATTGATCTATTTTTCTTGTCATGGGGACATTTCTTGATGATGAGTGTCACATTCTTGATCAATAAATAACATTTTACCTAGAGAATGTCCTCTTTTGGGGACACTAGATGCTTCATTACATCATGATCTGCTAATCTTTATACTTATATTTTAGGCTGTTTTCTTTTTCTTTTCCTTTACAAGGCATTTCTTTAGTTTACCTCATTAATATTATGGCAATTTAATATATGTATCTATCACAAACCAAGTACAAAATTCAATTGTGCGGTATGCTGCTGTGCTTTTATGGGACACTAGTTTATTTGTCATCTAATATTGCATCAAAAGGCGACATTCCTGTTGTTATTAAATTGTCATTCTGGTATGATCATTAGAATAAAGCAATGTAATATATTCATGTGATGGTTTCTTTTCTTTCGAGCTAAAGATTTCAATTATCATATAATTTTTAGGGTTTCTCTTTCCATTATATTTCAAGCATAATTATGAGGGAAGCGATTACAGATTAACCGGGAAACTTTGGATTTAGAAAATCCATAAAAAGGGACCCCATTAGGGCCTCCAATTTTTTTTTTTTTTTTTTTTTTTTGCCTTTAGGCCACTAAAGTGCTTGAGCCGCCCTTGGGTTGCAGAAATATAAATAAAAAATAAAATAACAAATAAACATTAATTAGATCCGGACCCACTTATACTCCTACCAAGAGGCGAATCTAAGACACATTGCATAGGTTAAACTAAACCTATTATGTTTTTGCTCGCACTATCTATCTATTATTAAAACGAAGGAAGTCATTAATGAGATTTTGCCAAGTGTCGCATGTAGAAAATGCCATGTCACAACTGTAGAATAAAATTAGTTAGTTTGTTATTAATTAGTTATGTATCTATCTATCTATCTATCTATCTATCTTCTATTTATTATTAAAAGGAAGGAAGTCATTCATGAGATTTTGCCAAGTGTCGCATGTAGAAAATGCCATGTCACAGTTGAAAAATAAAATTAGTTAGTTTGTTGTTAATTAGTTATCTTTTGAATTTGAATTTAAAATGTTTAAATATTTATATGGTAGTTATTTCAATTTTATAGGTAAATAAACGTTTTAGATTAACACCTCAACTGCTAAAATTTCTCTTAAATTTTAGGCACAGAATAATAAGAAAAAATCAAACTTTCTCTCCCCCTCCCCCATACGTGAGGGATAATGAATTTTTTTAAGAGTGGTGTTATAACGTGATGTAACTGAATAACCACCACTATTTCTTTGAGGAAAAACTATTCTTTTTGAAGTAGTTTCATCTTTTTGTACATGGTCATTCTCTATTTTATATTGTTTAAACTTGCAAATACATTATACTTGCAATCAACAAAGATTGGAAGGAAAAAGAATTTCTTCAAGAACATAATATCATTCGAACACCAAGAAGATCATTTCTACTGAATTTGAAATGATAGCACCAAAATATATTACTCCTCAATGGTAAGTCACTATTATCGTTTGTTTATGGGTGACCTTTTGTTATTAAAAATGTGATGTCATGTGGCTAATTCTGATACAATCAATAATACATGTTGTCATTTGAGTATAATTTTTTTAGTTTTTGTTAATTTGTTAAACTATAAGAACTTGGGTAAATTTTATTGCAACACAAATATCTAATGTTAGCACCATTAGAAGATTTTTCTAATTAGGTAGATAGAGCATTCGCCGCTAAAATATTATATATAAGTTACGACGAGTCAGTTGGTTTAAATTAAATATTGATTTAGTGAGAAGGATATTATAATTCTACCTAGATTGCCCTATCATATTTTCGCTATAATTCTTTTGCCTTTTTATTGCCTAATGAACTTGATGTTAACAAAAAAGTCACGATGGATCAACAGAGAACATAGCTTGAATTTAGATAAAATACAATTTTAGAATCACTTTTTAAAATTTTGTTACGGAGTTTTCTTAATTGAAAAGGTTGTTTTATTTATTATGATAAGAAAGGTCATGTTGTGCATATGGCCACGTAATTTAAGTCTAATAGATAAAATAAAAAAAAAAAATTTTTTAGAGCTATTGAGAGAAGATATACAATATTTAAAAATAGTATCGATAAACTTAAATAATTATGAATTCCGAGAAATATTTTTAAATAAAATAAATATTTATTTCAATATTAAAATAATTATAATATATATCTACATTATATTAAAGGATAGTAGTGAATAAAAGTTCACATGAAAACATGATAATACTATACATTAGATAACATAATAGCAAAATTAAGGAAACTATACTCAGATGAGGTTGTTGATATGACTAGGGTGGGAGATAGTAACTAAGAAGTTGATACTAGTAATAATATTTTGAGGAAGCTCAAAGGATATTTTTGTTAGGTCCCATTCATTGTTATTCCGAACGTCTTTTATTTTTAAGCAATTTTCATTTTAGGTCATGTGGCGAATAATATTATCTCGAATGTTGTTGAACTTTGGTATCTAATTAGTTTCCCAAATATTCATGCCCGAGTGTTAGTCTACTGGCCACCTAATTCCTTGTTTGCAGATGGTCCATCCTCTTTATAGGCTTTTTCAGGTATTAGAGCAATCCCCAGTTCTACTAATACGCCCATATAAGCTAATGAGAACACGATCCTAGAGGGATGACATGTTATTAAGAATATGCCAAGAAAGGCTGGCTAGTAGGGCTGACTTTTTAGATTTTGGTTTCTTAATGCCTAGGCCCCCCTTATCTTCTGGGTTAGTAACTATATTCCAACCAATTAGGTGATGTTTTTTCTTATCTCTAGTAGTCCCCTATACGAAATCTCTCTGAATCTTGTCAATTTCCTTGAGAGTTTTACTGGGAAGTAGAGATAATTGCATTAGGTGGTTTGATATTGTGTTGAGAGTAGATTTTATTAAAGTGCACCTTCCCGCCATGCTCGGCCACTTAGCATTCCAGTTATTTAATCTTGCCCATATTCTATCAATTACGGGTTGATAGTATTTATGCCTAGGGTGGTGTTGAAATATGGGAAAACTTAGGTAAGTACCTAATGATTTGCTAATTTTTATGTCAAAGATGTTTGTGGCCATTATGATATTCTCATCAGTGTAAGACTCTCACACTAATAATTTAGATACACCTTTATTGATATTTAGCCCGGAGAGGCAACAAAAGCTTTCCATGACTTTTCACATTATTGTGATAGTTGTTTTGATTGCATGACCCGTTAATGTTAGGTTTAGTAAGATGTATACATGTCTCTATGGTTTCTTCACTTAACATCCTTAACTTATAAAACACATGATTTTAAGAGTATAAAAATGTATAATTAATTTAATGCTTCACTTTTAGCTTGCCTAACGGAGACGGGCGCTGTGACAGCCTATGGTGAGATTGGGCCGTGACACCTAAGAGGTATTGTTATATACCCACACACAAGTTAAGGATTAGAAAGTTTGTCTTTTAGCACGGCCAATCAATCGGAGTCGTGTATGAGGACAAAAGATGGCCACGCGTTTCACTCGACTTGCGTCAATTGTCTCACCGGGCATATTGATCGGATTGGGGCAACCTATTTGGCATATGGGGTCAGATTTTTATAGGCTTGGAATAATATTAAAAAGCAGTGTGGATCTTTACTTTTATTCTGGGAAGTGTCACCCTCTTTAACTCACCCAAAACGCTCTCAACCCTCATTTGAGAGTCTCCAAGCAGACTATGCTGTACAGATTCTATTAGGATTTAGTGTGATAAAGATTTGGATCATCACCACAATACCTGTTATCTTGATTTCTGGAGGCTCATTGGAGGTCGAGTCAATCACCATGAAACGTAGGAATTCAGGAAATCGTAGTTATTTCTTCAACAAGGTATGTAGGAAAATTTTCTTTCATGGCATGAGTTGGTGCAAGTATCTCCTTCTCTAAAATTGGATTTTTGTGAATGTAAGGCTAGTTGGTTCTAAGATATTCATAGTAACGTTGTTTCTATTCTTATTCATTCTCACCCATAACGTTCTTACAAGGTTAAGGTGTTTCCAAATAGTGTCGGGAAGTCGAAAATATGATTCATCTTAAGTTTGATCTTAGTAACTATAGAAAATTATTTTGGATTACACTTATATGTATGTATCTATTTTAATTTACTAATTTCCGCTATAGTCAGCTGGGTACAACATGCATTGTGCAACCGCCAATTAGTTAGGTATGATAAGATGCTATGTGAAATATTACCAAGCGTTTGTATGGTAGGGTATAACTGAGCTATTAGTGAGGCTGGGTACAAAATAATAAGCTGTGAAACACTACAGAGCCGAGCCCTTGGGTGGCCGGGTACAACCGAGACCTTCTAAGACCATGTACAATGTGAAAAATGAACAAAACTTTACCGAGTCCTCTATGAGGCCGGGTATGATATGAGTGATATGCATCAACCAATGCTTGAATAATATTTCGTTATATTTAATGCATGATCTCCAGGAGTGGCTTATCCTTTTATAAAGCATGCATACTTTTAATTTTTATGGTTTCCACAATTTACGCCTCCTAGTGGCTTGTCCTCGGCATCCAGGTGGAAATCATGTATCGTATCTTTTATGTTATGTCTTGAATTTACATATTTTCTTAGTCTTACATAATATATTTTCTGTACTAATGCCCCTTTCTTTTAGGCGTTGTGTTCATGCCCGCAGGTGCAAATAGAACCGGCGATGCCACTTCCTAGTAGGGTGTGCATTTGAGCTTTAAATTGTTAAACGTCACTTCTTCGGAGTAGTTGTCGAAGTATTTTGTAGTCTTTTTGGGTACGATGGGGCCCTATCTCGACTAAGTTGCACATATATGTATATTTTCTTCAACACTCTTAGAGGCTTGCAGACTAATATTCTATTTTATATATATGGTGTTTATTACTATGTTAGAAACAGTTATGAAATTGTATAATGTTAATGCTTCTTTCATAGTTAGTTGTGTATATTTTAAATTTTTGGCACTACTACTTAGAGGCCTCGTTGTCCCAGGTTTCATGATTAAAAATGTAAGCATGGACATGGGTTCGCACGGGCCTCCAGGTGTCGTGTGCCGGTTGCCCCACCCAAGGTTGAGGCTTGACAAAATATGTATCAGAGCAGATCTGTCCTGGGGAGTCTGCCAGCCGTATTTAGCAATCCTTTTTATGGGTATGTCAAGCACAATACTTATAAACATAAGGCTATGATATATTAGGGTAAATACCATTCCTTCTAATCTAGATAGTGTGATAGAGCTGAATCATATGTATTCGCTTCTAACCCCCATCTTGTTTATGCTTATAACGTTGCCTACCACAAGACGCTCGCTTAGGGATTGAATGAAGTAGTAGGGGAGGGTGCTAGTCAGGTGCTACTTGGCAATATGAATCAACTTGAGGCTCATAATAAAACTGATACTCAAGTTTCACGGACGACACCACCACCTTAGGAATAGATCAAAGAAACTAGTGTACCTCTTCTTTCTCCCCTGGTTGGTTTTGACCAAGATTAGATATGAAAAGTGCAGTACAACTGTTGACTATATTAGTGGACTCTCAGGCTCAACTTCAGGCCCCTACTACCGCAGATACAACAGTCAGTATGAGAGGTCGGGATTTTATCAATTTGGGTCCTTGGTATTCACAAGAACTGATCCAAAAAAGATCCCTAGGAGTTTCTAGATCAGATGCATCAGACCTTGTGAGTTATGCATACCACTGATACTGATTCCGTGGAGCTTGCCTCTTACAAATTGCGGGATATAGTCGTGATTTGGAATGAGACTTGGGAATAGTCTAATGTATCTCTTGCCCACCAATAGGATGGAAGGAATTTTTTGAGGAATTCATGCAGTAGTATTTTCCCGTGAGTTTCGTTGACCAAGACAAGATATATTCTTACGCTTGGACCAAGGTAATATGAGTGTCGGGGAATATAACATGCAGTTTAACTCCTTAGCTTGGTATGCTCCTTCGGTGGTGGCTTGGATGAGTTACCGGGTACATCGATTTGTGGGCGGATTAGGACCTCATCTGATAAACTAATGTACCACATTTTTCTTGAATTTGATTATGAATATTGATCATATTCAAGCTTATGCGCAAAACTTGGAGGATCACAAACAATGAGCTACTCGGGAACACGACCAGGTCCAATCCAAAAGAGTCCTATCTACGGGAGTAACATGAAAAAATTTTAAGACAAGTTTAGACCTTTATTTACTTGGCATTCACTTAATACAGTGACTAACATGCCATCACAATCCCAAGTCCATGATCGGGAATGAACCACTTATTTTGGTCAGGGCTAGTCATGTCATGTCATGCGCTTTTGCCTATTGAGAAATGTGGGTGGCATAATACCTCCAAGGGGATCTGCAACAACTTCTTAATCAATGGTGCATCCACGAGAGCTTTGTATGGAGCCACCAATGGGGAAAGGTATGGGTAGAGGTGGAGTGACTAGCTTTGGGGGACAATAAAATCGCATCCACACATTGTCAAGCTGACGGAACCTAGTGTTATCATTGGACGTGGTCACATGTATACTATCTATATTTTTTATTAGTGTGTATGATTTGATCGATCTATGATCCATCTTGTCGTATATTACTTCTTTCGTTGCCGGTTAATGCGATAAATAACGTGATTGTTACAATAACTGTTTGAAGTGTACATGCTTATGGCCGAGTCCATGTTTGTTACGCAGGTGTATCGAGGTATTAATATGATGATTCATTACCACCACACCTTGGCCGATTTTAATGAATTAAAATTGATAGAACTGATGTTATTAGGGTCAAGGATATGCTGGCCATCTGTTATGCTACGGTGATTCTTTGAAGAAAGTTATTCACTTTAACTTTTTAGGAGACCTTGTTATTGAATAGAAGATGGATATTGCGGCGCATAAAGGAAATTTTATTTCTTACCTTAAGGCTCGCAAGATGATCATTGAAGGATTTTTTTATCATATGGTGCGGGTGCAGAATACGCATGCAAATCGGTTCCAGTTGTTAGTAAATTTCCTGACTTGCTGCCTGATGAGCTCTCGTCTATTTAGCTAGAGAGAGAAAGATCGAGTTTTCCATCAATGTGCCACTCGATATACAACCGATATCTAGTCCTCCGTACGTGATGGCTCATGCCGAGTTGAATGAAGTAAAATATTATTTGAAGGACCTTCTTGATAAGCAATTTAAATAACCTAGTACTTCCATGAAAGGAGACCCAATACTATTTGATTGAAAGAGATATGGTTCATTGATGATGTGTAATTATCGACAGTTGAATAAGTAAAGCATTAAGAACAAGTATCTGCTCACGAGAATAATTGATTTATTTGACAAATTGCAAGGCGAAGATCGATATCAGATATGGGTATCATTAGTTAAAAGTCAAGGAAGAAGATGTCCCGAAAGCAACCTTCTAAACCAGGTGTGGCCATTATGAGTTTCTCATTATTTCCTTTGTCCTAACCAATGCACCGACATCTTTCATGGATATGGTGAATCAGGTATTTAAGCCCTTTTTGTACAATTTTCAATCGTGTTCATAGATGATATCTTGGTGTATTATAGATCAGAAGTAGAGCAGATAAAGAATTTGTGAATGGTTTTATGCATGCTCCGAAATCCTAAGTTATACACCAAGTTTTCCAAGTGCAAGTTCTGGCTGAACAATAGCTTTTCCTGGATATATAGTATTAGGTGAAAGTATGAAGGTTAACGGTCAAAAGGTTGAAGCAATTAAAAATTGCTAAGGCCCACAACTACTAGCGACCTAAGAAACTTCTATAGCTGCTCTACTAACAAAGCTGACACATAAGATAGTGGAATATTAGTGGAGTGATGGACATCAGATGAGTTTCCAAGAGTTAAAGGACAAGTTAACCTCGACACTAGTTCTAACTCTTCCTGAAGGGCCCAAGGGGTACGTTATATATTGTGATTCCTCTAGGGTAGGCTTGGGTGGTGTTTTAACGCAACACGCGAGAGTTGTTGTTTATGCTTCGATACAACTAAGGGAACACGAATAAATTACCGAACTGGAGCTAGAAAATATTATATTTGCCTTGAAAATATGTCACCACTATTTGTATGGAGTGCATGTTAACATATTCACTAATCACAAGAGCTTGCAGTACCTATTCAGGAAAAAAAAAGAAGAATTTAAGATAGCAGAGGTGGCTTGAATTGTTAAAAGATTGCGATACATATTCTATAGTATCCCAGGAAGGCAAATATTGTGGCTGATGTGTTAAGTGAGAAATCTATAAGAAGTCTACAACATGTAGAAAACCATATGTTTGAAATTACCAAAGACTTGTACCGGTTGGCCAACTTAAGTGTACAATTGATCGATACCGGTGACGGAGGAGCCACAGTTCAAAAAGCTGTCGAATCCTCGCTAGTGGTGGAAGTCAAGGCACGAAAATTTGATGAGTTAGCATTGATGCAGATAAATGAAAGCATTCCCTTTCAATAGAAACAAGTGTTTAAATTATAAAATGACATAGTTATTAGATACCAAGCCCCATTGTGCGTGCTTGATGTCAGGGGACTCCAAGAGAATATCATGGAGAAGATTCATCTATCCCAGTACTTAGTTCATCCGAGGTCAACCAAGATGTATCATGATCTTTGGCAGTTAGATTGGTGGAAAGTCATGAATCGGAACATTGCTGAGTACATTACTCAGTGTCCAAATTGCCAACAAGTTAAGGTTGAAAACCAGAAACCAGGAGGATTGATTAAGAATATGAAAATGCTAACTTGGAAATGAGAGATGGTCAACATGGATTTTTTACTGGATTACAACCTTCACACCAAAAATTTGATTCTATTGTATGGGACAAAGATACCTAATTTATAGCTAACTTCTGGAAATCACTTCAGAGAGGATTAGGTACGAGGATCAACCTTAGCACCAATTTCCATCCACAAAAAAAATGGTCAAGCCGAATGCAATATAAGTTAGGAAGATCATCTAACACTCATTAAACTTTCCTACAACAATAGCTACATGCTAGCAATCATATGGCACCATACAAGGCTCTACATAGACGAAGGTATAGATCTCCTATCCGCTAGTTCAAAGATAGTGAAACGAAGTTGTTGGGACTTGAGTTGGTGAAATAAGTTAGAGAAGGTGAAAATTATTTGAAGTCATTGATTGACCACTCAAACCAGGAAAAACGCTTACCTGGATACTCGATGACGAGATTTGGAGTTCATTATGGGAGGATGGGTATTTTTAAGGGTATCACATATGAAAGGCATGATGAGGTTTGGAAAGAAGGGAAAACTCAGCCCCTAGTATGTTGGTCCATATCAAATTATTTAGAAAGTCGATTGAATGGATTATAAGCTAGAGCTGTCCCCAGAATCAAAAGCAGTGCATCTGGTGTTCTATGTGTTTATGCTTTTGAAGTGCTTGAGTGATCCATCCCGTATTACCCTTACTGAAGATAATCTAGTTATGGAAGACCTACCCTACGAAGAAGTTTTGGTGGCTATCCTAGATCATCAAGTGTGAAAACTGCAAACCAAAGCAGCAGTTTTAGTTAAAGTACTTTGGTAAAATATTATGTAGAAGAAATGACTTGGGAAGCTGAAGAGGATATGGAATCAAGGTGTCTCCATTTGTTCCATGCTATGGGAGTCAACAATGAGACCACGATGATGGGCGCAAACCTAGATAACTAAAGTGGTTTGCAATGAGTAACCACGATTCAATATTCGAGGATGAATATTACGAAGGAGGGGATGATATTACACCCCCCACACACAAGTTGAGGATTAGCAAGTTTGGTTTCTAGCATGTCCAATCAGTTGGCGACGCGTATGAGGACAGAAGGTGGCTATGCGGTTCATTTGACTTGTATCGCTTATCCCACTAAGCGCGGTGATCGGGGCGGGGCAAACCATTTTGCATGCGATAGACTTCCCTAGGCTTGTCATGGTATAAAAAGGCATTGTAACTCTTCCTTTTTCATTCTAGGAAGTTTTACCCACTTCAACTCATCCAAAACACTCTCAACCCTCCTTTGAGATTTTTCAAGCAAATTAAGCTGAATTAGAGGCGATTCCAGTAGGATTTAGTGTGACAAAACTTTGGATCACCACTACAATACCTATTATATTTATTTTTTAGACTCATTGGATGCTGAGTCAATCACCTCAAAGGTGTAGGAATTCAATAAAATATATATAGCTAGTTCTTCAACAAGGTATGTGGGACAACCTTCTTTCTTGGCATGAGTTGGTGCAAGTATATCCTTCTCTAAAAAGGGATTTCGGTGAATTTAAGGCTAGTTGGTTTAATATCTTCTTAGTAACATTCTTTCAAGTTTGAGGTGTTCCCATCTAGTGTACAGAAGTTCGAAAATATGATTCAGCCTGAGTGTGATATTAGTAACTCTAAAAATTGACGTTGCATTGCTCTTATATGTATATATCCAGTTTACTTTTACCAGGCCGCGCTATAATTGACCAGGTACGACACATATTGTGCAACCACTCATCTGTTTGATATGATGAGATGCAATGTGAAATATTATAGAGTCCTTGTGAGTCTGGGTATGACCGAGAACTTTTGTTCCTCGGTACGGCCGAGCTTTTAGTGTGGGCAGGTTCAAAATAATGAGCTACGAAATACTATCGAGCCTAGCCCTTGGATGGCCCGGTATGATAGAGACCTCCTGAGATCCGGTACGATAAGAAAGAATAAAACTTTATCGAGCCCTCTACGAGGCCATGTCTGATATGAGTGATATGCCCTGAAGAGTGGCTGAGTAATATTCTATCATATTTAATTCACGATCTCTCGGAATGGCTTAACCTTTTATCAAGTTTGCATACTTTTTAGTTTTATAGTTCCCACTATTTACGCCCCCGGTGGCTTGTCCTCGGTATCTAAGTTGAAATCATGTATTCATATCTTTTACGTTAAGTCATGATTTACATATGTTCTTAGTCTTACATACTTAGTACATTTTGCATACTGGCGCCCCTTTCTTTTACGCATTGTGTTCATGCCTACATGTGCAGATAGAACCGTCCCTCCCCCATTAGGGTGTGCATTTTATCTGTCAATTGTTGCACTCCTCTTCTTCAGAGTAGTTGTTCAGAAGTCAGTAGGTACTGAAGTGTATGTTGTTGTCATTTTGGGTACGATGAGGCCATGTCTCGACCAATTTGCACATATACATATATTTTTCCCAATACTCTTAGAGGCTTGTAGACAAATGTTCAGTTGTATGTATATGGTTCACTATGAGCATGTTGGTAAAAATTGTGAAGTTATATAACGTTAATGTTTCTTTCATAGTCAGATGTATACATTCTAACTTAATATTAAAACTTAGAGGCCTCGAAGGGCCGGCTTGGCTCAGCGGTAAGTTTGCTTGCCGTGGAAGGCTGCCTAGAGTATTCCCTTCCCCAGACACCCACGAAGTGGGTATTGAACTGGGTCGGCCCTTTTTAGAGGCCTCGTTAGCCCTAGTTTCATAATTAATAATGTAAGTATGAACATCGGTTCGCACGAGCCTTCGGGTGTCGTGTGCCGATTGCACCTCCCAAGGTTGGGATGTGACAGGTGCTTAGTGAATACCAAATAGACGACTCAAGGTAGCACTGCATACCACTGGCAGGCCTTAATAAGAGTCATCTTCCCATTTTATTCTACTGTTTTTACTTTCTGGAATATATCATATTACTTTCAAGATAATGTATTTATTAAACTTTAGTGTTTGTCTTTAGACTTATCAGGTACACTTTTAAGTTATATTTCACTATGTTATCATTTTTCCATTGATTGGTTGTTTCATTTCTCTCATATTTTTTGTTATGTGTTAGGCTTGCCTAGCAAGCGGTGTTAGGCACCATCACGATTTCACATATTAGGATTTTGGGTAGCGAGCATTCAATTTATATACAATGGTTTGCGTTCATTAGTTATTCGATTTATATTCCATGTTATTAATTCCACGTGTTATGGATCAATTATATCTCATTATTTTTTAGTTGATCTGATGGTTTAAACTGTAAAATAAATCTATATAAGAAAAAGGTCAATTTTAACCTTCGTTCTATTTTGGACTTTTTCATACCATTGTCCTCCTTAGCAAGTCGTGTCGTTGTTTGCCATTGACTTTAACAAAACTCCATCATTGAATGGGCGGATCAAAAATTTCAAAATACTTTGAGAAGAATATTTAATTTACTCGTCTATGTTTGCTATGATTTAAAATTACTCTATTTGCCTAAAATAAAAAAGGATAAAAATTAAGGCCAATGGGTTCATTTTTAGTAATATATATTCCAACATTATTTACTACAGGGACAATAAACATCACCGTCAAATAGAATTCTCAAAGAGACAAAAAAAAAAAAAAAGAAATGGGAGAAGTAGCACGCATGAAGTTGGGACTGGGTATTGCAATCATGTTAATGTTGATTTTTACTGCAGAGGGGTTTACAAGTGATGTACAACAATGCCTTCGTGCTTGCCAGTTAAAGTGTCACAACAATGAAGAATGTTACAACGAATGTGTAGATGGCTGCATTGTGCGTGTGAATGTGCAACATCAAATTCACTATTGTAAGATTGGTTGTTTTTCCGAGAAGTGTTCTAAATTTGATGTGAATGACAAGCAAAGAGAGACTTGTTTGGAGGATTGTTCCAACAAGGATTGTTATTTCAAAAACTAGCGATTTATTTGTTGTTAGAAATGTTCACTAAAAGAACATGATTTATCCTCATTTATATTATTTTTAATATTTATTTACATGGAGCCTTATGGGTGCTTGAGCGCTCATTATTTTTCACCAGAATTAGTAAATTTACACAAGCAATTATAAAAATAGTTAGTTAAATAAAGAGTGAGCATCTACAAATAAACTCACTTTTTCTATTCTTTTGAATTTTTTATTGGTGAGCACCCATCAGTTTAAAATTCTGAATCCGCTATTATGCTGAGCTAGCCTTTTTCCAATAACAAAAAAATATATCCATATTTGCATGGTGGCTTGTGTAAATATACTATCACGAAGTCTTGAGCAATCTTTTTGCTTTTACAGTTCTTTTGATGTTTAGAGTAACAATTTACATATCATCTGGAGATATGGATGTCATAGAACTGATGAGGTAACTAACTTCATCACATCAAATTAGTAACTCCATTCTGCTTCAATAACATTCAACTGCTTCATCATTTGATCTTGCTGCAATTATAGCAAATTGTAATTGAAAAAAGAAAATGAGATGAATTATGGGTGGACTTCCATTTTTTTTTCAAAACTGAACCGAAACCGAAAATCGAACCAAAACCAAAATCGAAGCTTAATAGCTTATTGGTATCATGTTAGTGGTTTAACGGGCGGGAAACAAATTGAAATATTTTATTAATGACTTATTGGTTTGGAACGGATTATTCAATTTTTTTAACGGATAATCAGTTAACCCTTTAAGAATATATATAAACATCATCACACTACAGCTTCATCAACTTTGCCTGGGTTTTAACTTTTAAGGCATCCTAGAATTCTAAGCACGACGACATTTGTTTTAACAATGGTCAATTGGAAATCTTTCACATGGACTAAGGCCAATATATTTGCATAAACATAAATAAGAGTCTAGACAGATGATTTACCAATCACAGTGTCTTTCTCCTTCGTCCATCTTAGTACGTCGCACACCCATTTAAACATACAGAGACTAAATGTTATTTTATTTTGATTGAACTAGATCGATAAACCACCAGATAATCGTCGGATAAGAGCTAAACCGATACCAATCCGCCCGATATCTTATTGGGTGACTAGCGGATTAATACATTTAAAAGCCGATAACTGATAAGCCAAACTGTTAAGAGTAAATAACCACCCAATCCGCCCGATAAGTATAACTAGTTATATTAAAGTAATTGAATTTTACATAGTCTATTCTCAAAATAAATTTTTTGTCATATTAATTTAGATTAATTATGTGTTGACTTTCTTTGTTTTCTGAGCAAAAAAAAAAAAAAATATCTGACTTTCTTGTTCTCTGTGGGTTTTTGAGCAATTCACGCATAGTTAAATTACTTTAATATGTGAAAAAATAATATTGCGACATTTCTTTTATACGGAATAAAGTTCAATTACTTTTATATTAGGGAATGTATTATCCCCAAGGTTTCACCGAATGATTGATGAGAACAGACCAGCATAAGTTTTAAAGAACATTTACATGTGAAAAATATATTTTTGGTACAAGTTTATTAAATAAAGAAAGATTTGGCGAAGATCCATACAAACATGGAAACAAAAGATATTCTGATATAAAATTGTTGGAGAAGATATGGAAGAAAAAGATTTATTCAAATCAAGGTACAAAACTAATAGAAAGAACATCTACTACGATCCTGATTTTATGGAAAAAAGATATTATATCAGAGGAAAATTAAGGCTCTAAGTTAAATTCTTCCAAAAAGCTAAAAGGAAAGATTTATGACTGATTTTCTACGCAAGGAAGGTCTAAATTTTATGAACTATCAAGATATGTCCAGAAGTCTCAAGTCTATAAAAGAATTCATATTTAAATTGATCAAAGTCCTTATTCAAGAAGCCGTAGGATGTGTCATCACTCAATTCCCACAATCGTAGCAAACGCCCTACACGGCCATTAGACAAGTCAACAATGAACTACGAGCACAAAATTTTGTAAAACTTTTAAAATCAAGAATTATATTAATAAAGTGGACTTAAGTTTATAAATCATGGTAAAATGCTTTCATTATTACTAAGTCACAAGTATGAACAAAACATAAAGTGAAATGATGATAATATTAGGTGTAACCATGAAACCCCGCTAGAAATCCCCAAAATCTGGTGTCATATGTGCATGAGTATATAGTAGAATATATATAACAATAACTACTATGTGATATGTGGAATGAAAATAGAAAGAATAAAATAAATATGGAGAGAATGAGACTCTGGATGTTGCGAATCAACACATGGAAAGCAGCTCACCACTAACACTGTGTTTGGATCACTGTTCCCCGTCGTTTTATAATATATCGTATTGTATTGTATTGTACTGTATTGTATTGTTTTGATGGATACAACGTTTGAATAGACTGTATCGTTTGCTGTTGTTAAATAACATCTTTATTGTTTGGTTTGACTGTATTGTACTGTACTGTACTGCTAAGTTTACTAAAATACCCTCATTTGTTTTATTAAATGTTGGAAATAGGTATTACACTTGAGACTAATGGTAGGGTCGAAGCATCTATATCTATGATTATTTTCTGCTATTTACATGTTAAATGACATGTACTTGTCAAAATATGTAGTACTAAATGTCATTTTTTGAAAAATGATATATCGGATTTAATACGGACACAAGTAGAAGATAACTAAACACCCACAATATAGAGAAGATCTAATATGGACACAAGTAGAAGATAACTAAACAACCACAATATAGAGAAAACACATGAAGTGAAATGATATTGTTCCATATCTAAAATAATTTCAAACTTAAAGTGCATAATATAATAAAAATTTCTAGCAACGTGACATACAAAATTCATATCAATCTAGTCAAAGTCTATAAAATCCTCAATAGCTAAAGCACAAAAAATATTTAGTCTAACTCAATTGCTAGGTGACGACATCAAGGTCAGTAAAAAAAATTTGCGGTCTTCCAATGGACACCCAATCAATGTGCGGCACAAGTCTGCATGTTTGCAAAGAAATATATAAGCTTTCATGTGCATACTAGGCTCTAAATCCAACACTTGTACCATTTACCATATCTCACTCTCAGGAATAGGTTGCAGAGTTGAAAGGCGATTAATTGCATTAGCCAAATTATTCATCCCACCTCTCAACATATCAGCCATGCCTTCAAGATGATTATTTTTAGATTTTTTATTCCTGCTAGAAGTCGGTGCCTCTGAATATACATTAGATTTACGTGCTTCCTGAGTTGATTGATATTGCTCATGTTGTCCATGTTCTTCGATATTTTCCAAAGAGGCAGCATTCATGGAAATTAGTTCATCTACCTCATCAATAGTCAATGGACTATCACGTGATTTTCTCAAATTATTACAAGCAACCCTTTTTACCATATCTCCTCCAGTCTCAGCTTGCTTTCCAGTAGCTCTATCCCTTCCATATAGCTCAATTAGATTATCATAATTTCTAATCGGCTTGTTTCTCCATACATAAATTTAGCAACCACAGTGACTACGTCAAGATAATTGCGAGAATCTCTTGATGAATCAATTCTTATATATATATATATATATATATATATATATATATATATATATATAACATAAAACTTATATTTGTGCTATATATATATATATATAACATAAAACTTATATTTGTGCTCTAATATTTCTTAGATCCTAGTAGAATAAAACTGCTAAAAATTAATGTACCTGTAACAATTGATCCCTTACTTCAGATTCAGCATTCCACATATTTGTGTTGGAATCCCATGCAAACCCGCTCATCCCATTTTGAAAGGTGTAATAACACTTGCTAAATTTTGTTTTAATATTTCTCATTCGGTTGTGAACTCTCTCCTTGGTAAAAACTTTATCTGGAAATTTTGATTGCATCTCTTTCACTATATTATCAATGGCGTGTGCAGTAAAAGTTCCACCAACCCTGTTTCCAAGTGTGTTCTCATGATGAAATGCATCAATTAAGGCATCATTCATAGCATTTGACCAAATACACACTGTGTTATCTGAAAGATTTGTGTCGCTTGAGGATGCTTTTGACTTTTTCGGCATACTGATGACTACATAATTAAGAGATATTCATAAGACTTAATAAAAAAGTAAGCAGACATAAAATAAAATAAATGCCCAAATAAAATAAAATAAATGCATAGTACATAATACATTTTATTCAAACAATAGTTGAAATTACTTTCAAACAACATCTAATAAATAAGCACGAAAAAATTCGTTGACTTTTTTTCTCCTAGATGATTAAACTTGGTAATTAGCCCACATGTCAGCTGCTATGCCATCTCTAATCAACTCCCCCCTTCTAAACTCCTCATTACTTTCCCTAGGGTTTGGTGGTTCTTCATGCACATCATTATCATTCACAAGCTCTGCATCAACTTGTGCAAGTAACTCATCATTTGGATCTGCACCTCTTAAGTAGTTGTGCAAAATACAACATGCAAAAATAATAAGCTTTTGGATTTCAACACCATATGACGGTTCAGTTGAACTAGAAATTATAGGAAATCTCTTTTTAAGAACTCCAAAAGCTCGTTCAATAGCATTACGCAAAGATGCGTGTCGCAGATTAAATAATTCACAAGGATTTTGAGGTGGATTTCTTGAATACTCTCAAGTGATATCGCTCCCCACGATAAGGCGTAATAAGTCCACTTCTCAACATCAATCCGAGCATCAACAAGGTAGTATTTTCCTAAAGATAAAAAGTAAAAGCTTTAATTATTTATTTTCACATCTAACTTTTCCTATATAAATATATAAAATATTTACCTTCTGGAAGTTTTAGCGGGTCTTGTCTATTTAACGCTTCTTTCATGATTCTTGAATCAGATGCCGTTCCTTCCCAACCAGCTAACACATATGTGAATTTTAAATCAAATGTGTATGCAGCCAATACATTTTGTGTTGGATAATCTTTTCTTCCACGGTATCTGGGTGCTTCACGTTGTGAAACTTTAACACGTATATGTGTTCCATCAATTGCACCAATACAATCCTGACATTATTATAATAAATTATATGCAATCAACCGTGAATTTAGCTAAAAGTTCAATAAAATTGTATTTGTGTTCACCTTAAAATATGGGTAGAATTTTGGGTTGCTGGCAATTTCAGAAGGAACTTGAGAGCTATCAGGTAGTTTAATAAATTTTTCATATAACCCCAAGATCGCTCGCAGGACAATATGGAAATGACGACTAACCGACTCCCCAGATCGTCGAAAGATAAAAGCTAACTCGCGATTTGTCGTATTATGCGCTAATAGGTAAAGTGTTTTTGCAACTTGCTCTTCAACTGTAGCTTGAAGTGTTGGTCTAAGATCACCCTCTCTAACTAACATCTCACATAAATTGGTAAAAGCTAAAGGGGTCATTCTAATAATATTACGACAAAGTTCAGTTGAGAATAAATGACTCAATAATTCATGCCTAACTTGTTCACTTTCCAGTCGTATATCATGTGTGATCGTACGTCGGTCATTTTCAATTTCACGTACATAAGTCCAAAACCAAATAGCTACTAAGCAAGCAGCATATGTAGCTAAAGAGCTCACTTGTTCCAATATCTGTCTATTATTTTGATTATTCCAATCAGCCATCTATAATAAAATTAAGTGAGATACATCAACCAATATCATAGATGAACTAATCAGAGAAAATACTGAAAAGATTCAACAAAGTGACAACAGTAATACCAAATAATTGACAGAAAAAACAAGCAGACAAATACACCTCATTAGCAATCTGAAGTAGTTCAATATAAAACGATATGAAAGTGATATAAATTAAACAAATACATAATGATATGAAAGTGACAAGCAGACAAATACATAAAGTAATTCAATGTAAGAAAAGTGATGTAAAAAAAGCAATGATGCAACAGAACAAGAAAAGAGACGTAACTTTGGAAAGAGATACAATAACTTTGTAAAAAGAGAAAAGAGAAGTAAAAAAAGCAATGATGGAAAGAGACCTAACCTTGTGAGAAAGAGATGTAACTTTGTGAAAAGTAGGTTGGAAACTGGAAAGAGAGAATTGAATTTGTTGACTTGCACGGCAGAAACAAGAGGAAGACAAAGTAGTTATTAGTCTGGTGAATATAATATAACTAGTAGGGTAAAGAATAAAATTAAAATATAGAATAATAAGTATGGGCATAATTGGAAAGGAAAATACGGAACAATCCCACCACACAGATTTGATTGTTTATAAAATGGGGTTTTTCATTGTTCCGGAACAATGGATTAAACAATACGATACAATCAGTTTTACACAAACAATCAAAACAAACATTGTATATGGGGTAACAGTACAATATAATACAACCGGAAAGAACCATCCAAACACAGTGTAAGTCTCCAGCAGATACAATTACGTGCACGAGTGACGATGTACCTGTCTTAGTACTTGCACTATTAATGCAGAAGTGTAGTACGAGTACGTAAATCAATGTGTATCCAGTAAGTATCAACTCTAACCTCGAAGAAGTAGTGATGAGGGATCGACATCAACACTTACTAGTGATCGAATAATAATGTACATAAAAGTAGATACGTATGAAACACAACAAGTAGAAATGAAATAGATAAACGTAAATAACATGATTCTCAATACAAAAATAGTATGAAATCATCAAATACCACGTTCTATCACCAACAAACAAGGATAATCAAGATATTGTCAAATGTCAAGTCAGTAAAAGCTCATGTGTACTCTGACCCCTATCAAATATTACGCATCAATTTGCAGAGGTCGTATGGATCGATCCATAATTATAGTATATAGTACCGAGGTCATCTGGTTCGTACCATGGATGCATCTAAAAATACTGTCGAGTTCGTACGCCCCAATCAATTACCAACGCATACGGCCTGATCCCATAGGAATAGATATGCATTCCCACCCGCGATATATGTGCGAGTCAAGAAAACACGGAACTCTTGATCATATAAATACAACACGAGGATATGAATGCAAGAGAAAACATAATTGTTACCCACAATCAAATATCCGGCCAAAACTCAAGGTAAAGATGCTCGATCAAATGTAAGTTTTAGTATAAATCTTAGATAAATTTCAAGTAATAAAAATCAAGTTTAATTCTAAGTAGTACGGTTAGAAAATGAAATAGGTCTAAGTCCATCTAGACATAAATATAAATCTAGCTTACGTACGGATGCTCATCACCCCGTACATATGTAGCACCCATAACACGTAACAAATACCTATGAGGATAATTTCCTTTTACCAGATTAAGGAAGAGACTTACCTTGCTTTCAAGTCCTCTACTATCATGCCACGCCTTAATAATCACCTCAAATCGACGTCGAGCAACTCGAAACTAGTCAAAGGATGTACAAACCAGTCAATATATGCTCAAAAGCTCATAATTCAACTATTAGAGTCAATTCCTAACGCAATTCGAAAAGTCAACAAAAGCCAACCCCGAGCTCACGTGCCCGAATTTTGGAAATTTTTGAAGATAAATGTTACCCATGGTATTACAAAGAATAAAACTTATACACAATCCTATAATCAATTTCGTAGTAAAATTACATTTTTATTAAATTGTAGGTTTTGCAATAAAATCTCAAAAGTTTACTAATTTCTATGTTAAAATCCACACATAATCCATGTATTTTACTCTCAATAAGTGGAAATCACTTACCTTATGATACTTGATGAAAACACCCTTTCAAAAAGATCAAAATCGCCCAAGCCAAGAGAAAATGGGATGAAATGAGCTTAAGTCTTGTATTAAAGATCATATTCTTCATCGAGATTGTGGAAAAAACCTCATAATCGTGAAGGCCAAGCTGCCCCTTCCAAGAATCATTTATCACCTTTGCGATGACCACGTCGCGTTCGTGATGCACTCTACTCCTAACCCTCCACGTTCACAGTCCATGTCCGCGAAGACCTAAGCCTTCTAGCCCCTTTTTTCTCTTCCTTCTTCGTGCTCTCAAAGGCATCTCTGCATTCGCGAAGAGGAGCCATGTTATCCATTGCGTTCGTGGGTCCCTCATCGCATTTATGAATAGAAAACCACTATACCTTCCACAATCCTTCTTCGCGATCGCGGAACCCCCTTCTCAATCATGAAGCACACAAAGACTAGCAAAATTTGCCAACTTCTACATTTCTAAACTCACCCAAGCCACTCGAAACCCATCCCAATACACCAAATTGTCCATAAACCAACTCGGAGTCTCGGAACACATAAATAACATCGAAATGAATAATTGCACCTCAAAACCAAATTAATTAACTTCTAAACTTCAAATTATTTCTAGCTAAGTCCGAACATGATGAATCATACACAGACAACTCGGAGTGACACTAATTTCAGACACAAGTCCAATATGACAATATGAACCTATTCCTAGGCTGAAAATACAAAACATGATCCCATAACATTAAAGTATAGTTCAAATTTACGCCGTTGAAGACTAATCTATTCCAAAATTTACGCTGCAATCTCCGGCTCGTTGCGGGTATCTCGCTCTTTCCGTTATTGACTCATATCGGCATCACCTCGAAGCATGCCTTCTTCTGACATCGGTAAGTGTTATCGACTATGATCTTGGAAAGGGACTTCTACCATGATCTTGGAAAGGAACTTCGGCCCCGAGCTCAACGTTCTGATTTTCCAACATGGTATTACTTTTTCCATCGAAGTCCGAAATTGGGTAGCCCCGATTTCCACCGAACACAGTATATGCGGTAGCATATATTCATAACATCAGTTTATAAAGAAGGAATAAGAATGGCATTAACATGGAGTGATTGCATTCAAGACTATCAGTGCAAGGAATCAATAGACTTAATTAGTGAACGGTTAAAAAAAGATTAAATATTTAATGATTCAAGGCAAGTTTTCAACGGTCAAATCCAATGCAACACTATAAATTTAACATCAACCGAGAAGAACACTTTGTAATAAGATTGAAACAAATTACAGAAGAATGGGAGAAGCAGCAAACATGAAGTTGGAGAACTGGAAATTGCAATCATGTTTATGATGATTGTTCCATAAGGCTTGTTATTTCAATAACTATTGATCTATTTGTTGTTTGAATATCTTAAGAGTGTTGTGAATCCTTCATTGTAGCTCCCAGAATAGTTATTCGTTTGTTTACCACAACCTAATCCTTTTTTACTGATAGCTTGCAATTGAAAATAACATAGCAACCTATTACAACAAGTTAAACTACGTACCGTCCGGTATTTCATATGTGACGACAGTCGAACTAAAACAGAAAATGTTTTCTTGCTAGGTGTAATCCGTTGGACATAAATCCAATTTTTCACTTTTGGATTCCTTAGAATTTCTTTTTTCCTGTTCCTGGTGGTATCAAAACACCGGTATGTCGGGATATTTTATCTGTCTCTCCAGGAAAATGGATATATCCAGAAAAGATTTTTAGTTCAATTTGTTTTTTTCTTCTCTCCAGCGGGACCGACCCATACCGATCGACTCAGCTTCTTAGATTTAAAGTGATTTGTGTATCTACCCAGCGATACTATTGTTCCGTACTGTTATGGAAGAAGATCTAGGCAAGATATGCACCTCTTCAGGATGAAAAAAAATCGATCTACTTTCATTTGGTATTTGATTGTATAAAAAACTACTATCTTGGTTAGTATATATAAGTTAAATCCTATCGTCTAAATATTTATGGCAGATATTGATTTCTACCCAATACTATAGATGCTGAACGGGCTTGTTTTCAACAGCAAGAACAATATTCATCTTCACAGAGTGGCTTGCTTATATTCTATCATAATTATTCACACTTGAGCAAGCTTTTTGCTTTTCTGAATGATCATCAAATTAGTTCCTTCAGCCAGCTCCAAATTCTTGAAATATTTTCTATCTTTAACTTCATACTTGCATTAATTCGAGCTTCTGCTTGAGCGGGAGTTTCTTCCTCAGTTGATCTTGCTACATTTCCAGAAAATTATAATCAGGCAAAGAACTTGTAGGGATTGACAAATATATAGAAATAAACATCGAACCATTTTTTATACTGTCTTCGGCTTGCTTCTTCAACTGATTGTGGAAGGACTTGGCTGCCTTAAAAACATTTATTGGTGATTCCCAACCTTGTCCATAAATTCCATGCCCATCTTTTCGTTGAGGACGAGTGAGGTGTTCGAGTACTCTTAATTCTTCAGTCTCCACCCAATGGATACAATTTACAGGACATGATTCAATAGAGACCTGTTAATGAGACAGAGAGCAGTGTCTTTATTTTACCGTCTATTTGGATCACTGTTCACGTCGTTTTATTATTTATTGTATTGTACTGTATCGTATTATACCGTATTGTTTTATGAATATAATGTTTGAATAGATTGTATTGTTTGTTATTATTAAATAATATTTTGTTGTTTGGTTTGACTGTATCGTACTGTACTGTAACAGATAAGTTTACTAAAATATCCTCAATTATTTAAATATTAAATTTATTAAAAATTATGCATAAAATAATTTTAAAAAAGTAAAACAGAAGAAAGGAAAACACCTTAAGAAAACATAACAGAAGAAGATAAAACAAATGAGCACAACTAATTAGAATTAAGTTAAAAGCAAATTAAGAGAAAAAGTAAAATAGAAGGCGGCAAAACACCTTTAACATTATTGGCAGAAGTACTGGAAAAAAATAAAGTAGGTTAGAAGTTGAACATTTGAAGTTAACATAGAAAAAAAAATGGTAAAATAGAATTGTGGAGTAATAAGTTAAAGCATTATTGGAAGAAAAATAGGAAATAATCTCACCACACAAAATCGGTTGTTTATAAAAATGGGACTTTTCATTGTTCCGGAACAATGGATTTAACAATACAATACAACTAATTTTAATAAAACAATCAAAACAAATATTATTTGGGATAATAATATAATACGATACAATGAGGAACAACCATCCAAACAAGCCGTTAGAGACGGATCTAGGGCGACTTCTGCTGCAACTCAACTATTGCTTTCGGTTAAAACCTAAGTATACATATATAAGAAAATTTGATGGATGTGTACCTGTATTTGTGTGTCATCATCACCATATTGGACCTTGACACGAGCTCTCGCAAGAGTTTCATCCATTACAAAGGTGTTTCTTGCATGGTGCACGCACTCAGTGCACCCTGCAACAATTCATTCACAAGTTCAATGCCATCAACAGTTTACATTCACATATTATTAATGCAACAGATTGAAAATCAAGAGACTGAAACAGGACAATATGTTGGTGAAAATTACCTATACAAGTATTCTCATCAACAAATAAAGCTTGAGGTCTCAAAGGGCCATTCCAAGAACTGTAGCCCTGAGGAGAGGAACCTTTCACATTTCCAACTCTAATTTGGCCAATGGAAACATCATACTCTCTTCTAAGATCCTCTCTCATCAAAACCATGTATGCTTCATTCAGTACTAGGGTGTAATCATGACCCTGAAACCATTTAATACATATTTCAAGCTATAGTATATATAGATAATAAATATGTTTCTAACTCCTTAGAGGTCTGAATTTGATTCATATTGATAATTAACCTTGCACTTTATTCTATAATGTATAATTATTTACTCAAAGCCTTGTCTTAACAATATTGATATTATTTTTATAAAATTGTTACTATATGACTCGACATACACGTGCAACGCATGTGTCGAGAAACTAGTCTTATTAAAAATAATTTCTTGTGTTTTGTGTTGAATAATCTTGCTAACTTTGAAGGGACTAAATGATGAGAGATACGGATTCGAACCAAAATTGTTGCATGTTCTCATATCTTGTTGTGTACGATCAAAATCGGGATTGCCTCATTTTGTATGACTAACCGAAATTGGGGTGACAGATTAAGGATCGCCTCGGTTATATCGGACCCTAGTATGGAGATGGATTGGTAAGCTCGTGGAACAATGGCCGATCAAGATCAAGATCAGCCGTGATCGAGATCGAAGCGAGAAAGAGATTGAGCGAGATCGAAGGAAGCCCTAGGTCGATAACAGAAAGCCGAGATATCCGTGATCGAGCAAGGATCGTTGCAGAAATCGCGACATGTGCCAAGTCAAGACCGGATGTTTAGCCAATCATGGGATTTTCTTCGGTAATAAGAATTATACCATAAATAAGATTACTCTACTATATAAAGAGGGTCCTAGTCATTTTGTAAGGATCATATACCCACGCATAATCAAGCAATATACTACATTTTTTCTCTTAAGCTCTCTTAAGTTCTACTGTTCAGTTCATACCCTTTTAGCATACTCAGTTATCCGAGGGCGACCTAGCTGGAGGGTCACAGTTTTTCATCACATTGATTTGCTTTATTTTACTGTCAATTTCTAGCGTTAATTCCCATATTTATCATTTTATGCCAAGTGAAATCACATATCCTTAAAACTACTTATAGGTTTAGTTGTAATCCAATTTTAAGTGTAAACACTTGTCAAATAAAATTTAAAGTGCAATGACTTAAAGTTTTAAATTTGTATTTCCGTAACTACTCCATCTCAATATAAATTCGTATTTGATGGTTATTTTAGTTGTCATTATTATGAGAAAAAAAGTACAAGTAATACCTTTTGGCCTGCAATATCTGGATGATAAATCTTTTGGAGTTTCCTATAAGCTTCTTTGATCTCTCGAGGACTTGAATCAATAGTTATTCCTAGCAACTCATAGTAATTCTTCTTTCTTCCTTGACTTACTTCTGCTTCTCTCATACAACAACTCACTCCACTGAATTTCTGTCTCCAAAAACTTAAAGATTTGGACTTATTGTAGGGGAATTTGTTATGAAATCTCACATGCCTTAGTGACGGAGCTCTATGCACTGGAATTACTGAAACTTCCATGTTTTCTTGTGGTGTTTACACATAAAGAGTTTTTCGTTTAGATTCAGAAACAAAATTTAGCTGAATATTTTGTTTTCTAACCTTTGCCTTAATTTTCCCTACAATTTGGTGGATAATCTGTTGAGAAATTGAAAACGATGCGAGAAAACAAAACTAAGTCAACTGTCTATTCTTCTCCTTTTAATAGAAAGATAAGAATGTGATGTTTTTGGAAGTGCATGCAGATATTTGTAGCATGATATTTTTGTCCACGTAACCACAACAGAAAGAACTCAATCTCTCTGAAGCATAATAATTCATTATATTGATCATTATGTTAATTAATAGTTGTGTGCTTTATGTTATGCCGAGTCATTTAGTACACGATTTTATAAAATGATATTAATTTTATTAAAATAAAAGGTTTGATTAATAATTAGACATGAAAAATAATGTACAAGTTTCATAGAAATATGTGGTTCTATTTTATTTTTATTTTATGAGGTACAGATATGTAGTGAAGCATATCTCATCTAATATTTTCTCATTTAAGATATTTTCGATGTATGTTCATATCATTCGTTTTGATTCTTTATCATGATCAGGACTTTTGTTGTTGACATTGATATAATGATATCCCTCTTTCTAGTATAACGTAAAGTTGACCACGTGACAAAACATGTGACTGTAGATTATAATCCACATTGAAAATTATTTGACTTAGTACTTTATTTATCATCATTGGAAAGAATATTGACCGTAAGTTGTTTTGTTATTTTATAACTTGTGGGGATGTAAGGTTGGGTTTTCACACGAGAGTTGGAAGTAAGTTGGAACACTTAGTTTTACTTTGGGATACTTAAGTTGTAAGAGCTGACTAAGATTTGACTTTTGAGTATACAACCTCAAAATCAAGATTTGAAAGTTCCAGTAAGTTCGCATCATGATTTTGGACTTGGACGTATGTTCGATTTTGGTTTTGGAGGTTCCTAGGAGAATTCAGCACCATTTGTTGAAAGTTGGCATTTTGAAGCGTTTTGAAGTCATAAGTTTGACCAATAGTTGACTTTGAGGTTATCAAACTCTAATGGGTGTTCTGGGATTGTGGATAAGTTTACGTGGTTAAATGGAACTTGTACGCAATGTATGGTTGAGATCCGGAATGTCTAGGTATGAATCAGACGCTTAGTCGAAGTTCAAGAGCCTATGAACTTAAGATAGTTCAAGGTGTGGTTTGGCCTTTAATTCTTAGATGTAATATTTTCGTATACATTTTGAGGCCTTGAATGTGTCCGGATAGTATTTATGGACTTTCAGGTATATTTGTACAGGTCCTTGGGGGGCCGGGTGAGTTTCGGACAATCCAAAGCATGTTTTGCGATTGTTGGTTTTTTGTTGCGCCTAGTGTGCTTTGCGATTGCGAAGCTTGTCTCGCGATCACTTAGTAGGTTTTGTGTCAGGGTCTATTTTACTCTTCGTGATTGCGCAGTTGGCGATGCGATCACATAAAGGAGCTAGAGGGGGCTGAAGCTTTTAGCCTTCGCGCTCGCATGGCTTAATTTCCTGATCGCGTAGCTTTAAGCAAGTGAGGCATCGTGATCATTTGGCTGAGTATGCATGCATATAGAAGGACTGGATGAGACTAGATTGTACTTCACAATTGTGTGGGAACTTTTGCAATCACGTAAGGGTGAGTCTGGCAGTGCTTCGGGATCGCAGGAGTAGTTTCGTGATCGCGAATAGCACTTTCGCTTCTAGGGTATTTTAAGTCCAGAATTTTGGGATTCACCCATTTTTTACATTTTTAAGTTTTAGAGAACGAGAGGTGGAGATTTTGAAGAGGGATTTCACCAAAATCTTAAGGGCGAGTAATTTCTACTTGATATTATCATGTATTGTGATTTCCTGTGGATTTTTATATCTAAAATATGGAATTTTAAAGTGAAATTTGGTGTTTGGTCTACAACTTAAGAGAAGATATTTGGTATTTTGAGTACTGATTTGGACTTAGAATTTAAAATCTAATCACATATTTCAACTTATGGGGTTATATATGGGTGAACAAGATCTAGTTCCCAAACTAGGGTTTTGACCATGTGAGCCCTGGTTGACTTATGTTGAAGTTTTAGAATTGATTAAAGATTGAAACTTTATTATCTCAAACTAATTCTATTACTTCATTTAACCTTATTAAGTGTAATTTGGCTATATTTGAGCTGGTTGAAGGTAAATTCTAAGGCAAAAGAGGTATTGGATTGTTAAGCTTACTTTTTGAAGATGTAAGTATCTTAGTTAACCTCGACTTGAGGGGATTAATTGTAAATAGTCTTATGTGCTATGTGCTTGGTGTGTGGGGGAAATGTATATGCATGGTGACCAGCGTATATACGTATAGTATGTTATAGCATGCTCGGGTGGAAATTAGACTATTCACGCCTCATTTTGCTTCGTGTATTTTTCTCTTATGTTTTAATGATTTTAGGACTGCTTGATTATTTACAATGACGCCTTATAATGATGTTTGACATTTTAACGTCAAATACATACTTTTTTCTCACGTACTGTATCATATTTATTCTTCTCTCATGCTCATATGTGTACGTTCTACCATGCTTGTTATTTATATTCATATGCTTGATGAGGACCAGAGATATTGCAAGATAGGTATTTTTGTGCGGTGAGGATTATAGATTAGCACGATCAGTATTTTCTTACGACTTGCAATGATATTTTTATGATGGGTGTTTCTGTGTGGTAAGGATGAGTAATATTTCCACGATGAGTGTTTAATGCAGTGAGGATGAGAGGTATATGCACGATGGGCATTTTCATGCAATATGTCATGTTAATTTGTGCCTATTCATTTTATGCGGTTTGAAGACTTGGATCATACTGCTCATATGTGTCATTCTTTCTATGTGGATTCAGTTCTTGGACTATGCAGGAATTGAGATAATTGGGGAACATGCTTTCTTGTTCACATCTATTCATTTACATATACTCCTACCTGTTTATTACTTGCACATGTTTATAAAGTGAGTGGCTTGTCTTGGCCTCGTCACTACTTCATTTAGGTTAGGCTCGATACTTTCCGAGTATATTGAGTCGATTGTACTCCTATTACTCGTCCACTTCTTGTGTAGATTAGGCATTGGTACTAGCGGAGTCCCGAAGGATGCTTAGTTATTGACATTGGAGACTCGAGGTAGTGATGTATACTTGTTTGCAGGCCCTTGAGGTCACCTTCCTTATCTTTGTTATTGTTACTTGATTCAAGCAGTATTATATTTACTTCATACCTTTGTATTTAGAACCCATTCTAGTTCTTGTGCTCAATGACAACAGTTCCAGAGTTGTATGTTGTTCTGTACTTCTACTTTAGATTCGGATTTATTATCTATGACATGAATCTATTTCAGAATATTGTTATAGTTCTTTTTGTTAATTATATCTATTGGTTTGGCTAGCCGACATGTTAGGTGCCATCGTGATCTTTGGTGGAATTTTGGGTCATGATTAGGTTGTATCGTAGCCTAGGTTACATAGATTACGAGTCATGGAGTGTGTTTAGTGTATTCTTGCCGATCGATATGGAGACGTCTATACTTATCTTCGAGAGGCTATGGGACATTTAAGAAATTTCCCTTCCTTTTTATTCCTTATCGTGCATTTGTTTTGTTCGGCATTGAATTCTCTTTTTAATTCCCCCGCACATGGTGAGGACACATTCATTTGCGATAATGGAGAGCCAGTACCTCTGGCCAGAATCGGGTGAGACAGGGCCCATAATAGGTCTAGAGCTCCATCCATAGGTCACATGATAGCACCAAGAGGTGGAGAATCCATCAGAGCTCATGGGGATCAGAGAGCAGTGTCAGCGAAATTACCCATGGACCTAGAGGTAGACTCGATTGATAAGTAGGTAGAGGTACCAGTGCCGGATCAGGTTCCAGAGTGGCTTATTGCTACGCATGTTCTTTAGGAAGTGGTGGTTAAGATGGTAAATTTTATTGATAGCATGGTTCAGGCTGGAGTGGTTCCAGTGTCCCAGTGACTTCTCAGGCTGCAACTCAGCTTGTGGTTAGGCCTTCGATGTATGTCGAAGAGTTAAAGAGGATAGACAGGTTTCAGAAATTTCACCGTCCTCATTTTAGCAGTATGCCTTCAGAGAATGCTCATGAGTTCTTAGACCTCTTCATGAGTTTTGCAACTTGGGACTGGTGTAGTCCAATGGAGTTGACTTCAGTGTCTTACAAATGGAGGGATCAGCCAAGAGGTGGTGGCAAACCTATGAGCAAGGCAGACCAGCAAGGTCACCTCCTCTTATGTGGGCTTAATTTTTACAGCTTTTCTTGGAGAAGTTTATCACTCACTTAGAGGGATGACCTACACAGTTAGTTTTAGCATCTACAGTAGGGTGGTATTGCAATCACCCAGTATAAGACAGGGTTTTAGCCATCCTGGTCTCTACAAAGAGGAAGAAGGTATAGAGGTTCATAGAGGGTCCTACTTATGGCATTAGACTTCAGATGGCTAGAGAGGTCGAGACTAAGGCTATATTCACTTAAACGGCGGGGATTGCTAAGAGGAGTGAGTGCATTCATGGCCAGAGTAGAGAGGCGACAAGTGACAATAGGACTCATCATTTTGGTGGTTTTAGTGGTGCCTCATCTAGAGGCAGGGGTAATTTTAGTAGAGGTCATACTATCAGGCTAGTTCAGTCAGCACTTTAGGCTTCTGGTGGTACTTTAGGTGGCCAGGGTACTTATGGTTCTCGCTCGGGGCAATCACTATGCCGTATGTCTCTAACCTATGTTCATACATGTTCACCCCAGGTAGAGTTCCTTCAGTGGCTATTATATTTGTAATGGACACTTGAGATGCAACAGCCACGTCAGTAGAAAGGCAGCCAACTAGGCATGGGGGTCAACTAGCTAAAGGTGGAGGTCAGTCGGTTAAGGGTCCCCCTAGAGGATGAGGATAGAACTGTGGAAGGAAGGCTCATTGTTATGTCTTCCCTCCCAAGACAAAGTTGTTTGATGCAGTCATTACTTGTATTATCTCAGTCTGTCATAGAGAGGCTTTGGTATTATTTGTTCTGGGTTCTACTTTTTCATATGTGTCCTTACATTTTGCATTACAGTTGAGTATGTCTCATGATTCTCTTGATATTCCTATTTTTAAGTCTCCATCGGTGGAGGATTCTATTGTACTTGATTGGGTGTACCGATCTTGTGTGCTTACCATTTATGGTTTAGATACCATGATTGATCTTTCATTGTTGGATATGGTGGATTTTGAGGTAATTCTGGTTAGGGACTATTCGTATTATGTTATCTTCAATTGTCACGCCAAGGTTGTGACTTTAACTATGCTAGGGTTTCCTTGACTAGAGTGGAATGACACCCTTGTATCTTCCACAAGTAGAGTTATTTTGTATTTGAAGGCTTAGCACATGGTTGAGAAAGGGTATTTGGCATATTTGATGTATATTCGACATTCTAGTATGGAGGTCCCTTCCATGGATTTGGTACCGGTTATGAGGGAGTTTCAAGAGGTATTTCCTGTAGATCCACCAGGCCTGCCACTTGATAGAGATATTTATCTCTGTATTGACTTGGTTTTATGCACCCAACCCATATCTGTTCCACCGTACCACATGGCTCCGCTGAGTTGAAAGAGTTGAAGATCAGCCACAGGATTTGCTCAATAAGGGATTTATTAGAGGGACTGTTTCTCATCGGGGTGCACTAGTGTTATTTGTAAAGAAGAAATATAGTTCAGTGAGTATGTACATTGATTATTGATAGTTGAAGAAGGTTACCATCAAGAACAAGTATCCATTGTCGCGTATTGATGACTTGTTTGGTCAGGTTCAGGGTAACAAGGTTTCTCCAAGATTGATTAAAGATAAAGATATAATCATGTGAATAATATGGCTTCAAATGTCCCTAAATAGCATTTAGAATCCGTTATGGTCATTATGAGTTCTTGGTGATGTTATTTCGGTTGACTAATGCTTCAGCGAATTTTATGGATTCGATGACACGGGTGTTAAATCATTATTTAGATTCTTTCGTGATTATGTTTATTGATGACATATTGGTTTACTCTCATAGTATGGAGGAGCATGAGCAACACTTGAGTATATTACTTCATACTTTGAATGATCAAAAGCTTTATGCTAAGTTTTACATATGTGAGTTCTGGTTGGATTCTGTTGAATTCTTGGGTCATGTTGTGTCTAGCGATGGTATTAAAGTTGATCTTGAGAAGATTAAGATAGTTCAAAATTGGACAAAACCTGCTTCAACTACATAGATTAGGAGTTTCTTGGGTTTGGCGGGCTACTATCATTGGTTTGTAGGATGATTTCCATCTATCGCAGCTCCATTGACTAAGTTCACTCAGAAAGGTATTTCTGTTAGATGGTCTAGTGAGTGTGAGGAGAGTTATTGAAATCTTAAGGTTGCATTGACTACAGCCCCAATGCTGGTATAGACCACTGTTTAGGGCCCTACATATTTTTTTTTTATGCTTCACGTATCGATCTAGGTGCGGTGTTGATAAGTGATGGCAAGATGATTGCTTATGTATCTCATAAGTTGAAGACCCATGAAAAGAATTATTAAGTTCATAATTTTGGAGTTGGTAGCTATAGTGCAAGCACTCAAGATTTAAAAACATTACTTCTACGATGTGCCATTTAAGGTTTATACTGATCATCTGAGTCTTCAGCACCCGTTCAAGTACAAAGATTTGAATTTGAGGTGGCGAAGGCGGCTTGAGTTGCTTAAGTATTATGATATCACTACCTTATATTGTTCGAATAACACCAATGTGGTAGCAGATGCATTGGGTAGATGGGCAGAGAGTATGAGAAGTTTGCATTTGTTCCAGTTGTAGAGAGGTCTTTGTACATGGATATGTAGTCCATGGCTAATAAATTTGTCAGATTGGATATTTCTTATCCTAATAGAGTTACTGTTTGTGTTGTTGTGTAGTTGTCCTTGTTTGAGCATATTAATACTTGCTGGTATGATAGTCCACATTTGTTGGTGCTTACCGGCACGATGGAGTGAAGTGGTGCCAAGAAGATGGTTATTGGAGATGATGGTATATTGTGACTTCAAGGTTGAATCTTTATTCCCAATGTTGATGGTATGAGGAAGTTGATTTTTGAGAAACTCGAAATTTGAGGCAATCTATTCATCCAGGTGTCATGAAGATGTATCGCGACTTGAAGCATCATCACTAGTAGCGAAATATGAAGAAGGAAATTGTTGGGCATGTTTCACAGTATTTGAATTGCTAGCAAGTGAAGTATATCATAAACCAGATGGCTTGATTCAGAGTTTGAATATAGCGAAATGGAAGTGAAAGCATATTAGTATGGACTTTGTAGTAGACTTGCCACAAACTTGGAAGAAATTTTATGCCATTTGGGCCATTATTGATAGATCGATCAAGTTCACATATTTTATAGCGATGTCGACTACATATACTTCAAAGAAGTTGGCACAGTTCTACGTTAGGGTGATTGTCCTTTTGCATGATGTACCTATTATTATCATTTCGGATCATGGTATTCGGTCCACATTTCACTTTTGGAGAGTTGTTCAGCATGAGTTGGATAAATAGGTGGATCTTAGCATATATTTTCACCCATAGATAGATGGTCAATCCAAGTAAACTATTTAGATTCTCGAGAATATGTTGAGATCTTGTGTGATTGACTTTGGAGGCCATTTGGATCATTGTTACCTTGTAATTTGCTTACAATAATAATTACCAGTCTAGCATTCAAATGGCTCTGTACGAGGCTTTATATTATCGGTAGTGATCAATCTTTTATTTGTTGGTTTGAGCCTGGTAAGTCTAGGTTGGTAGTTACTAACTTGGTTCGTAATGATTTGGATAAGGTAAAGTTGATTTAGGAGTGCCTTTGTACAACTATGTCCAAGAAAAAGAGTTATGCCGATATAAAGATCCATGATATGTCATTTACAAAGAGTAAGAATGTGATTTTGAAGGTTTCACCTATGAAAAGTATGATGAAATTTGGGAAGGGCAATTTGTGTCCAAGGCTTATTGGCCCATTTGAGGTGTTGGAAGAGTCGCGAGGTTTCTTATAGGCTTGCTTTGCCTCCTAGATTTTTGGAAGTTCATCTCATATTTTATTTTTCCTATGCTTCAAAAGTATCATGAAGACAAGTTGCATATTTTGGACTGCATCACAGTGCAGTTAGATGAGAATTTGGATTTTGAGGAAGAGCTAGTGGCCGGTTTATATGTTCAAAAGTTTAGGTCAAAGGAGATTGCGTCGATGAAGGTTCTTTGGAGAAGCCAACTGAGATAGACTACTTGGGAGACTAACCTAAAATGTGGAGTAGATAACTACATCCTTTTGGAAGTTCAGGTACATTTCTAAGCCCGTTCAATGACGAATGTTTGTTTAAAAGGTTGATAATATAATGATCCGACCGGTCATTTTGAGTTCTAAAACCTCATGCACCTATTTGATACTTCCCTTAAGTTAATTTGATATTTCATGATTTGTGGGAACGAGTGGTTTGATTCCCAAGAGGGTTAGGAATGAGTTGGGATACTTAGTTACATTTCGAAGCCTTAAGTTGTGAGAGTTGACCAAGATTTGACTTTTGAGTAAATGACATCGGAATTGGGATTTAAATGTTCCAATAAGTTCGTATGATGATTATGGAGTTGGAAGTGCATTTGATTTTAATTTTTGAGGTTCCTGGAAGAATGTGGCACCATTTGTCAAAAGTTGGCATTTTGAAGGACTTTGGAGTTTATAAGTTTGAAAAATAGTTTACTTTGGTATTATCAGACTCTGATTGGTGTTTTGGGGTTGAGGATATGTTCATGTGGTTGATTATAACTTGTATGCAAAGTTTGGTTGATATCTGAAGTGCCTAGTTATGAATCAAACGTTTAGTCTAAAGTTTAGGAGCTTATAAACTTAAGAGAGTTCAAGGAATGGTTTGGCCTTTGATTATTAGATGTGATGTTTTTGTATGTGTTTTTAGAACTTGGATAGGTTGGACTTGTTTTTATGTTTGAACGGGTCCTAGGAGACTTGCATGAGTTTCGGATCACCCGGAGCATGTTTGAGATTGCTGAGTTTTGCTGATGTCTAATGTATTTTGAGATCATAGAGCATGTCTCACAATTGCATAGGAGGTTTTATGGTAGGCGTGTTTTACTCTTTGCGATTGCCTATTTGTCAATGTGATCACATAGAGGAGCGGGGTGGGGGCTGAGGCTTTTGCCTTTCGCGGCCGCGTGGCTTAATTTTGTGATCGCGAAGCTTTGGGCAGGTGAGATATCGCAATCGTGTAGATGAGTATGTGATCCCGTAGAAGGATTAGCAGGGGGTGTATTGTGCTTCACGATTGCGTGGCCACATTTGCTATCACGTAATGTTGAGTCCAAAATAAGTTATGTACATTGTCCTAGTCTCCTAAGTTACATCATTCTCCCTTATCAGACTTCATATGCAGTTTAGTGTTGTCTTCTTTCAGCCAAGAGAGCATACAATGTATATATAAATAAATATATATATATATATATATATACACACATACAATATTACAATATATATATATATATACACAATATTACAATATCTTCACCACTGTCGACCTATAATCAATGGGCACGCCCCTATTAGGTAACGTCTGATCAGATGGTAAGTTATTTATCGAGCCTACTTGGCCGAGCACATGTGAGCGAGCCCAGATTGCCAAGATACAGAGCCTAGTATGGCCGAGAACCTATGAGCGAGCCTACTACAGAAGAGTAATTACACACAATGAGCCTTATAGGTCCAGACATCTATTTTACTTACTATATTGAGAGAGATGGGTCAGTATCAGCAGGTAAGCATATCTTTAAATTATATTTGACGCCTAGGTACTTTGAATTATTATATTATCAGTTCATTATTCAGTTATTTTGTTGCCTTACATACTCGGTACATTATTTTGTACTGACGTCCCTTTTGCTCGGGATACTGCATTTCATGCCCGCAGGTCCTGATAGACAGTTGGATAGACCTTCCCAGTAGATAAAGTCAAATATTAGCTTGGTTGGTAAGCTCTACTTCCTCGGAGTTACCAGGTCTCTATCGTGGAGTCCATTTTATATATACAGGTTTGATGGGTAGGTCGAGGCCTTGTCCCGACCATGATACAGTTTAGTTACCCCTAGAGGTTTGTAGACGAGTCATGTACATTTTATATGTCAGTATTGTGACTTACCAGCCCTATGTAGATGTTTAATTTGGTATTGCTGGTTGTAGATATTATTTTAAGATAATTCAGAATATGGCCTTATCGGCCTAAGTTAAGGGTTACCCCTCTAGAGTTCACAGTTACAGAGTGGTACGCTCAAGCCAAGTAAGGAACCGAGTGACAGCCATACCTCTTCAGGTTTGGGGCATGACAAACCTGCTTCAACCCACTTAGAAAAGTAGTTAGTTAAAATCTAAAGAAACTTACCTTACCGGGAGCCGGTGGCAGCAGACCGACTATGTCCATCCCCGACTTCATGAGTGACCAAGGTGACAAAACCGAGTGCAATAGCTCTGCTAGTTGATGTACCAACGATACGTTGCATTGTCACTTATCGCATTCTGAACATATGTCTTAGCATCTTGTTCCATCCAGGGCTAGTAGCATCCTACCCTAGTTAGTTTTAATACCAAGGAGTCAGCACCTAAATGATTTCTATAGATTTATTCATGACTATCATGACGTAATTAACCTCAGAGGCTCCTCAACATCGGGCCAATGCGCCTTAGAAAGACTTTATATACAATTGGCTTGCCATGAAACAGTAACGGGCTGCTTTAGTGGATAGTGCTCGGGATGCCTTGGGATCTTCGGGTCGTTTTTCGTGCTCGACATAGTCAATGATCTCATTTCTCCATTCTCAGATCAAATTGGTCACATTTACTTCATAATAACCGTCATCATCCAACACCAAATGCATAAGATGCAAAACCATACTAGAGACTGATCCCTTCATTTCTGTGGACGAGCCTAGATTGGCTAGTGTGTCTGCTTCCACGTTTTTCTCCTTCGGGATGTAGGTGATTGACCATTCCCTGAACCGTGCGAGGAGAGTCTGGACTTTCACTACATATTGTTGCAGGTGTTCATCTTTAGTGTTGAAGATCCTGTATACCTAATTTACTACGATCTGAGAATCACATCTGATTTTTATGACCTTGGAGTCCAGTCCTCGGGCTAACTCAAATCCTACAATCAAAGCCTCACACTCCGCTTCATTATTAGTCACGGAAACAGTTCTTATAGACTATCTTATGGTTTCTCCTAAAGGTATGATTAGTACTATCCCGAGCCCGAGCCCTTTCAGATTGGAAGCTCTGTTTGTTAACAAGGTCCATACTCCTGATGTCGATTCTAACACTATCACTACTTTTTTGGTGGCCAGGGGCAGCAGTCCAGGGCTGAAATTGGCCACAAAGTCGACCAAAACTTGTGACTTGATCGTAGTCCTAGGTTAATACTCTATGTCAAATTCACTCCAGTCGGCTTAAAAGTTATGGTTTGTGAAAGACATTCTGCCTAAGCTTTCAATCGGCGACTACGAGAGCTACCACCAATATTTCCAAATGTGGGTAGCGATCTTTCACTCCCAGAAATTTTTTACTAACATATTAGATAGGAGATTGCGTACCTTCGTCTTCACATACTAAAATGACACTCACGGTTACCTCTAAGACCACTAAGTAAATCACCAACTACTCTTCTTCCTCTGGTTTGATAGTAATGGAGGGCTCGACAAATACCTTTTCAAATCTTTCAGAGCCTACTAGCATTCCATATTTCATTCGAAGTTGTTCTTATTTTTCAAAAGAGAAAAGAAATGATGACATTTTTCTGAAAACTTGTAAATGAATCTTCTTAAAGTTGCCAGTCTTCATATTAAACTTTGAACCTCTTTCACGTTCAATAGTTGGTCGGGGCTATCCATAATGGATTTAATTTTATCGAGATTGATTTTGATCCCCTTTGTGATACCAGGAACCCCAAAAAATTACTAGAGCTGACTCTGAATGCACACTTTTCGGGGTTAAGCTTCATGGTGTGCTTCCTTAGAATGTCAAAAGGTTTCTTATAAGTGTTTAATATGACCATTTGCGTTTTAAGAATTAACCAGAATATCATATGTATAAACTTCCATGATTTTTCCTACTAGTTTTTCAAACATTTTATTCACAGACCTCTGATAAGTAGATCCTCTTCTGTTAAGCCTAATAGGAATCATAATTATAGCAATATGTGCCAAAGTTTGTTATGCATGAAGTTTTTTCCTGATCTTCCGGGTTCATTTTGATTATGTTGTACCCGGAATAGGCGTTGAGAAACCTCATCAACTCGTGCTCGGCCATCGCATCAATTATTTTATCAATGTTTGACAATGGGAATGACTCTTTTGGGCACGCCTTATTCAGATCCTTATAATCTAAACACAAGAAAAATTATTATTCTTGTTTGGAACTACTACTACATTACCTATCCACTCATGATACTTTACCTTCCAGATTAAACCAATATCAAGCAATCGATTTACCTCTTCTTTAACAAAATTTGTTTCCGACCTCAGCAATGTGGCATTTCTTCTGCCTTATCGAAGGGATGTTAGGTTCCAGGCTTAATTTGTGCATATCCACCTATAGCGGAATACATATCACATCCGCATGCGACTATGCAAAATAGTCAATGTTAAACATAAGAAATTCTATAAATCCTGACATAAGATCGGGGTTTAATCCTGTCCCTAAGTGCAACTTCCTCTCCAAGAATTTCTCAAACAGTGCGAGTTGCTCGAGTTCTTCCATTGTGGATTTGGTTACATTCGTTTCTTCTGGTACCGGGAAATATCTCGGTACCTCATAGGAATCTGACGACTCCTCCCCCTTGTTGACTTTGTTCAGGTCGAGATCGGGCATTATTTCCCGTAATTGCTATATCACATGCTTTTTACTTTGCTATTAGAAACTGAGATCGCGCTCATCCCCCTTGCCATCGGTTGATCTCCCCGTATTTATTTAATTTCCAACGAAAATGGGAATGTTGGAAGTTGATGGTATGTTGACAGGCAAGCCTACACCTCGTGTAGCAATAGTCTTCCAAGAATAATATTGTATCTCATATTGTTGTCTACTACTTCAAAAGGGGTCTTCTTTATTAACCCTTTGACATTCGTGGGATGCATGATATATTTCTCCTCGGGTTGTCACACTTGCTAAATTGAACCCGATGAGGATATTTATGGCTAGAATGATGCTTCTGATGAGTAGCACTCTCCATTGGATAATATTGGTTGAACTCCCTAAGTCGACCAAAACACATTTAATTTTTAAATCTAAAATATTAAGATAAATTACCATGGCATCATTGTGCAGTAGTAGGAGTCCATATACGTTCTCCTCTGTGAATGTGATATCGTCCTCGGCGACTTCTCGAACTCGATTTCAGCCATAGTTGTTCTTAGCCCCATCACTTATGAATTCTATGATATAACTATTTTTTAGCAATGTCGCCACCTTCTCGCGTAGATGTCAACGGTCTTGTGGATGTTTGCCCAATGGTACTCGCACCATAGATTAGGATCCCTCTGACTGGGGTCGGATCTCATCAACCTTGGGAAATATGCTTCCTTAATATTCTGTATCAACGATACCAGTTCCACTACACTGACATCGAAAATATATTCGCACAATTTGGGGTAGGTTGAATCTTGGGAGCCCGATACCTCTTCGTCCTACAATAATCTGTTATTCCGGCCCCAGTCAGATCTCCTATTTGCATCGAATCTATCCACCGATCGAAAACCTCTACCGCATCCTTCGGCCCATTCGTAGGGCAAAAACTGACTTCTAGAAGGTCATCGATCTGCGTTGAAATCATCCTTCAACTTTTCCCTATTCTTTTCTTGATCCCGATCAATCATTAATTGATGCTGGTAATTTGAGCTAGTCATCCTCTATTCTTATCTTCGACTCATAGCGATTGTGGACATTTGCCTATGTTGTTGCTTGAAACTCGAGCAGACTTTCTTTCAATTTTCGAGAAGCATCCAAACTTCTCGGATTCAGCCCTGTAGTAAATTCCCCAGCTACCCATTCATCTAGAATGATCGATAGCAACATCAATTCCTTCTGAAATCTGGTCACGATCTCCCGCAGCAATTCAGATGCTCATTGTGAAATTCTAAATATGTTTGCCTTTTGGGCATATACCTTCCTGGCCCTGGTATGGGCCTTGATAAAAGGATCTATTGAATGCTCAGATAAAAGTGAATACCATGTTAGGGCCCCTTTCGTGAGGGTCTCCCCGAACTTCTTTGAGAAGACTAACTTAATCTCGTGTGGATCTAAGTCATTTCCTTTCACCGCCGTTTATATAGGTGGTAATGTGCTCCTGAGGATCCTAAGTCCCACCATATTTTGGCACGTATGGCATTTTGAACCACTTCGGGGTTAACTCTGGCGCTTGGTTTGAACGGCAACTGGGTATATTTCTTTGAGTCCGATCCTTCCAATGCTAGCAGTGCGCCCAGGATTTGATCCATTTGTGCATTTATTTACCTCATAAACTACATGAGTTCGGTTTTAAAGGGATCATTCTCGTTATTATTACTTGATCTGTTGTTGTTCCCCCGTCATTGTCGAAGACAACCTCACCCCTCAGGGTGTTGTTATCAACCCTTTTGTGTTTTTTGGTTTACGGGAGCACCGGGAGGAGTTGGACCTCTTCCATTCTCATTGTTAGAAGCACCAGAGAACGCCCACCTCAACTCTGTCATGACCTGATCCTATCATGAGTGTTAGTCCATAATAGCCTTTTATTGTTCCCTCAGGATTCTTACCGTTTTCGAAATATGCTCGTCTTCAGCATCATCATCAGGAGTTGCTTCCTGAACATGTCATGGATATTTTCCATCATGGATCGACGTGGCCTCATCCCCCTCGTTGCAGGTATCATTGATCGAATCTTCGTGTTAAGGTTGATTTTCTTGGGTCTCAACATTGTGCATGATGTTGACACCGTCTGCCATTTTTTATGATTGTTTCTTAAGAACACAAAGAATTAAACATGTTAGTAGTAGATGCAAGGAACCCAATTACACTACTATCTAAGTTTCACGGTATGCGCCAAACTGTTTACCCATAAAATGATATAGTTGAATTTGTATCTTTGGTTTATAGAAAAACGAAATGATTTGATCCAAAAATGATAAATAAGTTAAATAAAGTATAAGATGAGCGTTAAAATCGAGATAAAGCAGAAGATAGCTTGGTTCCAGGAGTAGAGCTTCTGGAGGCTGTAATACAAGTACTAGTAGCACTACTACAAATTCAGAAAAAAAAAAAACATCCAAAAAATTTACCAAAGTAGGTTGCAATGGCCAATAACAGTCAAAAATACAACCATTAACCCGTGGTCAATTTTTGGAAGGTCGGAAGGGCATACAGACCAAAGTTGGTCAAAACTTGGCGGCCAACTTTGGCCGTTCAATTAAATTAAAAAAAAAAAAAAGCCGACCAAAGTTGGTCGGTTTTTTCCGATCAAAGTTGATCGATATTTTAATTATGTAATAAAAATGCACCATCTGGGAATCGAACCGTGGTTTGTACTATAGCAGGATATTAATCAACCACTAGACGATTGGTGCATTTTTTTTCTGAGATTGTGTTTTATTTTATTTATACTTTTTAATTGTATTTTCACATGAATATAACCGACCAATATCGATCGGTTTTATTAAAATATAAAATTACTGACCGAATTCGATCGATTTTTTAAAATGATCGGCCAAATTAACCGAAAGATTTCGGTATGATTTTTTAATATTAATTTTAACTTATTTCAAAATATAAAAAAATCGACTAAAGTTGGTCAGTTTCTTGAAAAGCAAATTTGTCGAGACTCAAAAATATTTTTTCGCTTTTTTGCGTCAAAGAAAACCGATCAAAGTTCGTCGGTTTCATAAAAAAAATTAGAAAATAAATATTTTAAAAAGCGACCGACTTTGGTCGGTATTTTGGCCAATTTTTTACCGACCAAAATTGGTCGGTCGATCGTGATTGGGTTTTGCCAAATTTCTAGTAGTGTAGACAAGAAATAAAGTGTTATTGAGTTTTTGAATAGTATATAGCATAAGCTTGTCAGAAAATTTTGTGCCCATAATGGTCGTTAAAGTCATAATTTATAGTTGCACCTTTGGAACAAGGTCTGAGGATCAAGCCCACTTAAATGACAATTATGGGGGCTATTGTATAATGTGTAACGACATGCTATGAATGTCATTGTTCTCTATAATGGATTGTGTATTTAATACTGCACAATATTTTTCATTGAATGCTATGAGGTGGCAGGCATTCATTTATCTTCATTAGCAATATTCCCTTCGGAAGCTTCCCGGTGCCAACCGAAACTACTGTCGCTGGTCTTGATGTTCACGTGTCTCGCTTTCCATCTGTCTCTAATTCCACGTGTCGCTCTATTATACGAGTATTTAATATGAACCAATTTTACCCTATACAACATTATGAAAAAAATGGTAATCATATGATATCGATAAAATGACACTATGTTCCCTTATGTTTGGGATAGGGTCAAATTGATCCCTGAAATATACTTTTAACAACTTTGGTCATCTAAGTTTTTTAAAAATGAGTACTTTTGATTTCTGTTAAATAATTAATAACATTTGACTTTTAGATTTTATGCAAATTGTGAAAAAAAAAATGTAATAAAATACCAAAAAAGTTCCATTAAATCCAAAAATAATAATACTAAAAGATACATTTGACATAACAATAAATTAAAAATATTGTAGAAATTACACCTAAAAGCTGAATTAGGCTCCAAAAAATACCACATATAGCTGAAACTACAAAATTCGTACCTCCAAATGTGAATTCATGTAAAAAAAAAAAAAAGTTAGAAAAGTTTAATAACCAAAGTGCTTAGTTTTGGCAAACTTAAGAATCAAAATTATTGAAGATATATTTATTATTTAAGGGTCCACTTTTAACCCAAATATAAAGTACGTAGCTTTTTTGTCATTATTCAATATTAATGAATTGCGTGGCTTTCCTGTAGGTGAAACGGCGAGATTTCCGTCGTAACATGTTTGGTTACGGCTGGCAAACACAGCTACTCTGTTCAATTTCTTCTCGGAGTTGACAATTCCGATCGTCGACAGACCCCTATGAAGCTTCAAACTTGAAATACCGATAAATTTACTCTTTACATTCATTTTCAATAATGTATGCACTAAGATATTTACAGTCATTTGGGACTTCTCTGGCCTCTCCTTACTTACATCTCTCTCGTTCCACAATCCCATGTAAGTTTCTATTCTCTTAAAAGCCTGCGCTACTTTTACATGAAAATTAATTATTATTCCCTCTGTCCTAATTTATACGATGGTGTTTGATTGAACACAAAGTTTAAGAAAGAAAGAAAGATTTTTAAAATTGATGGTCATAAACATTTATGTGGATATAAATCATCTCATTAAAAAGTTTGAAGTTAATCTAAAAAATTTTTAATAAATGTGTCATTTTTTTTTTTTGTGATAGACTAAAAAGAAAAGTATTGCATCAATTGGGACAGAGGGGGTAAAACATATGGAACATACCAATATTGCATTCAGTTCCAATGGAAAGTAGCTAAGTATTTGGTATCGGACCCACATACCAATCTATGTGAGCTGTTTCACTGCTATTTAACTTTGAAAATACGAGTAACAATTAAATTTGATTTGTAGTTTTAAAAATACGTGATTTAATTCAATACCAATTAATATTCAAGAAGTATAAAGTATAAATGAAAGAAATGAGTGAATCAAACCAATGTTACTTACAATATCGACCTCGAGCCCAAGTGACCCCGAGATGGGTCAAGAACAATAAAACAAGAATAATAAAGCTAAAGGACAATTCTGACGAATAATGAGCGAAAAAGTAAGATAGTATATTCTTTGCCAATGATTAGATTATCTTTACAAATGATTGAGGTTCATTTTATATAATAGGGGAACCCTAAATAAGGTACATTTCTATTTATAGTGAATCTTATTGGGACAACTGTCTAACCTTATAGTACGGATTCGTACAAATTTGTCTCGGGAATTATGCCATGATTTATGGTACGTGGCAGGAATCTTGCTTATACTATTACTAACTCGTAACGGTATTATCTCGAGGCCGGTCACGTTCGACCTCGATGTTCATCGGACACTTTGATCTTCGAAGCCTCCCATCAGGCTCGCTCCTGGTGTATTTTGATCTCGCTCTCGAAGCGACCCTTGAGTTCACGAAATTGGGTAGCCCCGATTTCTACCGTATTCAACTGGATATAGAGGTTAACAAAGAAAGAAGACTCTTGCAACTTCTAGTTTAAAATAAGCAATAGACATTTATGCAGCTAAATCATCTCATTAGGATAAATGGAAAGTTTAAAGCTAATTTATTTCTAAATAAAAAAAGATAGGCATTCTAGACTAAAAGTGCGCCACATAAAATGGGGTGGAGGGAGTATTTTTAAAAGGGATAATTTCACATAAGAACAAGTGAGCTCCCCATTTTTCAATTTTATAACCCATATTTCAATTTACAACCAATTAGCCCAAAAATAATAGGCTAATATTCAACATTCAACTCCAATAGGTTCTCAAAATTATCATTTAATTTTTAAAAAGGATTGCTCAAGTTTTTAAGTTAATTTTCAAATTAGTAATTGTGACTCAAATATTAGTTCACCAAACCAAATATATTTGGGTGGTAAAAATTTGGTTTTTAACAAGCTTAAATATGTGAATTTAAATTTTTAATTGGATTTTGTAAAAAATTTGGAGTGGGTGTTATTTAGACTTGTTAGAAATAGTTTAAGGAGGTTGTATATAAAATTTGGAGTCATTTAATGGAGAATTGGATTAGTTTTGAACAGGAATTGCAACTGAAAATCATGGAAGAAGTTCGTCTACATACGTTTGTATAAAGGTGTATAAAAGTGTATAATAGTGTATAATAGTATATTTATACACTCATATACACTATTATACAAGATTATACATAATTATACAAAAAACTGACTTCGTCTTCTTCTTTGCGTTTTTTTCTGAAATTTAACTCAAATCTTGCTCAAATCTACTCCAAATCACTTCAAATTTAAACTTTGAACCCATTTTGATGTTTTCAATCAATTGGAACAACACCCAATCCAAACAACTAAGAATTACAAGAAATTATTTTTTCTAAAGCAAAGCTTTGAATGCCCTTTAATGGTGGACTTTTTCTACTCTTTAATTTTTTTACATTACAATCAGGTGATATGGGGGAGAAGCGGTAATGGTGGATGACCCCTTGAAGCATATGTAAAAAAAAAGTGAGAAGAATAGAGTGAAAATAATAATTGTGAGAACACATATTTAACTCTATAGTTTTTAGAAGCAATTGTTGTAAGAACACATATTTTGAATTTGCAAGAGCTAGTGTTTTCAAAATATGTACAATATAGGCTAGGTGACGTAAAACTTAAAAATATGGGCTATTTTTTGTTATGGTGTGAAGTCATGTGTATTTTCTTGTAATTCTTTCTTTTTAAAATAACTGTCATCATGCTATTTGTAGTTTGATGAATCATTCTTTTTTTTCTTTTATAGGTGTAGCAAATTCAAATACCTGTTTCTTTTTCTTCATAATTTGTTGCAGTTGATGGAAAATTTGCACCTTTGAAGAACTTCATGAGATGCCTAAAGCCTCAGGTGTACAGTCGGGGGTCAAAGTTTGCTGGGGGATCTAATTTTGCGACATTCCACCATTACTTTAGAAAAGTGCAAAATTCTGGTACGTTTTGGAGTATAGTCTCTGTATGTGTACCTTGTTAGATTTGTGATGTTTTTGTTTACGAATCTTATTACCCCCAAGTGGTGTATTTAGTATGGTGTTGTAACACGATGTTTGGTCCAAGAAGGAGAGGAGAGAGCAGCTTACATTTTCATAACTTTGAAGAAAGACTTCTCTTTTAGGATCACTCCGCCCCTAAGATGTAGTAGTCAATGCATAGGTAGATAATTGGTATAGTATATAGGAAAATAGAAGAGAAATGAAATACTGTTTTTTCCATGGTACTTTGAAATGTGATGAAAACGTTAACTTGTAGGACATCTACCTTTCCACTTTTACTTTCCGTCCTCCTTTTGGTCATAGCCAAATATAGTGTAAGGTTCAAGTTAAGCAGACTCAACTTAGAAACTACTCGTCTGTGTCACGGTTCTTTCCTAGTTTATCAGTAGGGGTATGCATTCGATTTATTGATTCGATTTTGACCCTTATCGATAATTATTTATCGATTATCGATTTGTACATATGCTTATCGTTATCGTTTCAATAAGGTTTCGATTTATCCATTTTGGGGGCTTATCGATTCGGTTATCGATTACACCAATAAGAAAATTTGCGAGATTCCACTGAAAGTATATTGCTATAAACGCGCCTAACTAATATGGACAAAAAGAAGCTAAAATAAGACGAACACCATTTGTAACATAAAAATTGTGCCAACAAGCACATGCAATAAAACTAAAGTAAGAGATCAAATATATGCCACCAACACTTCATCGGTATAAAAAAACAAAATAAAATGCATCATCACGGCTAATTCTGTTTTCCATTAATTTGAACTTCATTCCTTTGATCTTTAAATATGATCATTCTTTAACTGTGATACAGGAAATAATAGGGTAAGGGACTTAGGGTAAAGGAAAGGGTATAGATTAGGGAAAATGATATTGTATAGCCGCTTTTAAAAGAGTGACGAAATATATATACATTATGTATATTATATTAATTTACAAAAATAGGTAATTACTCATTTTACAAGTGTCTACAGTTTAGGGGTGTGCATTCGATTTATCGATTCGATTTTGACCCTTATCGATAATTACTTATTGATTATCCATTTGTACATATGCTTATCGTTATCGTTTCAATAAGGTTTCAATTTTTTCGATTTCGATAACACATAATCGGTCGATTTATCGATAAACCGATTCGAATGCACACCCCTATTTATCAGTTGAAAAATACTAGAAATGCTTATCTGCACCTAGCGCTGAACATCTATGTCTTTATCTTCACGTGTTAATTTCCTTTTTTTTTTCAAATACAAAAGTTGAATTGGTATATTATGTAAATCAAGTGTTTACTAATGTTTAGTCGCTAATTAAAGCGTGTTGTTTTAGCTGCATCCATCCTATTTATAAAAGGTTTACTTGATTTTGAATTGAGGGCAGAACTTAATGAGCTTATCTTTATTTTTTGCATCATTGAATAGGTTGTGATTGATAGTTATTGAGTATAATTCCCCCTTTTTCTAATCAAGTTGTGCAACAAAAAGATATAACACTTCGCTGGTACTTTTTGTTCTATATTTTTAGTTAGCCATTACGATCACTTGTGATTCCTGATTTGTATTGAAGATCTTTGTTTCATTGCTGGTATACTTGTAGGGTGCAGTTACACTTTATGGAGTGCATTTGGTTTGTCGGCTTTGCTTGGATCTATTAAGCTTTCTCCTCGCATTGCATATTCTTCTGATGGTGAGAAGTTTATGGTTATGATAATTTGAATGAAACTTTCTATAAACAGCTCTCTTTTCTATATTTTAGCATGTTATTCATGCCTAGGAAAGTGTGGTCTAATTAATTATATGTGAATATTTACTCTTTTCCAATGACATTCTAGGTCTTGATGGTCTATTGGATGACCATCATTCTGGCTTGTTCGGTGATTCAGATACTGAAGATCGTCAATCTCTCTTAATGACTTTAAGGAAGCTGTTGGTTCCTCTCTTGTTTGTGATTACTGTGTTGATGAACTGGGGTCATCCAATAATTATTGCAACTAAAGTCATCATTATTCTTCTTACGACAAAGCCAAGCCCTTTATCTGTTTATGTCCTTGTCGAACAGGTAAGCGTCCATTCTTTCTATACATTGTGTCCAAGTCCTTCATCTGCGCTACAGCAGGGGCAGAATAGCTGGATTCGTTGTCACTTTGTTGTGGATTAATTAACATTTTTCCTTTTATATATCTTCTCTGTCTATTCCACAATAATTGTGAATGGAGTTTGTATTTTAGTGTGCATATAGCATCATCTCAATCAAGAGGTAGATATCTGACATGTTTTGCTCACACTTGATGTGAAATATTTCAGTTGCGACATCAAGCAGTTCGCCAACAACCATTCATCTATAAGTTCAAGGTTAGTTTCATGATTTAGCTCCTCGGTGTAGTGTGAGGATGGATGCTGCTGGCATTTTATTTCAATTTCAAGTAGTCAAAAATAGACAAATTAATTGCATTCATGCAGTTGATACTATAGCACATTGTGAAATAGGATGCGGATGTGGCACCATTCAGTTAGAAAACATATGCTAATTTTCTTACTGATACTTGTAGCTGTCCTCTTAAACTTTTTCCTGCAGTCGTTACATGCAAAGAAAGTTGAAGTTGCAGATTATCTGTTTCTCTCTCTGGCTAAGGTCGAACTAAAAGATCAGGAGTTTACTCTTGTTGGAATTCTGGGGAGTTGGTGGCTTTTGCCCCTATCTTCATGGCAAGAGGCGTCATCTATGCTTAAGAGCAAAATTTTGAAGAATTTAAGCTAAGGTCAGCTGCTAATTAGATCAGATTGAGTTAAATTTATCTTTGTTGTAGGTAATTATATTTTCTCTGTTGATCCAATAGAAAACATGGAAGACAATTTATGTTCATACTTGGAGTGCACCAAAATTAGATGATTTGTTCGTGAATTTTGCTTTTGAATTATACTTCAGTTGTATCTTCAGAAGGGTCCAAAAAGAGTTATAACCAATTGATAATGATGGTAGAATATCCCTCTAGTAGAAGGTAGTCTTATTATCTTCAATAGGAGGAGATATTTTTCTTTGGCTCCATTTATCTTTCTCGAGCCGAGGGTCTACCGGAAACAGCCTTTCTACTTTCTTAAACGTAGGGGTAAGGACCGCGTACACTCTATCCTCCCCAGACCCCACTTGTGGGACTACACTGGGCTGAACTGGAGTGAACATGTCCATCCTTCTTTTTGTTCTTCTACTTCTTTATTGTTGGATTTGCTTCCTAACTCAAATTCAGGGAAAAATCCAAGTGGTTTTGACTTAAGAAATAGAGATAAAACCTTTCACTGCATAGACATCCTCCTTCAAGACCATGATGTTGGCCATTTCTTAAAATGTGTTCCATAGCCTCTGTCCATGTTGATTTCACTTATCCCTTTCTTTTAAATTGCTATCTCTTATCCATTTAAAAGAAATGAGGCAAACCTCTAAACAAAAATAAACATTTTGTCTGTACCTATCAAATATATGTGTATGTGTGTCTGGGCACACGTACGCAGGGGCGGAGGCAGGGGGGCGCAAGGGTGTTCACCCGAACACCCTTCGCCGAAAAATTACACTGTGTATATAAGGAAAAATCTATTTTTTATCTCTATATATTAAGTTTTGAACACCCTTGACACAAAGCAAATGCTTGGCTCAGTGGTCAAGGGTGTTCAAAATTAGTATAGGATCACGGGTTCGAGTCCCATGAGTTGCATTTTAAATTTTTTGAACACCCTTACTATAAATCCTCCCTCCGCCACTGCACGTACGTATTGATGCATGTATGTATATTTATACACAAATATTCGCATAAGTGTCGTTATATTTTGCTCTACTCAAACGGAAAGATGTTTTGACATGGCATAAATTTTCATGCAGATTTCTATTATTTCTGGATTCATCTATTATGTGTTCTAACGGAAAGCCAAAATCTGTGGGAGTAATCGAGCTTATATTACTCCAATTGATGGAGCAATAAGCTAGCTCTTTAATCTCCCCTGAACTGAGCTCAACGATCGGTTTATATCTTTCTAAACATGTGACGGTGATGCCTTCAAATTTTTCAAACATTTTGTCATTTCGTTTTTTTGGGTAAATAGAGGAGGAGAGTTTGGCTCTCTGTAGTGTTAGCTCTGTTACTGTGCATGGAGTTGTTATTAGAAGCTTTGACTTCGTCGCTTAAAGCAATGAATCGATCCAAAACGAGGGTTTATTACTTCATTGGTGAAGCGATTAAATTGGACTAATATTGTTTTTGGGAGGCTGATGTTAGTTATGCTTATTGCAATTTACTAAATTCTTATATATTTGCTACGTTCTAATGTTCATAAATTGTACACTTCCCTTCTTACTATTTACCCTGAAAATCGGATAAAAAGTGAATTTGCAAGTGGTTTTAAGGATACAAGGATACGTGGATTAAATTGATACAAAGCGATAAGTTAAATTGCAATTGAAATAAAGTATGATAGAGTAAAATCAAACCATACAAATTGAACAATTTTAGCATTGGGAGGAGGGCCACCCTTGAATAGAATGTATTTCGATTAGTGTCAAGATATAATTGAATAACAGCTTTAAGAGAAAAATAATAGTGTATTGCTCCTGAATGATTCTTACAATGTGTTTTACAAGTAATCGGATCCCCTTTATATAGTAGGGGAGTCCTACTTTAGGTACAATTCTATAAAAGGTAAAAATCACCAAATTTGCTGATTTGTCGGTTCTTTATTGATATGTGCCGAGATTCCCGCGGTGATACTCAACCGTTTACAGATATTTTGGTCGTTTTGTTATTTCGGTCTTCTATTGGTTATATTGGCAATGTTTCCTCGAGCTCATTCGGGGCCAGGGTCGATTCCAGGATCATGGACTCAATGTTCTCGACGACGGACATTGTGACCTCGCGTTCTGGTTCAGTGAGACTCGGGGTCGATCTTCAATCCCTCACGTTCTGAGCCTGATCTGTCATGCAGTAGACATATCTGATTTCAACCGTATATAGATAGTCTCCTCGTTTTTTGGAGAGTAAACGACGATAAACAATATGAGCTTTTGGTTCTCACATCGATACTCCACGTCAGAAACGACAAGATGAACGAAACTTCTCGTCAGTCATGTCTTAATGGCACTAAATGCTCGTCAGTTGCAGGTCGACCACTCCTCGATTTGAACCGTCATTTGAAAATTATAAATACCCCCTTCTTCGTTCAAACTTTACATCCAAACCTTCTCTACTCTTGTTCCTTAGAAATCTCTATATTTTCTAGCACTTGTACACTGGTTTCTTGAGATCCTTGTAAGGATTTTCGCTCATCTTCATTCCAAACCATCAAGTGTATCCCTATAACTTCCTCTTTTTTATCTTTCGCCCTCCATTTAAAAGAAATGGCGAAGGCTTCAAAAATAGTTCCCAAAAAGTAACTACTTCTACATCTCGGCCGCCCGGTGAGGAACCGGCGGCGGAACCTCCTTTTAGCACGTTTATTCCTGGTGGGTGCTCGGTGACCGCCGATTTTAAGGTTGAAAAAACTTCACATATTCCGAGCCAGTGTGAGAAGGTCTTGAGGTACATCTGCTCGATCACCAAAGAAATTCTCCATACTGTCTAAAAGGATTAGAACTAGGTCGGCAAGGACGTGGTGTTTCCCAGGCCCGATGAAGATATCACTACCCACGTCGAATGATACTTAAGTGTTTACACTTATCCCTTTACGCTGCGCCTGTTAGAACCGATAATCATCCACTTCTGCAAAAGTTATGAGGTGTGCTTTGGTTAGATCTACCCCTCGTTCTGGAGGATCGTCATTCTTCTCTGGTTCTTTGTGAACAAGATTGACAAATGCTCGTTCACCGTCGACCATCTTATGCGCCTATACATTCCTCGACTCTTTCGGGGAGGGGGGACTGATTAAACTTGCATGCTGGGCTAGTAAAGTCCCATTCTCGAGCATTGATGAAGATCTGGATCGAGGTTGACTAGGCCATTTTATCTGAGCGAGGACCTCGGACCAGATCCCAGCAGAGTACATGTCGTTCCCCAAGAAGTGGAACACAAAACGTAAGTAAAGTTTTGTTTTTCCAAGATTTTCTTTCATTCTCTTTTCCCTTTTTTGTTATCGATGTTTGGTGGTGGTGCAGCTATTGCTCGGGTCCCGAATGAAGTCCCTCGACATAGAGAGTGGGTTGACGGCATTGTGTCTAAAAAGCTATATTCCGAGCGCGCATGGCGCGGACTTTCGAAGGGTTGGTTGGAGGCCTATTCTCACGGTGAGATCCCTTTCTTGAGTGGACAATACTTGGGTTTCCTTTGTGTTGCTGAGCTCATACTCATTTCTTTTTTCTTTATAGGTCTTTCTAAGGATGCCGCAATGAGGCCTCCATCTGGTGACGAGGATTGCCCCGCCGAGTCACCTGCTCCAAGACATGGTGAGGAGAAGAAGAGAAAAAGGGTTTCGAGTTCTCCGAACTTGAAGAAGAAAAAATCGAGGAGGAGACCGGTGCACAAATCCAAAGAAAGCACCAGTGTCCGAGAGCTCCCATCGGACTCACTCCACCGGCTAAGGGACAAGTCTAAAGAAAAAGAAGAGTTTCATCGAGTGTCCTCGCAGCTCGAGGGATAAGAGGCCTTTGAACCAGAAAGAGATGACACTGAATTGCCTCAAATCAGAGGGGCTGATGAAGAGGTACTGGACGAAGCCTCCGAACCAAAGAGGGGCGAGGGCGTGTTGCCCCAAGTTAGGGAGGCCGACAAGGAGACTGCGGCTGGTGCTTCTCGGGCAGAGGATAATGCCTCGAAGGACGTACTCGGAGTGATAAATCTCTCTGAGTCGCCTTTATTTACCAATTCCATGATTAACTAGGCTTAGATGCTGAGAGGACGCCCCAACGAGGGGCCCTAAGTTGATCATCCTCGACTCCGATTTTTGATTGATTTCAGTTACACATCAGCCCAAGTAACAGCGAAATACTCTATCAAATTCTGCTTCAACTGTTATGAAGACACCGAGCTTCGAACATTGTATCCTTGGGTGAAAGCTTGAACGACCCAATCATTAGCGACCGGTGGCAGATCCATATGTTCCATTTAAAACCGGGACACAAACTCTCTGAAGATTTCTTTATCCTTCTGTTTCACTTTGAAAATGTCCAACTTCCTGGTCTCGACCTTAATAGCCCCGGCGTGTGTTTTCACGAAAAAATCTGCAAGCATGGCAAATGAGTCAATAGAATTAGGAGGTAAGTTGTGATACCATATCATTTCTCCCTTGACATGGTCTCTCCAAATTTCTTTAGCAAGACAGATTCGATCTCATCATCCTCCAAGTCATTCTCTTTGATGGCGCATGTGTAGGAGGTAACATGCTCGTTCAGATCAGTCGTTCCATTGTATTGAGATATCTCGGGCACGCGAAACTTCTTAGAAATCGACTTGGGAGCCGCGCTCGGAGGAAAGACTTTTTGGAAGAACTTCTTGGAGTCCAGGCCCTTCAATATTGATGGTGCTCTTGGGATTTGATCGACCCCGCAATTGTAGGTCTCCACCTTCTTATCATTTGCCTCGATTTTCTTCTCCCCCGACTCTATCCATTTTGTTAGTTCCTCGAGCATATTGCTAGTTTGGTCCCCGACTCCTTCTCGTTTGATCTCTCTAAGAACGGTTCATCTCTGTGAACAACTTTCCAAGATGGTTCGGGCTCAATCCTACTTAGCGGGCGGCTTTGGTTTTGGAGCTGGACTATCATCGGCTGTTGAGCCTGTAGCATTTTGAAGATTACCCGCAAGTTGATTTTAACATGTTCGTCGTCGTGTGTTCTTTGTGCAACCGATCGAACATCCCTACGGACGTTGTCTTCGGGGTTGACGGGCAAATTTGCGTTGATGGCCATTTTCGGGTGTTATATTGTCGTTTCATGGTGGACAGACTCATTGTCACCATGTAGGGATGTTAATTCAGAGTTCGACATTATTAGTTTTAACATGAAATCAGAGACACTTCAAAGAACAAGTGTAAAATAATTTATATTATGGAAATTTGTGTCAAAAAAACATTATTATCCTTAGCCCCACGGTGGGCACCAAACTTTTTACCCTCAAAATCGAATAACAATTAAATTTGTAAGTGATTTTAAGAATACGTTAATTAAATTAACACAAAGAGATAAGTTAAATTTCAATTGAAATTAAGTATGATAAAGTAAATTCAAACAACACGAGGCGCCTTTGAACATAATGCACTTCGATCAAAGTCAAGACACAGTTGAATAAGAATTTAAAGAGAAAATAACATTATATTGCTTCTGGATGATTTTTGCAATGTGTTTTACAAGTAATGAGACCCCCTTTATGTAGTATGTGAGTTCTGCTTTAGGTACAATTCTATAAAAGGTAAAAATCTCTTGATTTGCTGATTTGCCGGTTCCTTATTGATACGTGCCGAGATTTCCGCCGTGATACCCGACCGGTTACGGATATTTCGTCCTTCTGTTATTTCGGTCTTCTGTTGGTTATACTGGAAATGTTTCCTCGAGCTCATTTAGGGTCAGCGTCGATTCCGGGATCATGGACTCAATGTTCTCGAGGATTGACATTTTGATCTTGTGATCTGGTTCGATTGGACTCGGGGTCGATCTTCAATCCCATCGTTCTGATGGGTTTTCAATGTTTTAGTCTTATGTTTTGATGATATAACAAACTTACTATTAAGAACCAGATAGGGAACCGGACACACTTGTTATATATTGCAAATCAACGGACTCCAGCTAATGAGATCTGCTGCAACCTTAGAAGATAAAGAACCAGCATAGGGACCTGATGTGTTTCCCTGACATCAGTACGAAAGTCAATTGTGTATAGATTGAAAGTGACTGCCACAGAAATAGTGCATATGGTGAACGCTCGAGAATTTACTTCAAGCATTCAAGAGTTCTGAGATTCGAGCATTTCAATTCTCAAGTGCCTCAAGAACAAAGTTTAACGCGACTACGGACCAGTTCCTAAATCTAGTATTTTGTTGTCATTAGTTGAGTTGTTACTTGGTAATTGTTCTTCATTGTAATTCCTAATTAGCTTAGCCAGAAGCGCTGCTTAGGAAACTTTTTGTAAAACCATACACCATCTGTGTTTGTGTCGTGACTAGAGTTAGTCATGAGATGAAGTCTTTGTAATAGGTGAATTGCAAAGTGGCTTGTAATATGTGTATTACGAGTTAGTGAGGGATTATTGTTTGTGACGACCCGGCCCGTCGTCGCGGGAATTACCACCCCGTTATGTTGTAAATACATGTCTTATGCTTTTATATCAATGTTAAAGTCTATCGGGTGAGTTAGGAGTGAATTGGATTGAAAATGAGGCATATAGCCTTTGGGAAAGAAGCTTGAATAAGGAAAGTCAACCCGAAGTTGACTATTTGGTTAGAGGGCTCGGAATCGGATTCTGATGATTCGGTTAGTTCCGGGAGGTGAATTGTGACTTATGGGAGCGATCAGAATTGATTTTGGAGGCCCGATGTAGAAATAGGCTTGAATTGGCTAAGGTTGAATTTTGGCGAAATTCGAACGGTAGGTGAGATTTTGATCCGGGAGTCGGAATGGAATTCCGACAGTTGCAGTAGTTCCGTTAGGTGATTTTGGATGTGCCTGCAAAATTTCAGGTCATTCGGACGTCGTTTGGTCGGGTTTTTGATTGAATGTGTAATTTGGAATGTTTTAAGGAATTTAGGCTTGAATTCGATGCGAATTATGGGTTTTGATGTTGTTAGACGTGTTTTGAAGATTGGAGCAAGTTCGAATGAGGTATTAAGATGTGTTGGTATGTTTGGATGAGGTCCCGGGGGCCTCGGGGTGTTTCCGGATGGTTAAACGGGAGAAAATTATGGAAAAATTGCAGGTTGGGATCCTGCTTCTGTTGTTTCCGCTCCTGCGGAATTTTGGACGCAGGAGCGTGTCCGCAGAAGCGGACGAGATGCGCAGGAGCGGCTGGTTACGCAGAAGCGGAAGTCATTCCGCTGAAGCGGCATCGCTGGTGCGAGCCAGTGATCGCAGAAGCGAAGGGGAAGAAAATGGGCATGGTCCGCAGAAGCGGACATTTGACCGTTTGGGCGAGACCGCAGAAGCGGTCAATGATGCGCAGAGGCGGATGTGTCCGCAGAAGCAGAAAGTTTCTTCGCAGAAGCGGGCCCGCTTAAGCGACCCTTTGCTCGCAGAAGCGGAAATGCCCGGCCAGGGCTGGAACCGCTGAAGCGACCCTTTGGTCGCGGATACGGGCTCGTAGGAGCGGAAAATATTCCGCAGAAGCGAAAATCGCTGTAAGTAAGTGTATGAGAAGTTAGAAAAATTTCAGAACATTTCACACATTTTGGGTCTCGGCTTTAGAGGCGATTTGGGCGATTTTGAAGAGAAATTCAAGGGAAATCATCAGGGTAATCATCTATGGACTTAAACTATGATTAGTATTGGTAATATTATGCAATTATATCATGAAAATGGAGGAATTTGGGGTAATTTATGGAGGATTTAGCCCTAGGCTTGAACTTTAGAAAATCAAGGTTTTGAATGGGCAAATGGAGTCCGAATTTGGTAAAATTGATATGATTAGACTCGTAGTGAGATGAGGGTTCCGAATATGTGACTTTCGTGATTTTTCGACAAGCGTACCGAAAGTCGGGTTTTGACAACTTTGGGAATTTTGATGTAAATTGAGTTATATTGATTGGGTGTCGTCCCATTGGCCTAATTTGTTGTGTTTCTACTGTTATTTGATCAGATTCTACACGTGCGGAGCTTGATTCTCGTGGCAAGGGCATTGCGGAGTGGTCGTCGCGCCGTATTGAGGTGAGTAATAGATGTGGGTGATGACCAGCGGGTTTGAAACCCCGGTATACCACTTTGTGACGCTGTATAGCGGCGAGACACGCACACTCTTGAGAGTGCGGGGTCGATTATGAACTGGAGACTACATATTAGTCCAACCTGTTGATACCGTATTATAGGCTATTCTTGAGCCGTCGAACCTCCTTCTCGGATGGTTGCATATATATATATATATTGTAATGATGGCCACTCTTGAGCCGAGGAACCCCCTTCTTGGGCGGTTGATTATACATGTGGGCCGTGAGCCAGTTATTGGATCCCGCGAGGATCGTTATCATGGTCTTATCATGTAGACATGCTAGTTTACTACTAGTCCGCAGCTATTTTGTTATTATGCTAATTCCAATCTCTGGAACTTGATATTACTGTTTTCCAGCTGAAAAATGATAAAAGAGTTTTCAAAAACTACTTTTGAGCCTGCGAGGCTGTATCTGCATATTAGCTGACTAGTAGTGGATCGGGCTGCACGCCGCGGCGAGATATATGTTGGATCGGACTGCACGCCGCAGGAATATCTCTATGAGATGTGCTTGGGCTGTAGGAGCCCCTCCGGAGTCTGAACCCCCACAGTGAGCACGGGTACCCAAAATTGGAGTCGAGCTACGCGCCGTAGCGGTCATATCATGCATTGCATTGCATTTAGCTACATCTGCTAGTTGTTATGCTATTTATTGGTATTTGTTGGTACAGGTACAGTTGATGTTGATTCTAAGACAGGGTATTTGATTACAGCTTTACATAGTGTTTTATTGCGGATTTCTTATCTGCGCTTGTCACGACCTGGATTTTCCCCCAACATCAGGATCGTGATGGCGCCTACTCGTGGTAGCTAAACAAGCCACTGTATTCATACTATCCAGTAGCTGTGCGAGGCGACGTTTGTGGATATTCGAGGTAGCTGCAGAGTTCGCAGGACCCGATATTCCTTCCTACTGTCTTTTGATTTTGTATTGACATTTCTTTCCGCACTTGGTATTTTGTAAACCTTTATACACTCATGTTCAGTAGAGGCTCATGACTCTTGACCCTTGGTCTATGGGAGTTGATGTATTATGGGACTTGGTTTCCCGTTTTCGTTACATGTATTGCTGTTATTTCGTGAATTAATTTGCTTAAATGGGTTAAAGAGAGCTTCTAGCTCCGTGGTTGATATGGATTGGTCAGGCTGGCTTAGCAATGTGTTGGGCGCCATCACGACCGGATTTGGGGTCGTGACAAGTTGGTATCAGAGCCTAGGTTTACTAGGCCTCGTGAGTCTTGAGCCGGTTAGTAGAGTCTTGTGGATCGGTACGGGGACGCCTGTACTTATCCTCGGGAGGCTGCGAACCTTTAGGAAAACTTCACTTTTCTTGAACTATGTCGTGCGATCTTGTTGTTCTGAGAACCTGAACTTCTATATTCTATTCTCCCGCAGATGGCGAGAACGCGAGCATCGGGACGAGGTGGACGACCTCCATTGCCACCTGTTAGAGGTCGTGGGCGCGGTCGTGTTAGAGGTAGAGGTAGGGCGGGCGAGGCAGTGCCGGTTGACCCGCCTGTTGTACCGGTTCGGGGAGCGACCCCGGTGGTTGATGTTCCGGCGGCCCTAGTTCGGGGCCGGACTATATCTATTGCTATTCCTCGGTCTTCGGGAGACTCTTGCTCAAATATTATCCGTGTGTTCCGGTTTGGCCCAGGTAGTTTTAGCTACCGCTATCGTAGCGACATCTCAGTCAGGGGGTGGTCGGCGGACCCCTGCGGCTCGCACGCCCCTGACCCGGTTGTTCGGGGACTTCGGACGCCGGAGGCGGTCCCCGCTCGGGAGGTTGCACCGGTTATCCCTCCAGCTCCAGGCTCCAGGGCATATGGTTCGGGTTATGCTCGATGACGAGCGACGTCGTCGTTCGAGAGATTTGGCGGACTTCGGCCACCCCATTTTAGTGGCGCCGAGGGCGAGGATGCCCGGGGTTTCTTGGATAAGTGTTAGAAGATGCTGCGTACGGCTGGTATTCTTGAGTCCAGCGGAGTTTCATTTACTACCTTTCAGTTCACTGGTCCCGCATTTGATTGGTGGGAGGAGTTTGAGAGGCGTAGGCACGCAAGAGCAGCACCTCTCACATGGCAGCAGTTCTCTACTCTCTTTCTAGAGAAATATGTACCTCGGTCTCGTCGCGAGGAGCTACGTCGCCGGTTCGAGTGGTTGATTCAGGGCGACATGTTAATGACCAGTATGAGCTGAGATTTACACGGTTGGCTAGGCATGCCACATGGATGATCCCTACTGATAGGGAGAGGATTAGGAGGTTCATTGATGGCCTCAACTACTCTATCCGTATTCTTATGACCGGCGAGCGAGTTCTGTCATCATCGTTTGAGCAGGTTGTTGATATGGCACACTCCATTGAGGCGGATCGTCGACGAGAGAGAAAGGAGTGGGAGGCCAAGAGGCCTCGTGGTTCTGGTAGTTTCAGTGGTGCTCCATCTAGAGGGCATTCCCAGCAGAGCAGAGGTCGCTCATCTAGACCTTCTCATTCGGGCCGCCCAGAGCAGAGCGGAGGTTCTTATGGTCGTGGTCGACAGGGGTTTCAGCAGGGTCGGTCATCACTTAGTGCCCTCCCAGCCCAGAGTGCAGCACCTACTTCTCCAGCACCAGGTGCATGTTACGAGTGTGGTGAGTTTGGCCACATGAGGAGGCAGTGCCCTCGACTACGTAGGGGCAGGACTCAGCAGAGGGATCAACCCTCATCTTCAACACCATCTCAGTCTAGTAGAGGTGGAGGTCAGGCTTCTCGTGGTCGTCCCAGGGGCGAGGAGAGATCTGGTGGAGGCCAGGCATGGTTCTATGCACTTCCTGACAGGCGTGATGCAGTTGCCTCCGATGCAGTGATTACAGGTATCATTTCTGTTTGTCACATAGATGCCTCTGTTCTATTTGATCCAGGGTCCACATATTCATACGTGTCCTCTTATTTTGCACATCATTTGGGTGCGACTCGTGGTAGTCTTGATTTACCTGTTCATGTATCCACCCCCGTGGGTGATACGATCGTTGTGGATCATGTCTATAGATCCTGTGTTATATCTATTGGGGGTCTGGAGACCCAGGCAGATTTGTTATTGTTCGGGATGGTGGACTTTGATGTTATATTGGGTATGGACTGGTTGTCTCCGTACCATGCTATATTGGATTGTCATGCTAAGACAATTACGTTGGCCATTCCTGGTATTTCTCAGATTGAGTGGCGGGGTTCGACCGATTTCGTCCCTAGCCGTGTAATTTCGTTCTTAAAAGCTGAGAAGATGGTTGAAAAAGGGTGTTTATCGTACTTAGCTTTTGTGAGAGATGTGGGAGCTGAATCTCCTAGCATTGATTCTGTACTTGTTGTGAGGGATTTCCCAGATGTATTCCCCTCAGACCTGCCGGGCATGCCGCCGGACAGGGATATTGATTTTGGCATTGACTTGGTGCCGGGCACTCAGCCTATATCCATTCCTCCTTATCGGATGGCACCAGCCGAGTTGAAAGAACTAAAAGAGCAGCTTCAAGAACTTCTGGATAAGGGTTTCATCCGCCCTAGTGTGTCTCCGTGGGGTGCGCCGGTATTATTTGTTAAAAAGAAAGATGGTTCCATGCGAATGTGTATTGATTATAGGCAATTGAACAAAGTGACAGTGAAGAACAAGTACCCTCTACCGCGCATAGATGATTTGTTTGATCAGTTACAGGGTGCGAGGTTGTTTTCTAAGATCGATCTTCGTTCAGGCTATCATCAGCTGAAGATCAGGGACTCGGATATTATGAAGACTGCATTCAGGACCCGATATGGTTACTATGAGTTCCTTGTGATGTCTTTTGGGATGACCAACGCCCCAGCAGCATTTATGCATCTGATGAACAGTGTGTTCGGGCCTTATTTGGATTCATTTGTGATTGTGTTCATTGATGACATTCTAGTCTACTCCCGTAGTCGGGAGGAGCATGCTCAGCATTTGAGTATTGTGTTGCAGAGATTGAGAGAGGAGAAGCTATATGCTAAATTCTCCAAGTGCGAGTTTTGGCTCGAGTCCGTAGCATTTCTGGGACATGTGGTGTCTCGTGATGGTATTCAGGTTGATCAGAAAAAGATAGAGGCGGTGCAGAGTTGGCCTAGACCGTCCTCAGCTACAGAGATCGGGAGTTTTCTTGGCTTGGCGGGATATTATCGCCGGTTTGTTCAGGGATTTTCATCCATTGCTTCTTCATTGACTAAATTGACCCGGAAGGGTGCACCATTCGTGTGGTCGGATGAGTGCGAGGAGAGCTTTCAGAAGCTCAAGACAGCTTTGACCACAGCTCCAGTGTTAGTATTGCCATCAACTTCGGGTTCATATACCGTTTATTGTGATGCCTCGAGAGTGGGGATAGGTTGTGTGTTGATGCAGGAAGGAAAGGTAATTGCTTATGCTTCTCGGCAGTTGAAGCCACATGAGAAGAACTATCCTGTTCATGACTTGGAGCTAGCCGCCATTGTTCATGCATTGAAGATTTGGAGGCACTATTTGTACGGCGTGTCTTGTGAGGTGTATACCGACCATCGTAGTCTCCGGCACTTGTTCAAACAGAAAGACCTTAATTTGAGACAGCGGAGATGGCTTGAGTTGCTGAAGGATTATGACATTACTATATTATATCATCCGGGGAAGGCCAATGTGGTGGCCGATGCTTTGAGCCGGAAGGCGGTCAGTATGGGGAGCTTGGCATATATTCCAGCTGAGGAGAGGCCATTCGCTTATGATGTTCAGGTGCTAGCCAATCGGCTAGTGAGGTTAGATATTTCGGAGCCCAGCGGGTATTGGCTTGTGTTGTATCTCGGTCATCTCTATATGATCGTATTCGTGAGCACCAGTATGATGATCCACATTTGGCTGTCCTGAGGGACAGAGTTCAGCATGATGATGCTAGAGATGTCACCATTGATAGTGACGGCGTATTGAGGATGCGGGGCCGGATATGCGTGCCCAATGTTGATGGCCTTCGTGAGTTGATTTTGGAGGAGTCCCATAGCTCGCGGTATTCTATCCATCCAGGAGTCGCGAAGATGTATCAAGATTTGAAACAGCACTATTGGTGGAGGAAGATGAAAATGGACATTGTCAAACATGTAGCACGGTGCCTCAACTGTCAGCAGGTTAAGTACGAGCATCAGAGGCCCGGTGGTGTATTTCAGCGCATTGATATTCCTGAGTGGAAATGGGAGAGGATCACTATGGACTTTGTTACTGGACTCCCTCGGACGGCGAGGAAGTTTGATTCTGTTTGGGTGATTGTGGATAGGCTGACCAAGTCTGCTCACTTCATTCCAGTTAGCACTACCTACTCATCGGAGCGGTTAGCAGCGATCTTTATTCGAGAGATTGTTCGGTTACATGGGGTCTCAGTGTCTATCATATCCGACAGGGGCACTCAGTTCACTTCTCAGTTTTGGAGAGCATTTCAGCGAGAGATGGGTACGCGGGTTGAGTTGAGTACAGCATTTCACCCCCAGACAGATGGGCAGGCAGTCTGAGCGCACTATTCAGATTCTGGAGGATATGTTACGAGCATGTGTGATTGACTTTGGTGGTTCGTGGGATGAGTTCCTACCACTTGCTGAATTTGCCTACAACAACAGTTATCAGTCGAGTATTCAGATGGCCCCGTATGAGGTATTATATGGCAGACAATGTAGATCCCTCGTGGGATGGTTTGAGCCTGGTGAGGATAGATTGATAGGGACCGAGTTAGTCCAGGATGCTCTGGATAGGGCAAAGTTGATCCAGGGAGAGGCTTCGTACAGCACAGTCTCGCGAGAAGAGTTATGCGGACCGTAGAGTTCGAGAGTTGTCTTTCATGGTTGGTGACAGAGTATTGTTGAAGGTTTCACCTATGAAGGGTGTCATGAGGTTTGGGAAGAAAGGGAAGTTGAGTCCCGGGTACATTGGTCCTTTTGAGATACTTAGGAGAGTTGGAGAGGTGGCTTATGAGTTAGCATTGCCGCCCAGCTTATCCAGCGTTCATCCAGTATTCCATGTGTCTATGCTCCGGAAGTACATTGGAGATCCGTCTCATGTATTAGATTTCAGTACCATTCAGCTTGATGGTGATCTATCCTATGATGTGGAGCCCATTGCTATTTTGGGTCGTCAGGTGAGAAATTGAGATCTAAGGAGATTGCATCAGTTAAGGTTCAGTGGAGAGGTCGACCCGTGGAGGAGGCCACTTGGGAGATCGAGCGGGAGATGCGGAGCGGATATCCTCACTTGTTTGAGACTTCAGGTATGTTTCTTGACCCGCTCGAGGACGAGCGTTTGCTTAAGAGGGGGAGAATGTGACGACCCGGCCCGTCGTCGCGGGAATTACCACCCCGTTATGTTGTAAATACATGTCTTATGATTTTATATCAATGTTAAAGTCTATCGGGTGAGTTAGGAGTGAATTGGATTGAAAATGAGGCATATAGCCTTTGGGAAAGAAGCTTGAATAAGGAAAGTCAACCCGGAGTTGACTATTTGGTTAGAGGGCTCGGAATCGGATTCTGATGATTCGGTTAGTTCCGGGAGGTGAATTGTGACTTAGGGGAGCGATCGGAATTGATTTTGGAGGCCCGGTGTAGAAATAGGCTTGAATTGGCTAAGGTTGAATTTTGGCGAAATCCGAACGGTAGGTGAGATTTTGATCCGGGGGGTCGGAATGGAATTCCGACAGTTGCAGTAGCTTCGTTAGGTGATTTTGGATGTGCCTGCAAAATTTGAGGTCATTCGGACGTCGTTTGGTCGGGTTTTTGATTGAATGTGTAATTTGGAATGTTTTAAGGAATTTAGGCTTGAATTCGATGCGAATTATGGGTTTTGATGTTGTTAGACGTGTTTTGAAGATTGGAGCAAGTTCGAATGAGGTATTAAGATGTGTTGGTATGTTTGGATGAGGTCCCGGGGGCCTCGGGGTGTTTCCGGATGGTTAAACGGGAGAAAATTATGGAAAAATTGCAGGTTGGGATCCTGCTTCTGTTGTTTCCGCTCCTGCGGAATTTTGGACGCAGGAGCGTGTCCGCAGAAGCGGACGAGATGCGCAGGAGCGGCTAGTTACGCAGAAGCGGAAGCCATTCCGCTGAAGCGGGGTCGCTGGTGCGAGCCAGCGATCGCAGAAGCGGACGGGGAGGAAATGGGCATGGTCCGCAGAAGCGGACATTTTACCGTTTGGGCGAGACCGCAGAAGCGGTCGGTGATGCGCGAGAGGCGGATGTGTCCACGAGAGCGAAGCTGCTCGCGAGCGGGCCCGCCTAGCGGCCCTTTGCTCGCGAGAGCGGAAATGGCCGGCTAGGCATGGAGCCGCCTGAAGCGCCGCTTTGGTCGCGGATACGGGTGCATAGGAGCGGAAAATATTCCGCAGAAGCGAAAATCGCTGTAAGTAAGTGTATCAGAAGTTAGAAAAATTTCAGAACATTTCACACATTTTGGGTCTCGGCTTTAGAGGCGATTTGGGCGATTTTGAAGAGAAATTCAAGGGAAATCATCAGGTAATCATCTATGGACTTAAATTATGATTAGTATTGGTAATATTATGCAATTATATCATGAAAATGGAGGAATTTGGGGTAATTTATGGAGGATTTAGCCCTAGGCTTGAACTTTAGAAAATCAAGGTTTTGAATGGGCAAATGGAGTCCGAATTTGGTAAAATTGATATGATTAGACTCGTAGTGAGATGAGGGTTCCGAATATGTGACTTTCGTGATTTTTCGACAAGCGTACCGAAAGTCGGGTTTTGACAACTTTGGGAATTTTGATGTAAATTGAGTTATATTGATTGGGTGTCGTCCCATTGGCCTAATTTGTTGTGTTTCTACTGTATTTGATCAGATTCTACACGTGCGGAGCTTGATTCTCGTGGCAAGGGCATTGCGGAGTAGTCGTCGCGCCGTATTGAGGTGAGTAATAGATGTGGGTGATGACCAGCGGGTTCGAAACCCCGGTATACCACTTTGTGACGTCGTATAGCGGCGAGATACGTACTCTCTTGTGAGTGCGAGGTCGATTGTGATTGGGGACTATGGCTTAGTCCGACTTGTTGGTACTGTGTTATGATATTAGGCTATTCCTGAGCCGTCGAACCTCCTTCTCGGATGGTTGCATATATATATATATATTGTAATGATGGCCACTCTTGAGCCGAGGAACCCCTTCTTGGGCGGTTGATTATACATGTGGGCCGTGAGCCAGTTATTGGATCCCGCGAGGATCGTTATCATGGTCTTATCATATAGACATGCTAGTTTACTACTAGTCCGCAGCTATTTTGTTATTATGCTAATTCCAATCTCTGGAACTTGATATTACTGTTTTCCAACTGAAAAATGATAAAAGAGTTTTCAAAAACTATTTTTGAGCCTGCGAGGCTGTATCCGCATATTAGCTGACTAGTAGTGGATCGGGCTGCGCGCCGCAGCGAGATATATATTGGATCGGACTGCACGCCGCAGGAATATCTCTATGAGATGTGCTTGGGCTGTAGGAGCCCCTCCGGAGTCTGAACCCCCAGAGTGAGCACGGGTACCCAAAATTGGAGTCGGGCTACGCGCCGTAGCGGTCATATCATGCATTGCATTGCATTTAGCTACATCTGCTAGCTGTTATGCTATTTATTGGTATTTGTTGGTACAGGTACGGTGAAGATTGATTCTATGACAGGGTAGCTGATTATAGCTTTACATAGTGCTTTATTGTGGATTTCTTATCTGCGTTGTCTTACCCTTGTTTATTACCACTGAGTCTGGCAGTACTCATTTTACTCCCTGCACCTTGTGTGCAGATCCAGGTACCTCTCAGCAGTGATCCAGTAGCTGTGCGAGGCGACGTTTGTGGATATTCGAGGTAGCTGCAGAGTCTGCAGGACCCGATATTCCTTCTTACTGTCTTTTGATTTTGTATTGACATTTCTTTCCGCACTTGGTATTTTGTAAACCTTTATACACTCATGTTCAGTAGAGGCTCATGACTCTTGACCCTTGGTCTATGGGAGTTGATGTATTATGGGACTTGGTTTCCCGTTTTCGTTACATGTATTGCTGTTATTTCGTTAATTAATTTGCTTAAATGGGTTAAAGAGAGGCTTCTAGCTCCGCGGTTGATATGGATTGGTCAGGCTGGCTTAGCAATGTGCTGGGCGCCATCACGACCGGATTTGGGGTCGTGACATTGTTACACCTCATATTTTTGTACGTTAGTGTATTCGTAAGTCAATTGCTCATAAATGAGATCAACTTTGAAAGAACATAAAGTAACTTAATCATTTTACAATGGAGGTTACAAATATTTAAGATCATGAATACCAAGTACTAAGAGGGTTTGAAGGCTTCGAAGCTAAATGAATTGAAGAAAATAAGTTTTGTCAAAAGTCGACAAGTTGGTAATGTTGTAACATGTATTTTTGGGGTGAGACTAAGGTGCTTAACCTTATAATGAGATTATTTTATAAGTTATTTTAGTCATATGATAGTCGTGTGCCCTGTTTTGAAGTCAAGCGAATTGTGAAGCAAAAATTGGAAAAGGTCATCACAAGTTACATTCATAAATATGGTAAAATTTAGGTCAAATATAGTTGAGCATTTCTCCTAATGTACTTGGAATTATGGGATGATCTACCTACCATATTGAAGATATACGAGTCTAGTTTCCAACAGATTAAAACAATTCATTGATACAATATTTGAGTAGAGAGATATTCACATTCTTACAAGACCGCGCAAAATGGTAGGTGACAAGTAGGTGCATCACCTACTTGCCAAAAGGAGAGGCCACAATTAAAATCCCTAAAGTCGACCAAGAGGGGTGTTTTAAGGACATATTAACTCATTTAATTCACTTATTTCTCAAACCAAAAATAAGATTGAACCCCTACACCTCCTCCCCAAAAATCTCACACAAACCCTAGGGTATTTCGGGTGTTACGACGTGATTCTAGTGCTAAAAAGTCCGGACAACATACTAGTTTCTCTTTCTCCTTCTTGTAACGGCATTGAGGAACTGAATTTTGATGAAGAAGGACCAGATTTAATGGTTTATACTCAGTACATGGTAAGGTTATGCTTCTCCTTCCATTATCTATGCGTTTGCGAGTTGTAACTCGATCATAAAGAATTGACCTAGCGAGTTTCGAAAGAGTGGTATGTTGTTTGTTCTTCTGTCATGGTTGGTTGGTTGTGAACCAATTTGTAAGTTGAATTCATGGATGGTTTATTGGATAAGAGGTATAATTATGTACTTTTCGTTGTGTTTCTCTCGAAAGAAAAGACAAGTCGAAATGTGTTTAAGTAAACTGAAAAATTAATGCTGGGTTGTTGAACTTGTGGGGCTATTTTGTGGGATGTTTCGTGTTGCTATTGGGTTGTCTCTTTTGCTACGGTTTATATGGATTTTAGAGGAGGAAAAGTGTGGAGAAATACCACATATTGGTAGTGTTGTTTGTTGGTCGTTCGTCGTAACATTTTTGGATTATTTGACACTATTATTGTTGTCGTGTTGTGTATGATGTGATAGGGGTATGTTGGGTTGTTTGGTGATTGTTTTGGCTTGTGTGAAGTCATATATATAGGAGGTATTGTCTGTTTCATAGTAAAATAGGTTTTAGTCGATACACAATAATTACGACGCTTAAACGATAACGACAATGTCATTTCTCTTATTGTAGACTAAAGAGTCATGACATTTGCTTAGCTTGAGGTTGGGCAGTATGTATACAAGGTTTTGGAGGCAATCCCTTTCCTTCTTATGCATGAATTCTATTGTAAATAATGCTATGAACGAGCTTCTAAAGGTACTCTACTCTTAGAAGCTTGCAGTACTTACATTGTTTCCCTTCTTATGGAAGAATTGATTCTCTTATTCTTATGTTATCAATGTTGTTGGCACTTCCTGATTCTTATAAGATTCTTGATGAAGAGTTATTATTAATAACGTGTACGGAGAATATCGACCTTACGTCACTCCGAAAGGTTCAAAATATGATTCCAATGAGCCCTACGTGTATTATATATATATACCGAGCCACGCTATAGTCGGTCGGGTGCGACACCTACTATGCAACCACTGATCAGTTGGATTTACCGATCTCCACGTGGCTGGGTACAATTCTACCGAGCCTTATGATGGCCAGGTACGTTTTTACCGAGTCCTATTTGAGGCCGGGTATGATATGATGATGATAATGCCCAAGAGGCACTCAGATGTTACAGGTTGTATCTCCTCTATCTCTCTTTCTATAACTGTTCTTGTTTATGCTTTCCTGCTTACATACTCAGTACTTTATTCGTACTGACGTCCCTTTTACCCGGGGACGCTGTGTTTTATAAGCGCATGTCCAGATTGATAGGTTGGCAGACCTCTAAGTAGGCTATTTGCTCAGCGGAAGTATTGGTGCACTCCACTTACTCCGGATTGCCTATTTGATCAGTATGCTTTGGATAGGTATTGATTGGTATAGCAGGGCCCTATCCCACCTTTATTATTTTATGTACTCTTAAAGGCTTGTAGACAGGTGTTAGGTGTATGGATACTTGTATGGCCTTGTCGGCCAATGTTTTGAGTTTACAAATGGTCATGTCAGCCTTATAGGAATGTATGTCATATGTATAAGTTTGTATATCATGTTGGGTAGTCATATGTTGAGCATTGACGGGTTTTCTAACCCATGATAGTATGATAAGAAAGATACGCTACCTTGGTACTCGGTTGAGTTAGGCACTGAGTGCCTATCGCGGCTCTTCGGTTTGGATCATGACAAACTTAGTATCAGAGCAGTTCTGTCCTAGGGAATCTACAAGCCATGTCTACTAGAGTCTTTTTTATGGGTGTGTTGTGAACCACACTTATAAGCAGGAGGCTACAGGGCATTTAGGACTGTCATTCTTTCTTCTTACTCTAGATCGTATGGTAGAGCTCAGTTGTAAGAATTCAAGTTCCCAACTCCTATTTTATTCATAATAAGATGATACCTACATCGAGAAAGACAGTTGGTAAAAGATATGGCTATGGAAGAGTTGAGTCAAAGGAACTCAACTTTGCATCATGCTTATGATAAGTAAATGTGAGGTCTTTAGTGGATCATGTGTGTACTGAAAGGTGTAAGCCTCTTGATAAATAGTCTTGAGGAAAGAATACATATCCACCTTAATGGTGAAAGATAATGAGAGATTCAAAAGATAAATACAAGTTTCAACAAGCAAAAGAAGCAAGATGAATAAGAGTACAAGGCCGCCAGTTAGTGAAGGTTCAGTATTTACAATTCAGGAAGAGAAATACATGCATTCTGAGTTACTTTCAACAGTAACAGAGTTATGTATAATTGACCACACCCATCTCAATTATTCCCTATGAGAGCTGACAAATATAGTTTAAGAGAATGATGTAATAACATGATCAAGCTGGGTTTAGAGTAACCAAAAATTGTGGATGGATTGTTATCATTTGATAACATTTCTGAAGGGTAGTGAAAATGTGGTAATAGATCTTCTGGTGAGACACCCATATGGTAAACTCTAGAATAGTGCAATCAGATATGAATACTAAAATATTCAGAAATTTCAGAAGATAAGTAGTGGAACCCTAAAAAGGATAAATATTTACCTTAGTATGACTCCTACCCCTAGAGAGAGGAGGAGGAGGAGGAGGAGGAGGAGGAGGAGGAGGAGGAGGAGAGAGAGAGAGAGAGAGAGAGAGAGAGAGAGAGAGAGAGAGAGAGAGAGAGAGAGAGAGAGAGAATTGTAGGCATCCCGAATAGCCAGTGAGATGAAGCAAGGGGAGTTAAAAGTGAAATAATGTTTTGTTGAGTTTCCAGAATAAAGTGATAGATAGAAATATTAGTCGGAGAATAAGAAGAGAGTAAATTAAATATTATGAGTAAGATGTGATAAATAGGTGATAATTGTAAATCAAAATATGACAGGATGACAGAGTCTACAGTCAAGTGAAGGGAAAGACAGGAGGTGAGGCCTTAATGCAATACAAGAGTATAATCCATAAAGTCATATCCCCATTTCGAGAAATGAGTTGGTGACTCCGAAATGGTTACTAGAAGGAAAAGGTAGACTCTAGAGTAATAGAAATAAGTATAGGTTGGTGAACAAGATAAACTGAACATGAATTGGGGATCGAATGATTTGATAATAGTCGGCATCATGAGAATTTTAGAGATTTTATTTAGGCATTAATAAAATAGACAATAGAAGAATAACCTTTAAAGGTCATTCAATAAGATGTTTTCCTAGAGCAAGCACTGTGAGTAGAGTTAAGCTTAAGGGAATAACTATGCTAGTTATTCTAGGTTTCACCCTTGTGTAAAAGGAATTCAATTATCCCCAGCATAGAAGGGTTACCATAAGGTGAGTAAGGGTCATTGATAATGTGAAAACACGCCAAAGATGAAGAGGTAACTATGGAATAGTAAAGGAAGAATGTGGTAAAAAGGGAGAAAGGGATGATGTTGCCTTTATTCAGATCCTACAGATATGTTGTGACTCCAGAAAATTATGCAAGCACGACACCGGAGAACGGAAGTAAGAGCTCTCGGCCAGGATGTTATTGATAAATAAGTGCGAATGAACACTTGATACATAAGGAGCCAGTGTGGTAGGTAAATTAAGATAAAGTAAATAATCAAAGAGAGATGACACGGAATATGGATATGAGAATGGACCAACGAGCAGTTTGTAGTTAATTCAGGAGAACCTAGTTATGGCTAAACAAAAGGTTATAAGCAAATTAACATATCATGCAAGATAAACATAGTGAATCCTAATATAGTGAATTCAGTCTCAAGGATATGACGTCATACCACTTCAGAATTCTCAGATAGGAGTTGGAGTATTTAAAGGTATTGTAAGTGTTGCAGAAATAATGGAGAGTGCCACTAAGAAGACAATCAAAACCTGAGTTTGAAAGTAACCCTATGAGCGCAAGGGCACGGAGGTATGTAACAAAGGATGTTTGTAGGCGAGTAAGAATATCAAGAATTCCTTCATGTATACAGTATAACAAGATCACAACTTCACAAGATCAAGAAGGTTTCCTAAGTACTACCACAAAAGACTAGCTGAGGAAATAAGGAAGAAGGCTTCAACCTAAATATAGTAAATCGAATGAGAAATTGTCATGCAAAAGCAGTCTCACAACAAATTGAAGGTAACATTTGAGAACATATGAGTTGCACAAGAATTCTGGCATGTGTGGGAACTAAGATAAGCTAAGTATGCACGCAACAAGGGGGAAAAGGGACCAGGAAAAGTAATAGCTTACGTTTTAAAAAAAACTGAGAATGAAAGGAATCATTCGATCAATGATCCAGAGTTAAATACGTTATGAGCGCACTTAAGATTTTGGAATATCATCCATGCAGTATATATATTGACAATATACAGCCTTACAAGGCTCCGATATAAGTTAAAGAAAAGATTAAGCCCACGAAAATAAGAAGAGCAGATGGTTTATCTAAGTTATACAAAGCTTATTATAGCATGAATGAACTCAAAAGAGTCTAACACTAATAACATTTAGAAGAGATGGAATGTTGCCCTGGTAATACAATGAGGGTGTAATTGTGATAGATAAAGGATGACGTTATTGAGTGATGAGCTGACGAAGAAAAGAAAGGGATATCATGAAGTGGACAGGATTAAAATACCCACGCAAGGTGAATCAACAATGGATGGATAAAAGTTATAAAGTATGAGATGAGATTAGGCCGTCATTTAAGATGAACAGTAATGTGAAAGTATTAAAGGACATAGATTTATACATATTGGATAAGCAATGAAACTAACCTAGAATTTGGTAGCATACCTCAATAACGAGAAATCGAGGTAAAAATTAAGGTATAGTATGACCTACTTAGATGAGGTAAAGTCATATGAATGGATAGCCGGGTCTATGGAAAAAGATATAGCAATATTCATAAGTTCACCAAAGTACCGAGCGAAAAACTTCAGTATACCCATAGATTCCCAGAGGGACAACATATTAAGCTTTATAAAAATGACAGAAGAGTCGCATAGGTGCATATACAAGGAAAAAGTCGTACATGCTGCATGACAAAAGGTAGCAATAGTTATGAAATTGGAATGGGTCCGACCACAAGTCGTGATATGAGAAAGAGGATTAAAGGGAGGAATACCCAAGACTTTGGATTTATTCAAAAAATAGTTGCCTACATGGATAGAAGAGTATTAAAGTGTTCTCAAGAGCTATGGATTATGAGAAAGATAAGTGCATCAGTCAGCATTCGAGGAAGAATGTTCCAAAGGGGGGAATCATGTTAGACCTCATGTTTTTGTACGTTAGAGTATCCGTAAGTCAATTGATGTATGCTCAGAAATGAGAACAACTTTGAAAGTACATAAAGTAAGTTAATAATTTTACAATGGAGGTTACAAATATTTAAGATCATGAACACCAAGTACTAAGAAGGTTTTAAGGCTTCGAAGCTAAATGAATTGAAGAAAATATCATCAAAAGTCGAGAAGTTAGGAATGTTATAACATGTACTTTTGGGGTGAGACTAGGGTGCTTAACCTTATAAGGAGATTATTTTATGAGTTATTTTAGTTAATATTCGTGTGTTATGTTTTGAAGTCAAGCGAGTTGTGAAACAAAAGTTGTAAAAGGTCGTCACAAGTTACATTCATAAATATGGTGAAATTTAGGTCAAATGTAGCTGAGCATTTATCTCAATATACTTGGAATTATGTGATGATCAACCTACCAAATTGAAGATCAGTATGCTTTGGATAGGTATTGATTGGTATGGCAGGGCCCTATCCCACCTTTATGATTTTATGTACTCTTAAAGGCTTGTAGACAGGTGTTAGGTGTATGGATATTTGTATGGCCTTGTCGGCCTATGTTTTGAGTTTACAAATGGTCATGTCAGCCTTATAGGCATGTATGTCATATGTATAAGTTTGTATATCATGTTGGGTAGTCATATGTTGAGCATTGACGGGTTTTCTGACCCATGATAGTATGATAAGAAAGACAAGCTACTTTGGTACTCGGTTGAGTAAGGCACTGAGTGCCTGTCGCAGCCCTTCGATTTGGGTCGTGACAAAATTAGTATCAGAGCAGTTCTGTCCTAGGAAATCTACAAGCCATGTCTACTAGAGTCTTCTTTATGGGTGTGTTGTGAACCACACTTATAAGCAGGAGGCTACAAGGCATTTAGGACTGTCATTCTTTCTTCTTACTCTAGATCGTATGGTAGAGCTCAGTTGTAAGAATTCAAGTTCCCAACTCCTATTTTATTCATAATAAGATGATACCTATATCGAGAAAGACAGTTAGTAAAAGATATGGCTATGGAAGAGTTGAGTAAAAGGAACTAGACTTTGCATCATGCTTATGATAAGTAAATGTGAGGTCTTTAGTGGATCATGTGTGTACGGAAAGGTGTAAGCCTCTTGATAAGGAGTCTTGAGGAAAGAATACTTATCCACCTTAATGGTGAAAGATAATGAGAGATTCAAAAGATAAATACAAGTTTTAACAAGCAAAAGAAGCAAGATGAATAAGAGTACAAGGCCGCCAGTTAGTGAAGGTTCGGTATTTACAATTCAGGAAGAGAAATACATGCATTCTAAGTTACTTTCAACAGTAACAGATTTATATATAATTGACCACACCCATCTCAATTATTCCCTATGGGAGCTGACAAACATAGTTTAAGAGAATGATGTAATAACAGGATCAAGCTGGGTTTAGAGTAACCAAAAATTGTGGATGGATTGTTATCATTAGATAACATTTCTTGAGGGTAGTGCAAATGTGGTAATAGATCTTCTTGTGAGACACCCAGATGGTGAAATCTAGAATAGTGCAATCAGATATGAAAACTAAAATATTCAGAAATTTCAGAAGATAAGTAGTGGAGCCCTAAAAAGGATACATATTTACCTTAGTATGACTCCTCCCCCTAGAGAGAGAGAGAGAGAGAGAGAGAATTTTAGGCATCCCGAATAGCCAGTGAGATGAAGCAAGGGGAGTTAAAAGTGAAAGAATGTTTTGTTGAGTTTCCAGAATAAAGTGATAGATAGAAATATTAGTCGGAGAATAAGAAGAGAGTAAATTAAATATTATGAGTAAGATGTGATAAATACGTGATACTAGTAAATCAAAATATGACAGGATGACAGAGTCTACAGTCAAGTGAAGGGAAAGACAGGAGGTATCGCCTTGACGCAATACAAGAGTATAAGCCATAAAGTCATATCCCCATTTTGAGAAATGAGTTGGTGACTCCGACATGGTTACTAGAAGGAAAAGGTAGACTCCAGAGAAATAGAAATAAGTATAGCTTGGTAAACAAGATAAACTGAACATGAATTGGGGATCGAATAATTTGATAATAGCCGGCATCATGAGAATTTTAGAGATTTCATTTCGGCGTTAATAGAATGGACAATAGAAGAATAACCTTTAAAGGTCATTCAGTAAGATGTTTTCCTAGAGCAAGCACTGTGAGCAGAGTTAAGCTTAAAGGAATATGTATGCTAGTTATTCTAGGTGTCACCCTTGTGTAAAAGGAATTCAGTTATCCCCAGCATATAAGGGTTACCATAAGGTGAGTAAGGGTCATTGATAATGTGAAAATACGCCAAAGACAAAGAGGTAACTATGGAATAGTAAAGGAAGAATGTGGTAAAAAGGGAGAAAGGGATGAGGTTGCCTTTATTCAGATTCTACAGATATGTTGTGACTCTAGAAAATTATGCAAGCACGACACCAGAGAACGAAAGTAAGAGCTCTCGGCCAGGATGTTATTGATAAATAAGTGCGAATAAACACTTGATACATAAGGAGCCAGTGTGGTAGGTAACTTAAGATAAATTAAATAACCAAAGAGAGATTACACGGAATATAGATATGAGAATGGACCAACGAGCAGTTTGTAGTTAATTCAGGAGAGCCTAGTTATGGTTAAACAAAAGGTTATAAGAAAATCAACATATCATGCAAGATAAACGTAGTGAATCCTAATATAGTGAATTCAGTCTCAAGGATATGACGTCATACCCCTTGAGAAATGCTTAGATGGGAGTTGGAGTATTTAAAGGTATTGTAAGTGTTGTGGAAATAGTGGAGAGTGCCACTAAGAAGACAATCAAAACCTGAGTTTAGAAGTAACCCTACGAGCACAAGGGCACGGAGGTATGTAACTAAGGATGTTTGTAGGCGAGTAAGAATATCAAAAATTTCTTCATGTATACAGTATAACAAGATCACAACTTTACAAGATTGAGAAGGTTTCCTAAGTACTACCACAAAAGACTAGCTGAGGAAATAAGGAAGAAGGCTTCAACCTAAATATAGTAAATCAAAGGAGAAATTGTCATGCAAAAGCAGTATCACAACAAATCGAACGTAATATTTGAGACCATATGAGTTGCACAAGAATTCTGGCATGTGTGGGAACTAAGATAAGCTAAGTATGCACGCAACAAGGGGGAAAAAGACCAGGAAAAGTAATAGCTTACGTTTAAAAAAAACTGAGAATAAAGGAACCATTCGATCAATGATCTAGAGTTAGATACGTTATGAGCGCACTTAAGATTTTGGAATATCATCCATGCAGTATATATATTGACAATATACAGCCTTACAAGGCTCCGATATAAGTTAAAGAAAAGATTAATCCCACGAAAACAAGAAGAGCAGATGGTTTATCTAAGTTATACAAAGCTCACTATAGCATGAATAAACTCAAAAGAGTCTAACACTAATAACATGTAGAAGAGATGGAATGTTGCCCTGGTAATAGAATTAGGATGTAATTGTGATAGATAAAGGATGATGTTATTGAGTAATGAGCTGACGAAGAAAAGAAAGTGATATCATGAAGTGGACAGGATTAAAATACCCACGCAAGGTGAATCAACAATGGATGGATAAAAGTTATAAAGTATGAGATGAGATTAGGCCGTCATTTAAGATGAACAATAATGTGAAAGTATTAAAGGACATAAATTTATACATATTGGATAAGCAATGAAACTAGCCTGGAATTTGGTAGCATACCTCAATAACGAGAAATCGAGGTAAAAATTATGGTATAGTATGACCTACTTAGATGAGGTAAAGTCATTTGAATGGATAGCCGGGTCTATGGAAAACGATATAGCAATATTCATAAGTTCAACAAAGTACCAAGCGAAGAACTTCAGTATACCCATAGATTCCCAGAGGGACAACATATTAAGCTTTATAAAAATGACAGAAGAGTCGCATAGGCGCGTATACAAGGAAAAAGTCGTACATGCTGCATGACAAAATGTAGTAATAGTTATGAGAATGGAATGGGTCCGACCACAAGTCGTGGTATGAGAAAGAGGATTAAAGGGAGGAATACCCTAGACTTTGGATTTATTCAAAAAATAGTTGCCTACATGGATATAACAGTATTAAAGTGTTCGCAAGAGCGATGGATTATGAGAAAGATAAGTGCATCAATCAGCAATCGAGGAAGAATATTCCAAAGGGGGGAATCATGTTAGACCTCATGTTTTTGTACGTTAGAGTATCCGTAAGTTAATTGATGTAAGCTCAGAAATGAGATCAACTTTGAAAGTACATAAAGTAAGTTAATAATTTTACAATGGAGGTTACAAATATTTATGATCATGAATACCAAGTACTAAGAGGGTTTTAAGGCTTCGAAGCTAAATGAATTGAAGAAAATATCGTCAAAAGTCGAGAAGTTAAGAATATTATAACATGTACTTTTGGGGTGAGACTAGGGTGCTTAACCTTATAAGAAGATTATTTTATGAGTTATTTTAGTCAATATTCGTGTGTTATGTTTTGAAGTCAAACGAGTTGTGAAACAAAAGTTGTAAAAGGTCATCACAAGTTACATTCATAAATATGGTGAAATTTAGGTCAAATGTAGCTGAGCATTTCTCTCAATATACTTGGAATTATGTGATGATCAACCTACCAAATTGAAGATCTACGAGTCTAGTTTCTAACAGATTAAACCATTCAATAGAGAGATATTCATATTTTCCGAGACTATGCAAAATGGTTGTGACAAGAGATATTCATATTTTTCCGAGACTATGCAAAATGGTTGTGACAAGTAGGTGCATCACCTACTTGTCAAAAGAAGAGGCCACAATTAAAATCCCTAAAGTCGGACAAGGGGGGTGTTTTAAAGACATATTAACTCATTTAGTTCACTTATTTCTCAGACCAAAAATCATATTGAAGCCCTGCACCTCCTCCCAAAAAATTTAAACCCTAGGGTATTTCGGGTGTTACGAAGTGATTCTAGTGCTGAAAAGTCCGGACAACTTGCTAATTTCTCTTTCTCCTTCTTGTAGCCGTGTTGAGGAACTGATTTTTGATGATGAAGGACCAGGTTTCATGGTTTATACTCATTACAATGTAAGGTTATGTTTCTCCTTCCATTATCTATGCATTTGCTAGTTGTAACTCGATCGTAAAGAATAGACCTAACGAGTTTCGAAAGAGTGGTATGTTGTTTGTTCTTGTGTCATTGTTGGCTGGTTGTGAACCAATTTTTAAGTTGAATTCATGGCTGGTTTATTGGATAAGAGGTATAATTATGTTCTTTTGTTTGTGTTTCTCAATTCGAAAGAAAAGACAAGTCGATACGTGTTTAAGTAAACTGAAAAATTAATGCTGAGTTGTTGAACTTGTGGGGCTGTTTTGTGGGCTGTTTCTTGTTGCTATTGGGTTGTCTCTTTTGCTATGGTTTATATGGATTTTAGAGGAGGAAGAGTATGGAGAAATACCACATAATGGTAGGGATGTTTGCCGGTCGTTCGTCGTAACATTTTTGGATTATTTGACATTATTATTATTGTCGTGTTGTGTATGACGTGATAGGGGTATGTTGGGGTATTTTGTGATTTTTTTTACTTGTGTGAAGTCATACATATAGGAGGTATTGTCCATTTCATCGTAAAATAGGTTGTGGTCGATACATAATAGTTACGACGCTTAAACAATAACGACAATGTCATTTCTCTTATTGTAGACTAAAGAGTCGTGACATTTGCATAGCTTGAGGTTGAGCAGTATATATACAAGGTTTGGGAGGCTATCCCTTTCCTTTTTATGCATGAATTCGATTGTACATAATGCTATGAATGAGCTTCCAAAGGTACTCTACTCTTAGAAGCTAGCAGTGATTACATTGTTCCCTTCTTATGGAACAATTGATATCAAGGTTGCTTCTCTTATTCTTATGTTATCAATGTTGTTGGTACTTCATGATTCTTATAATATTCTTGATGAAGAGTTATTCCTAATAACTTGTACGGAGAATATCGAACATACGTCACTCCGAAAGGTTCAGAATTTGATTCCAATGAGTCCTACATGCATTATATATACATATATATATATATATATATATATATATATATATATATATATATATATATATATATATATATATATATATATATATATATCGAGTCCTCTTTAAGACCGGGTACGATGTGATGATGATGATGATGATGCCCACAAAGGCAAATATTTTTAAAAGCTTATGTATATATACGTATTATGCATTTCATATCAGTAGTCCTCAGAGGCACTCAGATGTTACAAGTTGTATCTCATATATCTATCTTTACATTAGTGTTCTTGTTTATGCTTTCATGCCTTACATACTCAGTACTTTATTCATACCGACGTCCCTTTGCCTAGGGACGCTGTGTTTCTTGCGCGCAGGTCAAGATTGATAGATTCACAGTCCTCCAAGTAGGCTATCAACTCAGCGGAAGTGTTGGTGCACTCCGTTTACTCCGGAGTTGCCTAATTGGTCAGTATGCGTTTGATAGGTATTGATTGGTATGGCAGGGCCTTGTCCCGACCTTTATGATTTTATGTACTCTTAGAGGCTTGTAGACAGATGTCTGGTGTATGGATACTTATATGGCCTTTTCGACCTATGTTTTAAGTTTACAAATGGTCATGTCGGCCTTATAGGCCCGTATGTCATATGTATAAGTTTGTATATCATGTTGGGTAGTCATATGTTGAGTATTGATGGGTTTTCTGACCTTGATAATATGATAAGAAAGATACGCTACGTTGGTACTTGGTTGAGTAAGGCACCGAATGCCTGTCGCGGCCCTTCGGTTTGGGTCGTGACAATTTTGAGTTTAATTCCTAGATTGCATAGGTTGTAATTTAAACGTTTCTAATAGTGAAGTTAAAATCCTACCAGTGTATGTCGTGGTTTTTATCTCCTTGAGCCAGGATTTTCTCACATAAAACTCCTTGTCTTATTTACTTACTGTTTTATTAGTGTTCTTGGTGAAAACTCATAAAGGATCTGGTACTTCCCAAGAATTCGGAAGAAATTGGTAAGTTGAAGATTCAACTGAAGAAGGAGTTCGAGATGAAGGATTTGGGACCTATGTTTTAAGTTTACAAATGGTCATGTCGGCCTTATAGGCCCGTATGTCATATGTATAAGTTTGTATATCATGTTGGGTAGTCATATGTTGAGTATTGATGGGTTTTCTGACCTTGATAATATGATAAGAAAGATACGCTACGTTGGTACTTGGTTGAGTAAGGCACCGAGTGCCTGTCGCGGCCCTTCGGTTTGGGTCGTGACAATTTTGAGTTTAATTCCTAGATTGCATAGGTTGTAATTTAAACGTTGCTAATAGTGAGGTTAAAATCCTACCAGTGTATGTCGTGGTTTTTATCTCCTTGAGCCAGGATTTTCTCACGTAAAACTCCTTGTCTTATTTACTTACTGTTTTATTAGTGTTCTTGGTGAAAACTCATAAAGGATCTGGTACTTTATAGTTTGGTGGACTCATATAAACTATCACATTCTGAGCACGATCAATCTTGCAGTAGACGAGCCCGATTTCTACTCGTATAGACATACTTTTCCCTATATGTCTCATGAAACTATATGCAAATCTCAATATGAAACTTAACCATTGAATTGTTTCGTTTACTTTTATGCAGTGTTGATGAAACAATATCTCAATCTAATTCAAAAAGTACAGACGAGTAAAATAAGTTTTGACTCGAAAAAATAAAAGAACAAAGGGATTGAGGTAAAAAACAAAATGATATCTATGGTATGCAAATTGAATGAAATTATGTTTTCAGATAAGGATAACAAATATGTCTAGACTAACTTAAGAAAAAATAATTGTACAATTTTTCGATGAAAATAAATTAATTTGTACATCGATTAAATTTGATTTTTCTTATTCAAAGAAGATGTATATTAATGCTCGATCTGTTTTCCGCTTAGTCTCGATCTTGACAGGTCCCGATCCTGATCGCTCCCTCAGTCACAAGCATAGCAATCAAATTTTGTGTCACGATTCGATATGATATGGTCGAACTTTGGCATGCTACACACCGGTCTCCATTAATCATATAAAGGGCAAACCCTATTTTGACAGTATACAAAGGTAAAACGGAGCAGTCATTTTGAAGCGATATTTCTCACTCCTAATTCACTAAAAAACAAATTGTCCGGTCAAAAAAGGAAAGAAAGAAAAAACAAATCCAATTTGACGTGTCATAAAACCCGTTCATTTCAGGGTGGCAAGATACATCAGCACTACCAGAAAATTCCGAAATGCACTCACTAGTAAATACGAGCATTTGCGATATACTAATCTCTCAAGTGATTCTTTAAGTCTCATGCGGACCAGATTAAATAGTGTGTGACACGTCGCACAAAATCTTTCCCCTAACAGTAGCTTCTAGAAACGAGGATACCACCTAGTTTTTATACCTCTTCCAATTCCATCTGCTCAATTCTCGCTGGTTTTTGTCCGTCACCGATTCTCCCGAGGTATGTTTCTTTCTGAATCCGTTTTTTTTCTTTTTTGCATGGTTTTCTCTTTAATTCTTGTATTTTCACCAGTTTGTTTTGATGTTTGCATGCTGCGAAGTAGGAAATTTAAATCGAAGTTGTTTGTCTACGTGAGAAAGGAAGCAACAGAAAAAGTCTATGATTTTTTTGGATTAAAAATTTCTAAACTTAAAAAAAAAGGGAAGTGAATCCGGAATAAGCGATTCACTTCGAGTTTAACAGAATTCTTCGTGGCCCCTATACTAAATGGGTATATACGCTTTAAGAGACTTGTCTAAGGTTTAGTTACTCTTTTTGTATAGTAGTATTAGTGTTTTGCTTGTCATATGGCTCAGGTTGATATGTGTTAGAAGAAAAATAGTACTCCTATTTTCTCTTTTGTCCCTGAAGCAGTTTTGACCACTCTTTGCCACTGGGCTATAACTCTTTATTGTTACAAGGGTATTCAATATGTTTTACGTATATATAAATCCTAATATTTTACTTATATACACAGTATTATTTTTCGACGAAGGGTGATCAGTTGACTATCCTTGCTACCATGTAGCTTCGTCCCTGACCACACACGGAGGGAAGGATGTCGTGATCTATTTGGAAACAATCTCTACCCCTATCTCTACCCCACAGTAGGGGTAAGGTACATACTACCCTCCCAGATCTCACTAAGTGGGATTATACTGGGTTATTGTTATTGTTGTTGTTGCTTTATAACCGCACAAATACTCTGGTCTCATTTAGACTTGTTTAGGACTATAAATTCAAAAGGTCTTATTTTTTTCTTAAATTCCGTGCTCAGTCAAACAGGTTCACATAAATTGGAACGGAGGGAGTAGTAGGTTGATTTTGGAACGAACTGAGCATGGATTAAGGGCTCTGATATAAGAAATTCATATGATCGACCCATCTGGTTTAGGGTTGAGATATGGCTCTGTTTCTCATTTTAAACACCTGCATACGGGGCGGATCCACCTGTCGTCGAAAAAATTAATTATTTTCACCTGATAACTTCATCAGAAAATCATAAAAGCAGATAACATTATAAGACATGAACCCACTTAAAACACATGGAAGGTGTATAGCAGCGGCAAATAGGGATCATAATGGGAGTGGAGGCCTGCATCAATTGATTTTTTGGCTCTTTAAAAACTTGTTTTGAGTTTAATGACCCTACCTTTTTTTTTTTTTTTTTTTTTTACAGATGAGAGATTTACTTTTACACATAAAAGATATTTCTTTTGTACGTAATAGATCTGAAAAGAATACTTTCTTAAATTCAAAATTGTAAAGGGCATTATATAGAAATAGCACCGAATCACTATTGCAGTGGCATACTTATATTTATTCCAATTTGCATTTTATGTTCCAGTTCATCACTTTGTTATACACGTATATACGATTTTTCCTGTTTGTTCATAACCACTAAAGCATGAGAGTGCTTTGTTGAGGTTATTCGTAGTTTTTAATTTAATGTAGTTTAGTTATATATGTTGAAATTGTTATTTGTATTATGCTGAAAGTTTTATTTTGGTGTATAATCTCTTTTACTTTAAACGTTTAGTTCATATTCTCTTTTTTACTTTTTTTTTGTTTGCAATTACTTATTATGATTAAATTTTATAAGAGTTATACGATTTTTAAGTTGGTTAAATATTTTTTTGTTGAAATTAATAAATTTATAAATGTGTTGAAATAAAGTTTGTTCATATATACATATAAAACTCTAAAAATTAAAAGTAAATAGTTTATTTTACAAAAATTTCCAACTTTGAATTAAAAAAAGGGTGTTAATGACTTTATTTTGAGTTCACGTCATGAACAAAATTGAGTAGTGAACAAATTTTATTTACCGATACCGATTATATACTATGCTCTTCAACTGAATTTGCTTGTATAAAATTCTGGGTCTGCTACCGCCTGTATTGCTATGCAAACTAGCAACTAATACAATTGTGAATGTTATGTTGTATTACTCAAGGCCGATCCTGGAAAGGAACAGGAAATTCAGCATCTACTTCTGTCTTTAATGATATATATTAAAAACTCTTGTTACTGTATGTGATAGCATGTATGAGGAAGTAATTGTAGTGTTTTACTTATTTATAGACGGGCAAAATCAACCCAACCCATGTTTGCTTAACCCGTGGAAGGTTAAAAAGATTGGGTTATTACTTGTTTGTTAACTTGATCCAACATGTTAAACTCGAAATGACTCATCTAACTATTGGGTCAACACGAGTCAAATTGTAATTTAACACAAACATATATACAAAAATCAAATTTGGTGAGATTGGAAATTATGTAAATCTTGAAGAACTTAAGCTAATAATTTTAAGACAATATATATATATAGTTTTAAGACAATATATATATTAAGCAAGTAGTATAGTAATAGTTCTCAAAGCTAACCCTTTTCTTCCTCTAAAAAAAGAGGAGGAAAAATGGCAGGATCTCATATTGCCCATGCTGCATACAAGGGTCCAAGTGTGGTGAAGGAAATACTGATTGGGATTGCACTTGGCATCGCCGCGGGAGGCTTGTGGAAGATGCACCACTGGAATAACCAGAGAAGAACCAAGGAATTTTATGATATGCTTGAGAAAGGTGAGATCAGTGTTGTGGTGGATGAAGAGTAGCGCATTTCCTCCAGTATGAAACCAGCAAGCATACTTGGTCTAAGATAGTAATGTAAAACAAAACTGCTAGAGTTCCTTGCTTTACTAGTAATCTTTGAATTTCCTACGATTGTCTTTAACTTGAGATATGTGATGTTTGGGAATTTTGTATCATACCATATGCTGGTGCTGTCGAGGAGATTTGCGTCTTGTTTGTTCAATGGTTGTTCAGTTTTTAGTCCTTTCAAGCTGGAAAATAGTGTAGATATGCCTGGAAATTTTGTGAATGGACTATATAGCTATGTGAACCGTGCCATTTTTGTGTGGCTTTATCAGTCCATGTTGGTGAGGACCAAAAAATTTATTTAATACTTGGTGTTAGACCTGGAATTTGGTTAGTGCGGAATTTAGCCCAACAACGTTATAATAACAATAACAAAGATAATACAAGTTAATAATAATGGTAATTAAAGCAGATAAAAAAAAAACAAAATTTGACGTGGTTCGGTTAAGCGACATACGTCTACAAGCGGAGAGAAGTAATTTATTATAACAATCGGCACACAAAAGAGAGTACAAAATTAGAGATGAAATTTTAATTATTCCAAAATATATTCCCAAGAGAATAATCTCGCAATAATTACTCACAAGGAAGAGGTTCACTCAAAGTGTTTCTCAATACTAACTTTATGGATTGCAATAAAACTCTCTATTACAAGAATACTTAAAGTGAGCTTCTAATCAAAACATGGGATGATTCAAATGAAGTAAGATAATCTATATTTATTTTTTGGCTCCAAGATTAGCCATAAACAAATTTAGGTCATGTCTTACATATGGAAAATGCACTTTTTAGTCTGTAGCAAGTTCTAAAAGTTGTCAGTCATATAATTAGGAAGTCGTGGGTGTTGAAGTTTGACAAAAATTATTCCACATCGGTTGGAAAGTGAGTTTGGGGGGAGGGATTTTTCTCCCTGTAAAAGAAGGCCTAATGTTTAGGATTTAAATACACCTCTAATTTGCGTTCTTATCTTCTTAAAGCATTTGTATCTTCTCTCTTTAGTATTATTTCACTTGTATTTTGAATTGGAATAAAATATTGGTTGTGTCTAAGGAGTAGGCAAAATTAGCCGAACCTCGTAAATTCTGGTGTTCCTTTAATTGTTGCTTTATTGTTTTATTTATTATTTAATGGCTGCCATAATATTTGTTATAGTAGTTGTGACTCATTCACACTATATACATTTGGCTTCCGCAACAATTGGTATCAGAGCCAATGTATTGTCTCGGTATGCTCTGTGGTTGCAGCGTAGTCTGATCTTCCACATCAGAAAAGATTTATCTTGGTAATTGAGTCAAGGTTCTGTCTTAGTATGCTCTGTGGTTGCACCTTAGTCTGATCTTCCACATCATAAAGGATATAATCTTGATTTGTCGTCAGCTATTAAATAATATTTGTGTCAAAGATGGGAGACAATAAACAAGAAGAATCTACATCAAGTGTTAGCAATACATCATCATTGGCATCTTCGCTTATGACAAGAATTGTGTCGAATGCGAAATTTGAGGTAGAAATTTTTGACGGGTCCGTACATTTTGGGATGTGGCAAGGCGAGGTTCTAGATGTCCTTTTTCAATAAGGGCTAGATCTGGCCATCGAAGAAAAGAGAAGACTGGAGAATTATCAACCGTGTTGCTTGCGGTACCATTCAATCCTACCTTGCTAGAGAGCAGAAATATCCATACACAAAGGAAACTTCTGCAAGTAAATTATGAAAAGCACTGGAGGATAAAGAAAAACAATCAAAATAAATTATACATGAAGAAGAGACTGTTTCACTTCACCTATGTTCCTGGTACCACGATGAATGAACATATCACCAGTTTCACTAAGTTGGTCACGGATTTGCAAAATATGGATACAACTTATGATGATGGTGACTTGGCCTTGATGTTGTTGGCGTCACTTCCTGATGAGTACGAGCACCTTGAAACTACTCTACTCCATGGAAATGACGAAGTTTCTCGCAGAGAAGTTTGTTTGGCTTTGTACAGCTATGAACAAAGAAAGCGAGAAAAACAGAATGGCGGAGAAAGAGAAGCACTGTTCGTAAGGGGTCGTCCTCAAAATCAAACTAGGACAAGGAAAGGAAGATCTAAGTCAAGATCTAAACCCAGCAAAGATGAATGCGCCTTTTGTCGAGAAAAGGGAAACTGGAAGAAATACTGTCCGAAGTTGAATAATAAGGCCCAACATAACAATGGAAAGGCCATTATGGATTCAAATGTATCTGATTGTGATGATTCGGATTTCTCATTAATTACAACGGAGCCGTCAATGTCATCAGACATATAGTTTATGGACTCGGCTTGTAGCTATCATATATGTCCCAACAGGGATTGGTTTGTGGACTTTCAAGAAGGAGAATATGGATTCGTCCACACAGCGGATAACAACCCTTTTACCTCATATGGAATTGGTTCAATACGATTAAGGAACCATGATGGAATGATCAGAACATTAACAGATGTTCGATATGTATCGGGTTTGAAGAAAAATCTCATCTCTGTGGGAGCCCTGGAATCAAAAGGGTTCAAAATTATTGCAGAAAATGGAGTGATGAGAGTATGCTCCGGTGTACTAGTGGTAATGAAGGCCAATCGGAAGAACAATAACATGTACCGTTATCTCGGCAGTACAGTTATTGGAACAGTGACAGTGATGTCCAGTGACAACAAAGAGGCAGAAGCAACCAGGCTATGACACATGCGCTTGGGACATGCTGGAGGAAAATCCTTGAAAACTCTATCAGATCAAGGATTGTTGAAAGGGGTAAAGGCTTGCAATTTGGAGTTTTGCGAGCATTGTGTCAAAGGGAAACAAACAAGGGTTAAATTTGGTACATCAATCCATAATACTAAAGGTATTTTGGATTATGTGCACTCTGATGTTTGGGGTCCTTCCAAAACACCTTCATTGGGTGGGAAGCACTATTTTGTAACCTTTGTTGATGATTTTTCTCGAAGAGTATGGATGTATACAATAAAGAGCAACAATGAAGTGCTGGGAATTTTTCTCAAATGAAAGACGATGGTGGAGAATCAAACAGGCAGGAGGATCAATTGTATTCGCACAGACAATGGAGGTGAATACAAAAATGATCATTTCAATAAGGTCTGTGAAAATGATGGCATCGTCCGACACTTCACTATCAGACATACACCACAATAGAATGGAGTGGTAGAACGCATGAACCGGACCTTGCTGGAGAAGGTACGGTGTATGTTGTCCATTGCTGGCTTGGTCAAAGAATTTTGGGCTAAGGCAATTACATATGCATGTCACCTCATTAATAGCTTACCATCTGCTGCTATTGATTGCAAGACACCATTTGAAAAATGGTATGGAAAGCATGCTATAGATTATGACTCTTTGCACGTGTTTGGCTCAACTGCATATCATTATGTGATAAAGTCAAAATTGGATCCAAGGGCAAAGAAAGCTATTTTTATGGGAATTACTTCTGGAGTCAAAGGATATCGCTTATGGTGTCCTATGACAAAGAAAGTAATATTCAGCAGGGATGTTACCTTCGATGAATCTGCTATGGTAAACAAGGTAACAAATGAAGATACCAAACGAGGTGATGGTCCTTCTAAGCAGGTGGAGTTTGAGGGAAAATTTATTTTTCCTACACAAGAAGCAGGGGAGGAAACAAATAAAGATTATCCTATGGAAGGAGAGCCAGTAGAGGAGATTCCAACTCAGTAATCTCAACAACTTGAATCAATAGCAACCAGCAGGCCAAAAAGGAAAATAACAAAACCTGTTCGTCTCATAGAGACAGTTGCTTGTGCAATCACAATTGTAGCTCATGATGTTCCTACCACTTATAAAGACGCAGTCCAAAGTTCAGAAGAAGATAAGTGGAGGATTGCCATGAATGATGAAATACAGTCCCTTCATCAGAATCATTCATGGAGATTGGCCAATCTCCCGAAGGGAAAGAAAGCAATTGGGTGCAAACGGGTATTTGCAAAGAAAGAAGGATTTCCTAACCAAGTAGATGTTCGCTACAAAGTAAGATTGGTGGCCAAAGAATATGCTCAAAAGGAGGGAATTGATTACAATGAAGTATTTTTTCCAGTAGTAAAACGTTCCTCCATTCGAATTATGTTGGCTGTGGCAACACAATTGGATTTGGAACTAGTTCAGATGGATGTAAAAACTGTGTTTTTACATGGAAACTTGGAGGAGGAAATCTACATGACTCAGCCAGAAGGATTCAAAGTTGCTGAAAAGGAAAATATGGTGTGCAAACTTGAAAAATCATTGTACGGATTGAAACAATCTTCTAGACAATGGTACAAGCGATTTGACAAGTTTGTGTTGCAGCAAGGGTACAAGAGAAGAAAATACGATCATTGTGTGTATTTGCGCAGGCTTAAAGATGGTTCTTTTATATATCTTCTCCTATATGTTGATGATATGTTGATAGCTTCCAAGAATTCGGAAGAAATTGGTAAGTTGAAGAATCAACTGAAGAAGGAGTTTGAGATGAAGGATTTGGGTGAGGCGAAGAAAATTCTTGGCTTGGAGATAATAAGAGATAGACGTTCAAAGAAACTCTGTTTATCTCAGAAAGAATATTTGAAGAGAGTACTACAACGTTTTCGCATAGATGACAAGACTAAGCCAGGTTAGTACTCCACTTGCTCCCCATTTTAAGCTAAGTACTACTATGTCGCCATTGGATGAAGCTGAATGAGAGTATATGTCAAAGGTACCATACGCAAATGCTGTTGGTAGCTTGATGTATGCAATGGTCCGTACGAGACCTGACATTTCACAAGCTGTTGGAGTTATTAGCAGATATATGCATAATCCGGGAAAGGAGCATTGGCAAGCTGTGAAGTGAATTCTGTGGTACATTCATAATATTGTAGATGTCGGGTTAACTTTTGAGCAGGAAGACAATCAGTCTATAGTTGGATATTGTGACTCAGATTTTGCGGGTCTCGATAAATGAAGATCAACTACTGGTTATGTGTTTACTTTTGCAAAGGCAACATTTTGTTGGAAGTCTACTTTACAGTCAACAGTTGCTTTGTCTACAATAGAGGCAGAGTACATGGCTATTACAGAGGCGGTAAAGGAGGCAATTTGGCTTCAAGGATTGCTAAAGGAGCTTGGTGTTGAACAAAAAGGTATCACAATTTTTTGTGATAGTCAAAGTGATATTCAATTAGCGAAGAACCAAGTTTATCATGCAAGGACGAAGCACATTGATGTTCGGTATCACTTCGTACGAGAAATCATAGAAGAAGGTGGAGTCACGGTGAAGAAAATTCATACTTCTCCGCTGATATGCTAACAAAGGTGGTGACCGCGATCAAGTTTCAACATTGTTTGGATTTGATCAACATTATTGAACACTGAAGATTGAAGATGAAGACACAACCAAAATTTGTTATAGAGAGAAAATTGAAGATGTGGAATTTTTGCCAAGGTGGATATTTGTTGAAGTTTGACAAAAATTATCCCACATCGGTTAGGAAGTGAGTTTGGGGGGGATTTTCCCCCTATAAAATAAGGTCTAATGTTTAGGATTTAAATACACCTCTCATTTGCCTTCTTATCTTCTTAAGGCATTTGTATCTTCTCTCTTTAGTATTATTTCACTTGTATTTTGGAGTGGAATAAAATATTGGTTGTGTCCTGAGGAGTAGACAAAATTAGCCGAACCTCGTAAATTTTGGTATTCCTTTTATTGTTGTTTTATTATTTTATTTATTATTTAGTGGCTGCCATAATTTTTGGTATAGTAGTTGTGACTCATTCACACTATATACATTTGGCTTCCGCAACAGTGAGTTTAAGTTGTGGAAACAATCTCGTGCTATATGTAATGAGCTGATGCTATATGTAATGTGCTGGTTGATTCCTGATCTCGCACATATCAGGATTCCATGTTGGTTAAGGCCAATCAATTTTCTTTTTAAAAAAGAATTAAATTGAAGATAAGTTTTCTCTATCTGCAATGATTAGCATTGTAGTTTGAATAATGCCCTTTTGGCTACATGACTTGCCACTAAACTAGACTTCCTTCTTCATCATTTAAATTACGATTTTCTGAATTTTTGAATGCTTCAATAGTATCAATAACACTGTTGAACACGAATGTAAGAGCATTACGTTAATGTTCGTGGAGTTGAATTTGTATGCGACAAGAAAAATTTGAATTTGTCATTAAAATTGTTTACTGTAAACAGTTAACTGATTTATGGAAGATAGGACTTACATCTTATATCGACATAAGAAGATATAAGAAGTACATCTCCCAACTGACAAAGATGTGATTTATAGAAGATAGGACTTACATCTACTTATCAGTTAAGATTGTTTACTGTAAACAGTTAACTGATTTATAGAAGACAAAATATCTTAAACCATCCCTAAATTTGGCTCAAATTATTAGTATTGTTTCCGAACTATATGTCTATATCTGGTCTTAATTATCCCTCTCAACTTGACTTTTTGAGAGCCATTACCCCCTAGACGCTGATCATGTGGCAAAAAGTGTGAGTGCACTCATATGACACGCGAATTTTTCTATCTATGGTGCTCTAGACTTTTATTTTATTTTTATATAGCTCTAAATTGTGGTGCTCTAGATTTCTCTTATACAGATTTTACCTAAAAAAATAAAAATACATAGTTTAAATAAATAGTCATTGCATCAAAAGAAGAAATAAAAAGAGTGTATAATTGCAAGAAATTACAAGTGCAATTTTACAATCTTTTTATTTCTTCTTTAGATACAATGACTATTTATTTTAACAATGTATTTTTTATAACTTTTAAAATGCCTTGACTATTTATTTCAATCGTATAAATCTTTATCTTCAGGTCAAAATTAAAAAAAGATTAACTAAAACTTTATTAGTTTTGGCCATATAAAAATACTTAACCTAAATAATGTAGTTATATTCAATTTTTATTTTTATTTTATTCGAAAAAAATTATATAAAAAAGTAATATTCCTAAAAAGTTAAATGAATATTTTATTTTATTTTTAAATACCACAGAAAAATTCACGTGGCAGGCGAGTGTACTCATACTTTCTGCCACATCAACGTCTAGGGGTAATGGTTCTGAGAAGGCCAAGTTGAGAGGATAATTAAAACATGGTATAATTTGGGGAGGGTAATAATAATCTACTACAGATTTAACTAGTTTATTCTTGTTATACTTCACCTATTGTGGGGATAATGTTCCTCCTTGTGTGTGATTAAGGCGTATTCACCATTTGGTCATATAAAAGCGTACGTGAATAATATCCATATCACGTCAGTAATTATTGTTGTAAACTCTGAAATTTCTTTCGAGAAGGGCCGGCTTGGCTCAGCGGTAAGCTTGTTTGCCGTGGTGTGTCAGATCGCGGGTTCGAATCAGCCTCTCTGCAAAGCAGGGGAAGGCTGCCTAGAGTATTCCCTTCCCCAGACACCCACGAAGTGGGTATTGAACTGGATCGGCCCCTCTCTGAAATTTCTTTCGACTCCTCATATCTGTTAGAAAGTCCTTTTTCAACTTTTGGTATTGGTCAAAATAGGACCATCTACACTTTTTGTTGGCAATATTTCAAAAGATTTTTGACAAATGACGTCATGCATGGAGGAGATGGACAATTGTCTAAGTTGTTACCATTTTCGTTTTTCTTTGGTTTTGGGTTGTTGAGGAATCCACAAAATACAAGGTGAAAGGAGCATAATTATAACTAAATAAAAAGTTCTCTAGCAGAGTGTTTATAGGAAAAAGCCTATCTACCCTTTTAGGGGTAGGGTAAGGCTGCATGCATATTACCTTTCTCAAACCCCCTAGTGGAAAACTATCCTCCCTAGATCTCACTTGTGGGAAACTACTGGGTTTTTTGTTATTGTTGTTATTGTATAAATAAATAAAACTAAAAAGGACAATTATGTCTTAATCCTAAACAAGTTCGGACCATTTATAATTCTATATGAATCCTCCCCATGCTTACCTTTGGGGAGTCCAGAACCTAAATATTACTATATTTTTTGACTCAAAATAGATAAATAGGTGGGGAAAAATTTAGTGACAAATACATAAAACACAGTTTTGAATCACATTTTACCTTAACATCTCAATGCGTTTCAAAACTGCGCTATATATAAAACTCGGTAAGAAACCACGTTTTCTATTTTTTTTCGTAAAACAAGATTCAGTCCCTTAAACCAAGATTCAGTCTCCTTTGCAATTAGCATTAAAACCACGTTTTCTGTTCTTTTTCGTAAACCAAGATTCAGTCCCATAAACCATTCTCTTTTGCAATTAGTAAAACGTGGTTCAAAACGGATGCTAAGGTAAATGTGATTCAAAATTGCGGTTTATATATTTTGGTTACTAAATTTTTTTCCTATCTATTTATGTATTTTGAGTCCGAAAATACAATATTTAGATTCCGGGCTCTACCTATGTGCTATGCACGTACTTAAGCTTGTCTCAAGCCGATGATACACGAAAATAATTTAAATGAATAAAATATAATCCCAAAAATAAATCTATAGCACACATTAATGTCATGCATCAGGTGGCCCAATGTTAATTATACATAGATGTAGCAACTAATTAGAAACGAAGGGCCAGGATTAGAAGTTCATTAATCAGAAAGAAGGGTCAAGATCTCGCCACGTCAGCAGGTGGTTAGTTTGTTACACATACCCAAAGCCAAGAGAGAGAAGGCAACGAATTTCCGGTAATTTCATACTCCCTCTCATTTCCTTCTCTCCTCTGTTCTCTCTCTTCTCTTCTCCTCTAATTCTTTTCTCTTCTATCTCTGCAGATTCTCAATGGCTATGGCGACTCTCATACTCATTTTTTTAGTTAATTCAGTTACTTTCCTTGTAATTGTTTTCAGTTTTCCATTAATAAAATCAGAAAATTGTCCCCAAAAGGTGTTGAGTTCGATTTCTATTTGCAATCAACTTTGGATCCTTATCTGGATCCTTACAATTGGTATCAGAGTCGCGATTCTGCGACTCGTGCTTAAGTAATGGCGGAAGGAACTTATTTGAAGTTGATGGACGACAAACTAGATAAACATGACGAACTATTGACAGATGTGTTGAGCGGTCAGGAGGAGGCTCGTAATACTCAAAATGGAATTCAAGGCACCTTGAAGTTGATTCTCGAGAGGCTGACAGCATTAGAAAGAGCTCCAGCTGGCCCAAACAATGGAGGAGGATTGTTACCTCTCCTAGTTATGGACAACAGGCAAAACAAACCTCAAAGTATGGCCATAACTTCTCCTAAATGGGAACTACCCACTTTGAAGGTCATGAACCCAAGGTATGGTTGCGTAAATGTGAAAGATATTTTAAGTTGCATAAAACTCAGGAAGATCAAAAAGTAGAAGTCGTTGCTCTCTATATGATTGGCCTAGCTGAGATGTGGTATCACTCCTTGTTGTTAAGCCAAGGGATATTGACTTGGGCTGAATTTAAGGAGGAATGATTAGTAGGTTTGGGGTAGTATTAGTTGAAGATGTGGTCGAAGAGTTTAATAAGCTATCACAGGAAGGGACTATGGATGAATTCCTAGGGAAATTTGAGGATCTCAAAGCTCAAATGCTGGTTCGTAATCCACAGCTGGATGAATCTCACTTTTATCCAGTTTTATAGGGGCTCTCAAGGAGGAAATCAAGTTTGGGGTCAAGTTGTTCAAGCCTACGACATTAAGGTTTGCCATTGGACAGGCTAGGTTACATGAAAGGGCTATCAAGGCTGCACAGAAGAAGGAGAAATCTAATGCTAAAAGTCTTCCCAAGATGAACACCACATCTAACACTAAAACTCTGCCACTGAATAAGACCATTGCATTTAGATTGAGCCCTGAGGTGTATGAGCACAGGAAGAACAACCACTTGTGCTACAAATCTAGAGAGAAGTATAACCCAAGCCACCAGTGCAAGGTAAAGCAGTTGAACTACCTCAAAGGTGAGGTGGAAGCTAAGCCTCAACTAGAGGAACCTGAGATAGCAGAAGTGTCAGTACCCTCTGAATTGATCATTGAAGGTGGAGTAGAGCAGGAAATTCAGGAGGCTATCTGTATGAATGCACTTTCAGGAAATAACCCTGGAGAAAATACCATATTGGTCAACTAGGCACCATAAAAAAGGTAAGGTGTACATAGGGATGAATGGCAACCTTAGGCATCAACTGATTGCCTCCTTCCATGACTCTCTTAGTGGGGGCATTCTGGTCAGCTGGGTACCATAAAAAGACTAGCTCAACTATTCACTTGACCCGGGATGAAACAGATGGTGATTGAGTATGTGTCTAGTGGTGATGTGTGCCACAAAAGTAAGGATGACAATGCAGCATACCCCGGGTTTCTACAACCACTCCATATTTCCAATCAAGCATGGAGCCACATTAGTATGGATTTCATAGAAGGTCTGCCCAAGTCCAAAAATAGAGAAGTGATACTGGTGGTGGTGGATAGGTTCACCAAATATGCTCACTTTATTGCCCTAAAACATCCTTATACAGCTACTACAGTACCTAAAGTGTTTTGGAAAAGAGTGCATAGTTGGCACTCCTAAGACTATAGTTAGTGATAGAGACAAAATTTTCCTATGCAACTTCTGGCAAGCCTTGTTCAAACTCCCGGGGACTCAATTGCATTACAGTACAGCATAGCACCCACAAAGTGATAGCCAAACTGAGAGGGTGAATAGATGTCTTGAAAATTACCTCAGGTGTATGACTGCTAGTCGACCTAACCAGTGGAAACAATGGTTATCTGCTTCTGAATGGTGGTACAATACTAATTTCCATACAAGCTTGCAATGCATCCCATTTGAAGCCTTGTATGGCTACATTCCTCCTCAATTATCTATTGGACCCCTGCTAGAAACTATTGTACCAGCAACTGAAGATGTTGTGATAAGGAGACAACAGATGCATCAATTACTGAATGATAATTTGAGCAAAGCTCAGGAAAGGGTGAAGTTCTTTGCTGACAATAGAAGAATTGATAGGGAGTTCCAGGTTGGTGACTTGGTTTATTTGAAGTTGCAGCTGTATAGACAAATATCCATTGCTTTACGAAAGAACCTCAAGCTGAGTTCCAAGTACTATGGTCCTTATAAGATCCTTGCTCGAATAGGTGTTGTAGCTTACAAGCTAGAATTACCCTCTACATCTAAAATTCATCCATTCTTTCACGTCTTCTTACTCAAGAAAAAGGTTGGTAATAGGGTAGTGGTGCAAACAGCCCTTCCAAGAACTGGTGAGGATGGTCAGTTTTTGGTTCGACCAATGGATATCCTTCAAAAGCAGCTAGTTAAGAAGAATAATGTAGCAGGTGTTAAGGTTCTAGTGCAATAGTCTAACCTTCCTCCTGAAGATGCAACTTGGGAGGATTACCAAGATTTGAAGACCAAATTTCCTGGGTTCGATTCCAATCCTTGAGGCCAAGGATTATTTGAAGGGGACGGGGTTGTCATGCATCAAGTGGCCCAATGTTAATTATACATAGATGTAGCAGATGGGATTCGAACTGGTTACAGCCTTGGTGATTGTGTTCAATTAATTAGAAACGAAGGACCAGGATTAGAAGTTCATTAATCAGAAAGAAAGGGTCAAGATCTCGCCATGTCGGCAAGTGGTTAGTTTGTTACAAATACCCAAAGTCAAGAGAGAGAAGGCAACGAATTTCTGGCAATTTCATTCTTCCTCTGATTTCCTTCTCTCATCTGTTCTCTTCTTTTCTCCTCTAATTCTCTTCTCTTCTATCTCTGCGGATTCTCAATGGCTATGGCGACTCTCATACTCATTTCTTTTAGTTAATTCAGTTACTTTCCTTGTAATTGTTTTCAATTTTCAATTAATAAAACCAGAAAATTGTCCCAAAAAGGTGTTGAGTTTGATTTCTATTTGCAATCAGCTTTGGATCCTTATCTGGATCCTTAGACTTAATCGGTATTATAAAAAGGATAAGTTCTAAAGAGAAAATCCAAAATATGTGTTGAAGAAGCTCAACACATTGTTGTACATCGAACGAATTGTGTCACCGGCGGGGGCATTTTAATGAGTCCTCGAAATTGGATGATGCCAAATAGGACTTCAAAAATAATCCTAACTAATATTTCGATTTTAAACAAAACATTATTAAGAAAGCAATTTATATTCTCATGGAATATATACATGTTTTGGGACGTAAGGATCCGAACCTCCGAATAGCGGGACCCGGCTAGATATGTTTGCAAGTGAGATAATTGTCTTTTTAACATAGCTGCATTTCTTTTTGGGAGGTGGTTGAATCTCCCTATTTTTGTTCAATTCTCAAGTCCCTAAAACTTACGAATCTTGTTTATGTAGTGGTGAAAAGGCCCTTTTAACTAGTGGTAAGACTAATGCCATGGTAATGCATAAGTCATCGGTTCAAATCCGATAAGGACCTTTGCGAAACTCCAACCTAATATTCATCATTTAGCAACAATTGTAGTATTTTTATTTGTATAAAAAAAAAATTAACTAACTGGATGCATAAGGATATAGGATGCAGCAACTTGCAATACATGGAACTCCACTGTGGTAAAATGAATCTAATTGAGTTGACCATGCTGAACAAGAATCCTAAATACTGAAATTTTCAAAATTTCAAATTTTCAGGAAGACATCATCTCTTTGTTCTGAAATCTGAATGCTGATCCTCACAAACTCTAGCTGAGCATTTGTACAGATTCTTTTACCCTCTGTATTCCAATAGCATCAGATGGGTAAAGAATGATGAGTTGAATAACCATTTGGATTTAAGTTTTGAAACATATTCTGGTTTGAACTTGGAAAGAGAAGTGATTTTTAACATACACTTGAAACATCAATCCAATGGTTAAGAGTATCGAGAGCCTTTCCTGATTGATGTGTGATACGGGCCACTGCTACTCCTTCAGCTAAGTTACCAACTCGTCGACTGACCAATAATGCTGCTGCGGCATTGAGTATCTGCATATACATTTACACACAGAGGTTGGCATAGTGTAAATAATGATCTCTAAACATGATTCAAGAATGGAGAATACAACATTTTTCTCATATTTATCCTTGGATATAGGACCTAAAAATATGTCAAAGCAGAACTTGGACTTTTGAGGCATGATGTGATCGGTGCACAATACCAAAAGAGTTAAAATTTTGTATACTGGCATTGTATCGAGTTTCTACATCTAGCATTACGACCTTTACCACAATGATGCTGTCCATAGAACTAGTTCATGGATTGGATTTTGCTTGACTGACTATGGTTCCATTGTGTGTGCTCGGGGTAGAAGTTTTGTATAAATGTATCGCCATGCTATTAAGTATTTTCATTTAAGTTCTTTTCTTTTTAAGAGGCGGAATAGAATAACCTCCTGCCAAGAGGCCAAGGTTGCCTCAACACTCTTCCACTTATTAAAAGGAAGTACAACTTGATTGTTGGGGGGAATCAACGGGGAGGAAAAATAAGGTTAAGTTGACCCGTCTGATATGATAACCTGGAAAATGAATAACAACTGCTATATCCAGTTGAATTGCAATGATACCATAAAAATTCTTCACTGCGTCAATTTACGTAACTTAAATCCATACCAAAAACAAATAACAGCTAATCATGGTAATTTCAAACAAGAAGCACTTGTACCATTAGAGGCATATGCTTGTTGTAATAGAGAGCATCTCAAAAAGATATGCCGTTATTCAGAGTAAACAAACATAAGAGTCTGCCCATTAACTTTGACGTCCTAAATTCAAGCCACTAACCATTGCTACAACTGTAAAGGATATTCTGCACTAAATCTTTTGTTGGCTAGGATAAAGCAAAAACTATGCACGAGGCTGCTTAACAATTAAACACTCAATGAATATCATCTAGAGTACATCAACAGAATTTTTCTTCAGTAACTTCACCATAATCCAAGAAGTATATTCTTGTGCCATCTACCAGCTGATGATGAGTGGTGACATATATCACAAGTCTTAACAAATGTTGCTATGTCCTAAGATTGCGCTCCAGATATAGCATATGACAATAAGAGATATAATTCATAGTGACACAAATGACGATTAAGGAAAACAGACTTAGAGCATGAATCGATCCGAGAACAATGACTTACCAATGCATCTGCCATTGGCCCCGTTTCACCTGAAAGCACACGCCTTAGTACCTCAGCATTATGCTCTGGCCCTCCTCCGCGGAGGTCCCCTAATGTGCAGCGAGGTATACCAAAATCGACTGCAATAACATTCGTGAACTTTTAGCTATTGAATTTGACACTGAGTAATCTAGAGTCAACACGCCACAACTGATGCAGATTGCTCGTGTGCCTAGGAACCCTCATTTTCTTTTGCACTGCAATCAGTACTAACAGCACAAGCAATCAAGCGGGCATGTGTGCAAAAGCCACAGAGAGTGCAACTTCAATGGATCATATCTTTGCATTAATCAAGTCTACTCCAACTAATTTTGGTATGGACTGAAGTCTGGATGGTGTAATAAAGAAATGCTCTATATTATCTTGCATAAATTGTGGTAATGAATTACCATCTTGTTAAACAATGATTCTGCAAATTATGTTCATTCTGAAACTTGAATTAGCAGGTGTACACACAGTATACAGTCTCCGAACAAACAAAACAAATTAGTACGAAGAATTTGAGAATTTGCAACCAGATCTCTAGCAAACATTAATTTGAATAAGAACTGCACAATACACTAGAAGCCAAGAAGAAAGATTCTTACGTGGGTCAAAAGAGAATTTCTCTATCTTTTCAGGTGTAACATCAAGGACTACTCCCGGTCCTGTCCATTCCAATTGCGTGATTCATAAAACCAACTGAAAACTTAAACATTTAATACAACAGAGAAAATCTTACCAAGAGGACTCATTTCATCTAAACCTTCAGAATGGACAACTAACGCTCTTTTCATGCCATAACTTTGTAGTGCTTTGGCCATCTTGCTGACCTACAGAAAACAGACAATTTACTTAAACTTGATAGGTTCAACCTTTAAGGTTTTTGCTACCGGAACCATCACACTTTTGACACCATAGGCTCCAGCATGTAATATTTGTTGAAATTTCAGTGACTTCTCACATATATATTATTACCGTATAAAATCATACCACAGAAAGTATAAACACAGTCAGTCAGTTTTTTCTTTAGTTCAAGGACGAAAGCTTACAATATCTTCTTTGTAAACTCCAACAACAGCAAAAGGTACCCAAGCAGGGTTCAGAAGAGGACCTAGGATATTAAATATCGTCTTCACTCGAAGCTTCCTCCTCACAGGTGTGACAATCTTCATTGCTGGATGGTAGTATGGGGACATCATGAAACCTATCCCAACTTCTTCCACGCATTTCTTGACCCCCTATTTCCATAACCAGATATAACTATTAGGCCCTTGACAAAACCAAGTCAAACTTTTCTTTCTAATTAGGATAGCGCATGAAACTATCATAAAGCTACTCAGCTTGAAATCCTCAAATATCCTTAAAACTCAAAGTGTCACATAAACCAGGCAACACATACATAGTCTAAAAGCATAGTGGTAACGAATACTCTCCTCAGTTCCTTTAAAGATTCATATTTAAAGTGTACTACGTATTTAATAAAGTGAATCACTTTGCACTCGTAGGAATAAATTGTGTTCACATCAAACCAATTAATACAAGACGTAAGTGTGTATATAAACTTTTAATGGTTAAGTATTATGTATTCTCGCTTTAATTTGTAACTTGTAGGTTTATATTGTTTGGTTGGTGCAAAGAGTAGGCGCGAAAAAGTATTTTCATGCACTCACATCAGGCTTCAACTCAATGGTCACTCCAAGGGCTTCCAAAACATCAGCACTTCCACAAGCAGAAGAACTTGACCTATTTCCTTGCTGCATAATATAGAATAGCCTTAAGGGCTCATTACAAGTAAAATCCAAGATATAATTTAACTCCCAAGTAAGGTTAATCCAACCTTAGCAACTTTAGCACCACAAGCTGCAGCAAGGATAGCTGCTCCAGTTGAGATATTCACCGTGTTGGCGCCATCTCCTCCGGTTCCAACTATGTCAACCGCATCATTTAATCCTTCAACCTTTCTACAACATTTGATCATCGATCTTGCCAGTCCTACAACCTACATTTGTGTAAATTTACGCATCCAAAAGTTGAAAAGAAAATATACTCATTAAAAGGGGGAATAGAATAATATTGAAAAATCATACTTCTTGAAAGGTTTCGCCTTTGGCTCTTAATAGAACAAGGAATGCGCTAATAAGAGCTTCACTGCCATCTTCTAGCAAGAAATCAAGCGACGCCTCAGCTTCTGCTTCATTCAAGTCCTTTCGATTCAACAAGCACTCAATCAACTGCAAAAGTAAAACCAAAAAACGTAGAAATGAACAATTTAATTGAGCATTCAGCAACTCCTATGAAGCATTAAAAATTAGTACTCATGGAAAATCAAACAGGGAGCATATTACAGTAATGGTGTTTTGCAAACCTCCTTAGATGATGAAATGGGAAGGTGCAGCGGAGGAGGAGGAGGGCGAGGCAAATCAGTAGCTAGAGAATTCAATTTCCTCCTTGCTGAACCATTAAACAGATACTTTTTAGTTTCAAAATGGGAAATTTGGCCCCTACAGTGAGTGAATGTGAAGGGGGTGAGTCCAAACACCGCCATTGCAACCACATTCTTTGTTTGGAAATGAGAGTCAGTTTATTACGTGCCCACTAGCCTTTCATTCGGATTTGATATTCAAAATCTGAACAAATTCATTCAATTTTGGGATTTTGGGTTTAGTATTTCGGATTGAATGGAATTTTGGAGGGATAATGTATAAATATATTTTGATTGTGGATTCTTTATATCTTAATCCAAGTTATTACTTTGACACAAAAATTTAGCTATATTGATACCTTAGTACTTTCATAATTGTATAAATATTAATTTTTATTAATGTATTACCTCTTTTAAAAAGAAAAAAAAAAAAAAAATATATATATATATATATATATATATATATATATATATATATATATATATATTAGTTTACAATTTTGAGGCATAATAGTATCCGAAATCCGATCCTATCTTTAAAATTCTATCTGGCCTGATGTAATTTGGATTGAATTCCAATTGCATTTTCCAGATTTCAAAATCTAAAATGTACTAAATCCCATCTGATATGATCCGCTCACAGCCCTAGCCGACACTGGTCTAAGCCATAAATGCAGTTGGAGAAAGATACTACGTAATTCAATTCCCTTCCAACTACCAAAAAGGTAGAACTATATACTGCTGCTAATGGTTGCTCAAAGGTTTAAAGTTTAATTAATGTGCTAGAACACTTATTCTTATTGTATGGGGTCGAATTGAACATAATTAATGAAAGTCGAGTACGCCTACTTTCACGGTCATAAATGTCAAATGTATCTTTCCTCACGCCCATATGGCATAAGATGATACGCCTTTAACAACGAAGGTGTAATGTTGACTCGCCCACATGGGTGCTCTGCCCCTTCCACCCCTTTATATTTTGGAGACGTTGGTAGCCCATAAATGAATTATATTTTGACGAGGGAACCCTTCTTCTATATAAAGAAGGGTTTTCCTTATTGTAAGGGCAAGTGTTATCTATCTATACTTAAAAGCCAAAGACAAAGGCTTATAATTAAGCCAAGTGTCACAACCAATAATAGACAAGTGGCTAATTAGGACAAGGTTCCTAAATTATAGGAAGTTAAAAAAAATAAACAATTTACCTGGTACATAAATTAAAAGAAATAAATAAATTTTATTTTTTAATTATAAAAGAAAAAGTAACTGCTAAATGCAACTATAATCTCAAGGAAAAGTAACGACTTTTATATTTTAATTATAAAAAGACAGAAATAATAGAAGAAAAAGTAACGGCACATTGATTGTTTGTAAACAATTGTAATTGGAACGGTTGACCTTTTTTGACGCCATGATTACTCCCCTCTTTAATATTTTAGGATTAGGATTAAAACTGTATTTTACTTTACCTAAATTTATGATACAAAACCACCAAAGAGTAAACCCACTTTCCCACGATTTTGTTCCCTAAAACTGCTATTTCCACGTTTATTTTCAATTTCAAACTGTTAAATACTCTCAATATATATATCTTCTATAACTACATATTCTTCAATGTTAATGTTCATTGTTATCTAACGAGTTTTAGAAAAGTTTCTTCCAATGCAAAACATGTCACGTTGATTTTATCAAAGATATAACAATATCGAAGATGCAATGAAAATTAAAAATTTGTGTTGTACGATTGTGGGAAGTACCTGATCGTTTTAATCCAGGCACTGGTTGTTCGATTGAAATGGTTTTACAAGATAATAAGGTATTTTATTTGTTTTTAACATTGAAAATTCAGCTTCAATGACGATAATTAATATTTGTAATCTCTTAACCTGTACAATATTATATTTTCAAGCCTTCAGCAGTAGGTTCAAAAATTAAAATTAAATTTCAAGTTGCTGTGTTGATGCCATGGTGATCGCTTAATATATATGGAGAAATTGAATTTATGTATAGTTATTTCTTTTTTAATCTGTTTACATTGGTATAATTCACTCATAATTATGCAAGCCGATTAATAAATATAAATTACACATGATGCCAGTTGTTAATATGTGCTAAAACTATAAAGTAGTATCCACATATTAGTTAGTGTATAAATTAGTATGAGTCAACATTTGTAATCTCTTTTAATGCAAAAATTTATATTTACTTTTGTAGGGCGATCGGATAAGTGCTTCTATTGGCAAGTCAGTTATGCATCTTTTCAAAACACAAATTACTGAGCTGCGATTATATAACATGGCAAATTTTATCGTATGTCATAATAAGGAGAAGTTCAACAGCACGAAACACACGTTGAGGCTGACTTTCACTCAACGGACAAGTTTTTCGGAAACGACAGACCCACTATTTCCAATGATTATCTTTGATTTACGACCATATGATGAATTAACAAATAAGGTTGACGTGAACGAGACTGAATTATTTGGTAATATCACTTTTAATTTTCTTTTGTAATTAAACATTTATGTACTGTTTATTTAACATTTTTTATCCTTCATATGTCATTGGAGAAATCGTCGACTTTAGTGAGGTAAAAATGCAAAACCAAGGTGGAATTGTTAGGAAGTTTATGGATGTTGAACTAGAAGATGACAAGTAAGAAAAAATTTGCACGTTCTACTTTAGTATTGATTTGTTAATTACATATGGTACTATTTCATTTGTATTTGTATTTCACAGGAGGAATAAATTATCTGCTACATTTTGGGGAGAATTTGTCGACGCAGTTGTACCTCATCTTTTAAGTGCTACCAAGGAGCCAATTATTGTTGTTATGCAACTCATAAAAGCACATAAATATCAAGGTAAAATGCAATTACTAATTTTAACTTTACATCATTACAGTTAAGCATTATATCATACACACACGTTGTTTTGTAGATTCATATTCAGTGCGCAATACATGGAATACATCAAAGTTGTGGATTAATTCAAGTTTACCTCAATCGGATGAATTTAAAAAGCGGTTGAACAAATACACATATACATTAATTTTTTTATGTTCCAATTCTTATACATTTAATTAATATTTTTTAACTACCCATGTATATGTTTTATTGATTGATAAAAATAGATTGCACCCCGGGGAGAAACACTGGGCCTGATAAAGCCCTTTTCTAGAAGGTCTTGCAACTGATCTTTTAACTCCTTTAACTCCGGTGGGGCCATACGATAGGGTGGAATAGAGATGAGCTGAGTGCCCGGTGCCAGATCAATACAGAAATCAATATCCCTGTCGGGTGGCATGCCCGACAAGTCTGAAGGGAAAACCTTGAGAAACTCCCGTACAATAGGAACTGAACCAATAGAATGAATTTCCGCGCTGGAATCACGGACATATGCCAAATAAGCTAGACACCCCTTCTCGACCATGCGTCAAGCCTTAACATATAAAATAACATTGCGAACGGAGTGGCCTGAGGTCCCTCTACAAACACAAAAATGTTGTAACAGGGAAACTACTCAAAACAAAATTAATCAACTCATTTTACAATAACTCTTTATGTATTAGATCACTAAATCTCACTCTAATAAAAATATTTTCATAATCTCTTTAAATTATTATTTTCTATAAAAAAAACCGCGCATCGCGCGGGTACTATACTAGTTTCATTAATAATACAACTTCCCACTATCTCTCTCTATCATTCTCTCTCTATTACTTATTTCTCTCTTGATCTCCCCAGTGATTTTCATTGATAATCCGCATAATCTCGCTGCAATCTCATCAGGATAAATAACACACAAATCGTAGCTCTGTCTTCGGGATTTATTATAGTTGATTACGATTTACCCCCTCATAACTTTCGATTGTCCCTAACTTATAAAGCAATCGATAGCTTTTAAGTCAAACAATTTGGAACCGTCTGTGGGGATTTCGAGAATTAAACCTATAGTATACACCTGAAGGACCAGATAACTACATCATCTATCTCCCACGAAAACCCCGAAATGGCCGAAAATAATACCAGGTCCAAAGCTATAATGGAAGTCACCACCAACCTCCTGAGCTCCCTGAACGAGGTCGGTGGTAGCGCTACCATCAACACCACCCCTAATACCGCGCCAGAGACAGAAGCTTCACCTTCCCCACTGGGAACCTTGTGACCTTGCAGGACAAAGAAGCTTCCATATCCGCTGCAAAAGAAGCAACCCCAGCGGTCAGAAAGTTATTGGAAGAATGATTGACAAGCACCCTGAGCGGCTTAGTGGAAAAATCATCACAAAGTCACGGAAATGCAGCACCAACGACGAGTATCGTCGCCACAGCGGACGAGCAAGAGGAAACACAAACCAACAACCAACCCGTCGAAACATAAATGCATGATGACACACTAGCGTCCATTCTGAAAAAAATGGAAGAAATGGAGAACAAAAACAAGGCCCTCCGCGACCAAATGAAGGAGCATCAGGATAGGGTCGACAAAATCCCCGAAGCGCCCAAACTGCTACCCAAATGCGCGATGTCGGGAGGTTCGTAGAACAACCCTACTCCGAGGAAGCCGTCCCTTACACCATCCCGAAAACTTTCAAGATGCCTCCTTATATGAGGGTGTACGATGAGACAACTGACCCCGAAGATCATCTCATCCATTACGTCACCGCAGTGATAGGTAATGACCTGTCTATGGAACAGGTATCATTTGTGGTGTTGAAGAAGTTCGGCGAGACGCTGACCGGAGGAGCCCTGACATGGTACTCTCAACTGCCTGCTAAAGCAATCTTAACCTTCAAAGTAATGGCAGAAAAATTCGTTAATGCGCACGCCGGCGCGAAGAAGGCAGAGGCGCGGGTGTACGACATCTTCGCCGTCAGACTAACCACGGTCGAGGGCCTCAGGGACTTCCTCGCTAGATTCAACAGGGTGAGGATGAGCCTGCCAAACGTGTTGGAGGGCATGGCGGTAGCCGCCTTTCAAAACGGACTCAGCAGAGACGGTTCCAGAGCAACCAAGAAACTACTAAGCCGACTCATGAAATATCCTCCCACAACTCGGGACGAGATCCATAACGCCTACTGCGCCGAGGTACGATCAGACGAAGATGACCTCAATGGGCCGACCCGACGACTAACAACTATACACTCAGACACAAGGAAAGATCGACGTCATGGGGGACATCGAGAACTCCCCCCTCGCCCTAGTAAAGAACGGCATCAACCTTATATGAGGTCTCCTCATTCGCCCCCTTGTCATGCAGATGCACTACAACGACATCTCGCCCCGCTTACAAACGAAAGAGGTACGCCCCATTTACTTTCATCACATAATTTTTGTGTCTCCCCTTCAGAGATAGTGTACGCACAGGAAAAGCTTGGCACCAAGGTACAGTGGCCTCAGAAAATGAAATCCGACCCCGTCACGAGGAAATCAAACGTCTTGTTCGAATTCCACCAAGAGCGGGGGCACAGGACCGAAGATTGCATAGGTCTACGACAGGAAGTCATCGGGATGCTAAACCAAGGATACCTAAAGGAGCTGCTCAACGACAAAGGAAAAGCCAATTTCGCACGCGGGCGAGAATAGTCCCGCGGACCACCAGATCCACCCTCCTCGACATGGACAGTAAACATGATTGTTGGAGACGGTGCCGACGTTGCTATCAACCATGTCAAATTCGCCAACACACACAGACTAAAGCGAACCATCTCCCATGAATGGTACGATGACCTCGAAGGGAGTATCACCTTCGATAAGTCTGACGCCGACGGTTTGTGTTTTCCCCATTATGACATTTAGTTATCACTTTACGTATTATTGATACGGACATCAGGAGAGTCATGATCGATGATGGAAGTGGCGCCTGCATCATCCATCCGAGAGTCCTTTCACAGATGGGACTCAAGGATAGGATAACACCCCGTTGTATAACTCTAACTGGTTTCAACAATGCAGTGGAACGTACATCAGGAGAAGTGACTTTGCCCGTCCTTGCAGGTGGGGTCACATTGGAGACAACTTTCCACGTAATGGACCAGGAAATGATGTACAATGTTATCATCGGACGCCCATGGATATATGCCATGTGAGCGGTCCCCTCAAGTTTATACCAAGTGGTCAAGTTCCCTACCCCATGGGGGATATTCAGCATCAAAGGAGAGACACGCACAGCGCAAGAGTGTTACAAGATAACACAAGATTGCGCCCACACCTGACAACTGAACGAGGCAAGCGCAGAAGCATAGCAATCAGCCATGTGGGGGACCAAAACGGACCCGACGACCGATACCATCAGTGACCCAGACATTGTGGAAGCCTGCAAGGCCACGATCGAGGATCTCGATCCGGTTCAACTGGATCGCTACAACCCCGAAAAGAAAGCATACATCGGCCACAGGCTCACCAACCTAGGTAAGTACCATGAATTTTTGACTGACCATATAGACACATTTGATTTTTCCCATGCAAACATACCAGGAATCTCGCCAGACATCGCTACCCACAAACTCATCGTCGACCCGTTACATCCATCGGTACGGTAGATCAAAAGAAAGTTCAATACTATGATCAACGAGGCAGTCCGCGAAGAAGTGGACAAGTTACTCACCAACGACTCTATTAGAGAGTCAAAATACCCGCAGTGGGTCTCCAATGTAGTGATGGTCAAAAAGAAGAACGGAAAATGGAGAATGTGTGTGGATTTCACCGACCTGAACAAGGCATGCCCCAAGGACTCCTTCCCCCTCCCGTACATCGACCAACTGATCGACACAACTACCGGACATGAACTACTAAGCTTTTTGGATGCATATTCCAATTATAGCAAAATCTTAATGGCCGAAGAAGATCAAGAAAAAACCACGTTCATCATACACCAGGGTACCTACTGCTACAAGGTGATGCCCTTTGGGCTCAAAAACGTAGGGGCCATAATCAAAGATTGGTCACTAAGATGTTCAAGGAACAGATCGGCAAAACCATGGAGGTTTACATCGACGACATGCTAGTGAAGTCTGCCAGAAAGGAAGATCACATCAACCACTTGCGGGAGGCCTTCGAAATACTGAATAGGTATGAGATGAAACTGAATCCCGAGAAATGTGCCTTTGGCGTGGCATCAGGAAAGTTTTTAGGATTTCTCGTATCCCAAAGAGGCATCAAAGTCAACCCTGACCAAATCAAAGCGATCGCTTCAATACCCGAAATGCTCAACAGCAAGAAACAAGTCCAGAAATTAACAGGTCGGATAGCCGCCCTCTCCCGTTTCATCTCTTGATCCTCGGACAGGTGCCACAAATTCTTCAGCGTCCTGAGGAAAGACAACGGATTCCACATGAACGACAAATGTGTCAAAGCCCTACAAGAGCTAAAAGCGTATCTATCATCACCACCACTATTGTCAAAAGCGGAACCAGGTGAGCCTTTACTAACATACCTGGCCGTATCGGAAGTCGCAGTCAGTGCAGTGTTGGTTCGTGAAGAAAGAGGTATGCAATCACCTATCTATTACATTAGTAAAACCCTAGTAGACGCTGAAACATGATGCCCACACCTCGCAAAATTGGCTCTGGCACTGGTCACAACTTCGAGGAAGCTGAGACCCTATTTCCAATGCCATCCCATCAAAGTGGTGACCTTTTTTCCTCTGAGGAGCATTTTGCACAAGCCCGAACTATCGTGACGGCTCGCCAAATGGGCCGTAGAGCTCAGTGAGCATGATATCACATATATTCCAAGAACCTCCATCAAGTCGCAATTCCTCGCTGACTTTGTTGCCGATTTCAGCGTCAAAATATCGCTAGAGGCGAAAAAGGAAGCCCCATATGCCGCCTCACGCACCAACCCCTGGAATCTCTACACCAATGTGGCCACAAATGCCTCGAGATCCGAACTGGGACTTGTCCTTGAAGTCCCTACGGGCGAAACCATTCGCCAGTCCATAAGATGCCCCGAGATGACTAACAACGAGGCAGAATATGAAGCCGTCATTGCAGGTATAAAGTTAGACGTCTTGTATGGAGCCCGCCGACTCGTCCTGCACTGTGACTCACAACTCATGGTAAACCAAGTCACCGAGACTTATCAGATCAAGGAATAAAGGTTGCAGAAATATCAAGCGGAAATCCACAAGCTGATGGCACAGCTCGACGAGTGTCGTTTCGAACAAATTCCTAGAGCGCGTAATGCCGAAGCAGACGGCCAGGCCAAGCTGGCTGCAGTCACCACAAGCCTAAACAAAGAAAGCATTGCCACCCTCCTTCACTCAGCAATCGACCATACTGAGGTATTCTCCCTACATCTAACTTAGGACTGGCGCAACCAATTTGTATCATATTTGCAGGACGAAACTTTACTGCCCGACAAAAAGGAAGCAAAAAAGCTTCGCATGTAGGCAGCAAGGTACTGCATGATAAACAATGACCTCTATAGGACTTTTGGAGGACCCATGGCCAAGTGCCTAGGCCCCAACCAGACAACGCCGGTACTGGGGGAAGTTCACGAAGGCCATTATAACACTCACACAGGCAATCGAGCACTCATGTGATGCCTGGTACGGGCTGGATACTACTGGCCCACCATGAAAAAAGATGTGACAGAGTACGTCCGCTAGCGCGAGAAGTGTCAAAAGTTCGCCCCTTTGATACACCAACCAGGAGAACCCCTCCATTCAGTCACTTCGCCATAGCCCTTCATCAAGTGGGGAATGGATATAATCGGACAACTACCCGCCGGACGAGGAAAGGTACGCTTTTATTAGTTTTAACTTACTATTTATCCAAGTGGGTGGAAGCAGGTGCCTACGCCCAGATTCGCGAGCAAGAGGTCATCGCCTTCATCTGGAAAAATATCATATGTCGCTTCGGCATCCCCAAATAAATCACCTGCGACAATGGACGACAGTTCATAGGGCAGAAAATAACTGACTTCTTCGACAAATGGCATATCAAAAGAATACTCTCAATGCCATATCATCATGCCGCCAACGGTCAAGCAGAGTTATCCAACAAAACCATATTGAATATATTAAAAAAGAAGCTCGAAAACGCCAAAGGACTATGGCCCGAGTTATTGCCAGAAGTGCTATGGGCACACAGGACTACCCCTAAATCCTTCACAGGAGAAACACCTTACTCGCTAGTCTACGGAACTGATGTCGTCATACCAGTTGAAGTCGGTGAGCCAAGTCTCAGGTACTCACGTACAAGCGGAGAGGAGAATGACATGAATCGACTCCAAGACCTCGATGAAGCCGAAGAAAGAAGAGAAATGGCCTACATTAGGTTGGTGGCCCAAAAACAGCAGATCGAAAGATACTACAACAGGAGAGCGAAAATTCGACCGCTCAAAGTAGGCGACTACGTGCTAAAAGCCAAGACACTAGCATCCAAAGATCCCAACGAAGGAAAGTTGGGAACCAATTGGGACGGACCCTACAAAATCACCACAACAGCGGACAAGGGTTCTTTCCGACTAGAAACCATGGACGGGAAAATGCTCCAAAATAACTGGAACATCTCCTACCTCAAGTATTTCCATTTCTAGAAAGAGTATCCCCCGAGTCGTACTCTTTTTCCCTCATCCGAGTTTTGTCCCAATTGGGTTTTCTCGGGGAGCTTTTTAAAGAGGCGACAAAGGAGATGCTCGAAAATGCTTAGGAGGCTAATCTGATACACCAAGCCTACCGACAGTCGGTACGAATGGCATATCACGGGGACTAAGGCTACGGCCATCTCCAATGTATGAAAGGCCACGGCCATCTCCAATGTATGAAAGGCTAAGGCCACTAATAGCGTATGAGAAGGCTACGGCCATCTCCCAAGAATGAAAGGCTACGGTCATCCATAAACGCAAAAGGCTAAGGCCACTAATAGCGTATGAAGAGGCTACGGCCATCCATAAACGCAAAAGGCTAAGATCGTTAATAAGAAATAAAGAGGCTATGGCCACCCACAAAAACATAAAAGGCTAAGGCCACTAATAGCGTATGAAGAAGCTATGGCCATCTCCCATGAATGGAAGGCTACGGCCGTCCATAAACGCAATAGGCTAAGATTGTTAATAAGAAATAAAGAGGCTACGGCCACCCATAAAAACGTAAAAGGCTAAGGCCACTAATAGCGTATGAAGAAGCCACGTCCATATCCCATGAATGGAAGGCTACGACCATCCATAAACACAAGAGGCTAAGGCCGCTAAAAAAAAGAATAAAGAGGCTACGGCCACCCCTGAACGCGTAAATGGCCAAGGCCAATGTCGAAACAACCAACTCAACTCAACCCGATATGATCGGAGCCAAGGGAAAGACAATATCCGCTTCAAAACAACAAGCAGCTGGGACCAGAGTTGATTCAACCTAACTACGACAAGTTAACTCAATAAAAGTCGATACCATACAGTGAGTACGCAAGACGAAAATTGCAAAAGAAGACGTAAACACAATAATACGCACATATTACTACAAATCATTTACAAATTGCGACGTCTCTTCAATTACAAAATTAGAATAAGAATTTAACCTAACTACCCTGGTCTTCTCCACCCCCCGCTGCACTAGCCGTGCCGTCACCACGGTCATCACCTCCCTCAGTCCGGAACAGCAAAGAAAATCCAGGACCCGATGCCCAGATGATTCACATCCGCAAAGGTATATTCCGCCGGGTCCAGGGAATCAGGGTTGTACACACAAGCTTCTCGTGCAACCCTAACCAAGCGACGCTGGTCTTCGACCTCCACCTCGGTGGCCCTGCCGACGGCCCGTAGTTCCTTAAATACTGTCCGCCTTGCCTCGGCGTACACCCACATGTCGTGCACTTCACGGGATACATTGTCGATAGGACCGACCGCCGTCACCTACTGAGGAGCATCCACCTTAGTCGTTTTGGCCCCAAGTTCGGCAGTTAAGACGTCAACTCTAGCATGAAACTCAGCTGCCTCTGCCATCGTCATGCGGCCTATTTCCAACTCTTCCTCCTTCTGTCGAAAGAGATTCTCCAGCTCAGTGTTTCCAGCCGCAGCAACCATTAAGTTTGCATCTACCTTTTCAAACTGGGTTGTGCGCTCCCGCAGTTGACCCTCCGCTTGCTCCAGCCCCTCGCGGAAAACTTGAAATTGTGGGTCCCGGGTATAAAGGTCTGCCAGCGTCTTATGCTTGCCTTGGACCTCTCTGTACTTCTTCATCGCCTTTCTAAGGGCGGCGCTCTTTTTCCGATCACGCCGGCCTCGCTCCACTTCTAAAATGAGGGTTTGAAAGAAAAAGAGAGAAGGAACAAAATCCAAATCAGCACAAGACTCAAGGCTTATAGTAAAACAACGAGAAACAACAATAGATTTTACCTACAAAGCAGCACCAGCAACTCGACGGGACAAGTCCCTGTCGCTTACATCCTTTAGGGATTCGGTCTCGGCAGCCGCGCACAGTAAGGTCATGTCCGCCGCGGCCTGCTCACTCTCTAGCAAGAGATTATATCCCGTAGGGATCATAAGTCGATGATTAGGCCCCGTCGTCGCCATGTCCACCCGAGCGTAATCTTCTCGCGGCACGTCTGCAGATGCAAGAACTCGTTTAGAAGCTGCTCCTCCCTCGCCAGCAGCCAACTCAGCGACAGCCAGCGTACTACCTCCTTCGACTTGAGGGGAAGCAGTATCGCCTGCAACTTCCCTCAGAAGGGCCGCCCTCTCTGGCCGAATAGCATCACCCATAAAGACCGGCCTTGATTCAGGACGGCGAGTAACCGCTTTCATGCATTCCACGGCCACGCCTTTGCTGAGAAGTAATCGGCGCCTTTTTCGCTTCGGCGGCTCGTTGCCTTCAGAAGCCTCCTCTTCGACAGAAGGAGATGGAGGCGAGGGGCCCTCCCCAATCGTCGGTTAAATTACTGACTCAACTATGGGACGAGTGGTCTCAGAAGCATCCTCAAAAGAGGGCTCCCGAATCGCGACCTCGCCCTCAGAGCGAACAGCATCAAAAGTATCCTCACTAGATACCTCCACATCCGCGTGCTCGCCCTCAGGTCGAGTTACCTCAGGAACGTCCCCACTTACACATTCCTGAACTACATGCTCGAAATCAGAGTCCGCCAATGAGGAAGCAGCAGCTCGACGTCTTCTCCTCCGTGGTACACTACGGGCTGCCAACACATTAACCAAGGGAAAGGTACATCAGAAAATGCGGCACCAAAGAACATGGTATCCAAACCAAAAACTAGTGCAATACCTGGAAGGCCAAATCTCGTGGTAAACGCCACCCACGTCCTACATTCTTCGACGAACGGAATTAACCGCCCCACCCACGCTCTAATGTCCGGCACGGACCGGGGCATGTGCGCCCGTGCTGCAGATACAAAAAATATAAAAGGTTACAACGGTCGAGCAAGCATAAATAATTAAGTGCATGAAATGACACCTACGTTCGATATTCCATGCTTCAGGGAATCCAACGGGGTTTGACACCAAATCCGAGGTTCGAACAAAGAAAAACTTCAACCAAAACTGGCAATTGGGCGTGTCGTCCATTTCGACGACCAAGCCCTTCGTCCTGCGGTTCTTCAGTTGCAGCATCGTGCCCCTCATGAATTCGGGACTGAATAATTGCAGCAGATGGTATACTGTGACGTCCAGTCCAGTCCGTCCCTCTCATCGTAAGTCATCAATATACAACATATTTTCCATGTACAAGGAGTGAGTTGGGCCGGACATATGTTATAAAACCTACATAGCTCTTCCGCCAACGGGTAGTTGGGAAGACCACACCCGATTACGAAGGGGTATTCGTAAAAGGCACAGAACCTAGTCCTATGTACGTTGGCAAAAATTTCCCCCCCCCCCCAGCCGTTTGCATAACTACCATTTCCGGAATCTGACAAGAAGCACGGAGGTCGTCCAAATGTGACATAGTGAATTTAGACTTCTCCCATGCAGGAGCCGTACACTTCGAGGGAAAATCCTTTCGAACCTACAGTTCACGAGGTAGCACATTGTCTATGGAAAGAGGGACAAGAGGCTTTCGGATTTTCTTCCCGCCTTCCGAAGACGGAAGAATCGTGGAAGTGGCCTCATCCCCATTTCCTTCACGACGACAACTACCCTTAGCCATAATCATCTTTTTGATCAAAGTTGGGACACGTCAACAAGCTTGTAAAATCGTAAAGCAAACTCTGAAAGATAAAACGTAAAGACGCTATGAAAAGAACAAAAGCATAAAGAACATTTTGAAGAGATCCAAAGAATAGAAAAACTCGAAACCCTTTCCTATTTATAGTGTCCCAGTACACGGGATTCAAAGAGGCGGGTGTCAGAAAAGGGGGTGGGAAACCGAAACACCAAATTACCTCCTAGCCTGCCTCAGGAGCAGTTGTAATCATGACGCATGCCGTCGGTGACGTCAGTTCAAAAAACAAGCCACTTGCCCATATATGGACGACGCCAAAGCGAGTCGATCTTTTCCACCTATTGCAGACGTATGTCGAATACATCTCCAACAGGCGGAGGGACTAACTGTATGTGGGACGAATCGGACATAACCAATGAAAGACGAGTACGCCTCCTTTCACGGCCACAAAGGCCAAATGTACCTTTCCTCACGCCCATATGGCATAAGGGGATACGCCTTTAACAACGAAGGCGTAATGTCGACTCGCCCACATGGGTGTTGTATCCCTTCCGCCCCTTTATATTTTGGAGACGTTAATAGCCTGTAATGAATTATGTTATGATGAGAGAACTCTTCTTCTATATAAAGAAGGGTTTTCCTTATTGTAAGGGCAAGTGTTATTTCATTAATAATACAACTTCTAACTATCTCTCTCTCCATCATTCTCTCTCTATTTCTTATTTCTCTCTTGATCTCCCTAGTGATTTTCATTGATAATCCGCATAATCTCGCTGCAATCTCATCGGGATAAATAACATACAAATCGTAGAGCTGCCTTCGGGATTTATTATAGTTGATTACGATTTACCCCTTCATAACTTTCGATTGTCCCTAACTTATAAAGCAATTGATAGCTTTTAAGTCAAACACTTATATCGGAAGGTGGGACTCTGAGGAGCAGGCCGTTCGTTTGGATCGGATATCCGAAATCTGAACCGATTCGTTCAATTTCGGATTTTAGATTGGATCGGATTCGGATTAGTATAATTTTAATAAAATCCGATTCAAAATTCGAAATTATTAGGACGTGTATAAATACTTAACTTTAGTTTCGGATAGTTAGTACTTCTTTTATATTTTCCTCTAAGTTATTACCTTTATAATTGATGGATTTAGCTATATTGGCATCATAGTACTCTCGTAACTATAGAAACATGAATTTTTTTTTTATTGTATTGCCTATTTTGAGGCATAATAATCCGATCTGAAATCCAATCCGATCCAAATTTTAAAAATCCGATCCCGATATTAATTCGGATTATATTTTCTAGAATCCGAAATACAAAATCCGATCCAAATTTTAAAAATCCGATCCCGATATTAATTCGGATTATATTTTCTAGAATCCGAAATACAAAATCCGATCCAAAATATGCTAAATACGATTCGATCTAATCCATGCGGAGTCCTAATTAGGAGTAGATTTAGCTTACGTAAGCATTTGTAGGGGTCACGTGAGTTATACATGGCCACCAAGTCTGGAAACAAAATGACGTGAAAATATTGGCGAAGAACCATCAAGAAAAAAAAACACAGAAAAAAAGACTAAGGCGCAATATGACTCAAAATTGACAATGCAACTCAACGTCCGTGAAGGCCAAATTACTAATTGACGACTTTCCATCTTCTCGTCTACATTTGATTCCATGCTTTGTACATCTGCTATGTCAACTGTATTTTTTTACAATCAAATCAGTTTCACACAGAAGCTAAATAAATAGACACGTCTTCATATAGAAAACAATAAAAAAAATAAGCTATTAGACTCTACCAAGTTGTTTATCCAAAAAAGAATTTCACAATTAGATTTATAAGATTTTTAAAAGAAATGCGCTAAAAGTTAGATCAACCTTAATTTACAATAATAGAAAGAGATCAATTTTACTTTACAAAAATAAGCTTTCTATTGTTCAAAATGACAATTAGTACTATTAACTTAGAGAAACAACGTCTAGAATTTTAAGGATGGGTGGAGGTTCACGCTTAAGAAGAAAAGTTTTGAGAGCACATATGCCTAAATATAAGTGGTCATCACTCAATTGTCCGAAATTAAATAGTAATATTATCTTTTTTTATTGTAATATGAATATCACTCAGCTATGCTCTCAGAAGATTACTCAACCATATTCTCAAACTTTTTGGTGGTCGAATATCTATTTTACTCTCTTAAAACTTGTGTATACGGTAAAATCGGAGGGTCCAATTCCTCGTCATCGAGGCATCTCGAAAGGTCGTCTCGAGGGCTCAAGGTTACGACCGAGCCTCCTCCCTCGAGGATCGTCGACACTCGACCTCGGGGCAGTAATAATCACAGCGTAGAAATGGGGAGTTCCCAAGGCGTGCAGCTAGAGCACACAAAGCCTGTCAGGCTAGCCTAAACCTGAATCAGGGCATCAACTAGCTGTCTCATCTCCATATCTTTGTAAATGTATTTTATACTATATTAGGATCTCCCCTCATATATAAAGAGTATCTTTTTCATTTTGTACATATTTGTTGCTCCACACGAAATATACAAGAACATTCTCCCTGTCTTCTAACACATTCTTTTGCTATTATTGCTTCCATTTATTGTCTTCATTATTGTTCTTAATTTATTGCTTATTATTGGCCATAAAGACTCTTTATTGATTTTATCATAATTGTTAGTCGCTCTTTAACTACCTTCAATAGCTCACAGCCGAGCACCGGAATCGACCTCGAGGCCCCCGAATCGACAAGCTTGAGGCCCACGATTGCTAATCTACCGGTTTGGTTACCATCTTGCTCTAAACTCTTATCTCGTTTCTAATTCTTATAATCAAATTTAATTGATATTACCATTTTTCTGGTAAGCAGCTTGGCACCCATTGTGGGGCTAAAAATAATAGTGATTATTTTCTTGTTGGTTTCATTACACAATGCAAGTTATCTTTCACACCTTTTCTTGTCCAAGATCTTCAATTACATGTCGAAATGCCTAACCCAGTAAATGGTGGTGAAAACGATAATCTTGAGAACCACAGAGAGAACGGTGTGGCTGCTCCAGGTGTTGATGTGCTACCACAAAACCTTGAGAATGCAATAGGACCAATTCTAGCAGACGCAGTTTCACATAACGCCCAACAATCGATATAAGCTCACACACCAACATGAGTGTGCACCAAGGAGATCAATGAGAAGCTCAGAAAACCTCAATTAGGGAAGAACGAGAGGTTAGCCTTCATATTATTTTCGAAGTGTTACAGGTACAACATGTGGCTATTGCTTAGCTGCAAAGTCCCTAGAAAACTCTTAGCACAGTAGCATTGGGGACAGCTCCCGCAGACGAGCAGGTACCGGAGAGATCGAGCAACAACAGGTTGATAGTTGATCTTGTCATCGTAAAGATGCTCGAGGCCTCACCAAAAGGATCGAATCGGGCGAGAAAATGATAGAAGCCAACTATAAGAAGGTTGGGAATTACAACTCTAGGGTTGACCTACTTCCAGGAGCGCTCCCGTTCTTGAAAGGTGTGGACTCAAAGAAGTTTGTACTGAAGTCGTTCCCACAGGAAGCGGCCCTGAAACCCATTCCAAAAAAGTTCAAAATGCCAGATCTTCCAAAATATGACGGTACCTCGGAACCTAATGAGCACGTTACCGCTTACACCTATGCAGTAAAGGGCAACGACCTAAGGGACAACGAGATCAAGTATGTCATGCCGAAAAAGTTCGGGGAAACACTTTCTAAAGGGGAAATGACGTGGTATCACAACCTGGCCCCAAATTCTATAGACTCATTTGCCATGCTGGCGGATTCCTTTATAAAGGCATATGCTGGGGTCATCAAGGTGGCCACGAGGAAATTCGACGTCTTTAAAATCAAGCAAAGCGAGAACGATATGCTACAAGAATTCGTGTCTCGCTTTCAAATGGAACTATCACTAGTCTTCGACGACTGGGCAGTGCAGGCCTTCACTCAGTTTCTCAATGAACGAAGCTCGGTGGCTTCAAAGCAGCTGAAACAGAATCTGGTCGAATATCATGTCGTAACATTGTCGGACGTTCACAACCGATACCAGTCGAAGATCAGGGTCGAAGATGACCAGCTAGGAGCCTCATCGGGCTCGGTATACCCAAGCAGGCTTCTGGAGAAGGAGCCAAAGCCAAACAAAGAAAGATATCAGCAATACACCAAAGACAAAAGGAATGCCCCGAGGCTTAACCCACCTGTTAACGATCGAAGGATAAACCGGGGAAAGAATCCTCGGGGACTCATCAACATAGCCGGATTCGATAGGAACGCAGGACCAACAGAGGCACCTCGCTTATCAGAATACAACTTCAACGTCGATGTATCAGACATCGTGTTTGCCATCAGTAAAATCATAGATGACAGGTAGCCTAGGCATGTACAATCAAATCCTTCACAAAGGACTTCATAACTTAGTGTATGAATTTCACAACACGGATGGCCACAGGACTGAGTATTGCCACCAGCTCTGAGAAGAAGTAGCCAGACTACTCAATAAAGGTCACCTCCGAGAATTCTTAAGCGATCGCACCAAAAATCAGTTCGGGGAAAGAGAGGTGGACAAGAAGAATGAAACAATGAGCCATAACATGTCATCCACATGATCTTGGGAGGCATTGATGCCCTACAGGAACCCATAATAAGAAGGACAAAAATATCCATCGCCTGAGAAAAGCGAACCCGGGGTTACATACCCGAGGATGGCCTCACGGTCAGCGACGAGGACACTGAGACACTGTCTCAGCCTCACAATGACACACTGGTAATCTCTTTCCTTGTAAATACATTTCAAATAAAGTGTGTACTCGTGGATCCAGGTATCTCGGCCAACATTATCAGGTCGAGGGTAATAGAGCAACTCAGACTGCTAGACCAAATCGTGCCCGCCACTTGAGTCCTCAACGGATTCAACATGGCAAGTGAAACGACGAAAGGAGAAATCACCCTCCAAGTCAACGTGGCCGGCATAACCCAAAATGTCAAATTCCATGTCTTTAAAGGAGACATGATGTACAACTCCTTGTTCGGGAGGCCGTGGATACACTGCATGAGAGCAATACCATCCACCATCAACCAAATAATGAAATTCCCGAAAAAAGATGTGATTAAAACCGTCTACGGGGAACAACATGCGGCAAGAGAAATGTTCGTGGTACACGATGTGGTACCGGCACCAATACTTCTACCCGCGAAGGAGCCAAAGGGTAATCAAACTACATCTTCGGTTAAGCTTGATTAAACAAAGCAGAGGAATGTACCGTATCCTCATCACAAGCGACTAGAACATATCAGACCTCGAAATATCGATGACACATCCCACACTGAGGTATAGCCATCACCCTTTGTATTTTAATATATACTCCATTATGACCTTTATGAAGGCATCCGACCGAGACAGTTGAAACGCTAAAACCAAGCTCGAGGACCTTAAGGTTTTAAAACGTCAATTGCACTCTTTTCCTTCGACCGTGTTTTTAATCCCAAAAAGGGTTTTATCGATAATGTTTATAACGAGGAAACATCCAAATGCTACCTAAGGAAGACTCAATAAGTATTCAAGGCTTCTTTTACATCCAAACTCAAATACTAGTGGGCATCCCCCTCCCGGAAGGACATCCACTTGGAAAAGACAACAAACACCGAATGGGGTCCCAATAGGAAAATGATGTCCCGGGCCAAACAGTCAAACAAATCGTGTCCGCATAGCCGGACCCCCGACGGCGAAATATGTATACTTGTACCAAGTAATCGAAGAATACCTTTTATCAAATCATTTCATGATTCAAAAGAAACTCGACATTTTCACAAAAATGACTTTTCTGTCAAAATGTCCCTCGCACTAGGGGACTGGCGTCGACAATTCAACACCCGAATGGCCCACGGGTCAGAACTTCTAAAGCCCTCAATGCGGCAACATCAAAATCATAAAACATCTTCAAAGCCAAAAGTGTCCCGAACACTCAGGGACTAGCGTCAAAATCTTAAAAAATGTATGACCTCAGGGTCGGAATCTCCAAAATCGTAAGCCCTCAATGAGGTAGTACCAAGTTTACGAGTAACGGCTCCCGAGCTAAGATACCTTTGATGATTCGGGGATTGTCACCAATCACCATTCATTAAAAACCCGAGGCCATAAGACCCCAAGCGCGCAAGCTCGATCTCGTAAGACCTATATAAGGCAACAACAGTATTTGTAAGACCTCAAGTAAGGCATGAACCACACTTGTACCAAGTGGCAATATCTATAAGACCTCAAGCAAGGCATGAACTATACTTGTACCAAGCATCTAAAAACTATAAGACCCCAAAGGCACGAAAATTTTTTAATACCTTACTAAAGGCATAAACCCGATCTCAAAGTTAAGGTTATATATCGAACTTGCAAGACCCTAAAAGGCATACACTCGATATAGATACCGAAACTACTTCACTCGAGATTAAAAATGGCTCCATCCAAGCACAAATAACTACGATCATAAGGTTGTGCCAGCCAAACTAACGCGCCTCGGGGACGCCCGACTGTCGCTACAAAATCACAAGCCTTCAATTACTTCGAATCTACTTTGAAAAGAACTGGTTAAACATGCTACCCTGAGCATAGACAAAAAAGCTTCGACCATGTCAGCTCTAAATTACAGGCTTTGAGATACTTAGCCTCCAAGCCAAACCTTCTAATGTGCTCGATCATCATCGTATAACAACTCACAATCGAGGTTTTTATCAAACAGTCGAAGAGTCAGGCAAAAATTATTTCAAAGATTCCTTAATGAGGGAAAAGTAAATCCTATAAAAGGTCGCATCGACCAAAGGCGTAAGAGCCATTATCGTCGGCCCACATAAAAGGTCGCTTCGACCCAAGGCATGAGAGTCATTGTTGCCAGCCCATACAAATCAAAAAACTTAAGGGTTAAATGAGCTCGAGTCGAAACCCGATTCAGAGACTGAACCCAAAACAGTTAACCAAAAACACTCAAGAGCAAAAATGTAAGAGCTCAAACTCCAGCTTACACTTAAAGGTCGCATCGACCAAAGGCGTAAGAGCCATTATTTCTAGCCCGCATAAAAGGTTGCTCCGACCCAATGCTTAAGAGCCATTGTTGCCAGCCCCCACAAATCAAAATACTTGAGGGTCGAACGAGCTCAAGTCGAAACCCGATTCGGAGACTAAACCCAAAACAGTTAACCAAAAATGCTCAAGAGCAAAAGTGTAAGAGCTTAAATACCAGCTTACACTAAATGGTCGCATCGACCAAAGGCGTGAGAGCCATTATCACCGGCCCGCATAAAAGGTCGCATCGACCCAAGGCGTAAGAGACATTATCTCCAACCCACACAAATCAAAACACTTTATGGTCGATGAGCTCGAGTCGAAATACAATTCGGAGACTGAACCCAAAATAGTTAACTAAATATGCCCAAGAGCAGAAGCGTAAGAACTAAAGCGGCAACTTACACTAAAAGATCACATCGACCAAAAGCATAAGATCCGTTATCGCTAACCAAAAATTCGACATCTCGAGGGTCAAATGAGGTCAAGTTGGTACCCAAATCAGAGACTAAATCCAAAATAGTTGATCAAAACATGACTAAAAACAAAAGCATAAGAGCTCAAACACTAGCTTATACTAAAGGCTCGCATCAGCCAAGTACATACAAGCCTACGGGCTAGCATAATAGAGCCATATCGCGAATCTAAGGATTCCTATAGACTCAAAGACCAGTTCATCTAGTTAAATTCGAGACAAAAAAAAGATACAAAAGAAATAAAGCCGCAAGGTTTTCTTTTATATATGAGAGAGAAACCTAACATAGTATAAATGCATTTATTACAAAGTAAGATAGCTGGCACAACAACCTAGTAACATGATGCAAACTAGTACTATTTCTGCAAGTGATGTCAGCTCGGACTACGTGCCTAGGGAACTTTTCGCTTACCCTTGATAACCACCGACTCGTGCTGCGTCGAAGTCGAGTGTAACAGAGGTTGAAGCCTCGAACTGCATCCCCGGACCTTCAGGACCTTTTTTGAGGCTAAGGGAAAGACGCAATGATCGTGAAAGCGAACCTCCCAATTTTGCCCGTATACAATATCCAAGGTCAAAGTATGCTTAAGTATGTAATAACCACTAGTCCTAGATCTAGAGAAAGAACAAGAAGGAAAGTGACCTTATCTGTACTTAGCTGCACAAATTACTCCAAAGTAGGAATATAAAACGTTTTTTTAAAATGACGTTTTACCTAAACATCCTAAATTGACGTTAATGTAAAACGCGGTTCAAAAGCACATTTTATATACTTTGGTCACTAAGTTTTTTTAACCAATTTGGATATTTTGAGTCCAAAAGAACCACAATAGGGTTCCGTACTCTAAATATTGGTTAACTAATTATGTACAAAGCATAACCTATGAATCTAATGTAGAAGAGAAAACGAAAGTTGTCAGTAACTTGGTCTTTACGGACGTTAAGTTGCATTAGTTGACTGCGTTATACGTAGTTTAGTTCTTGTTATTTATTGCACAATAGTAGGGTTCTTTGCTTAAACTTCAACCTTTCGTGAATATCACACTTTTTTGTCCGTTAATCCACACATTTGAATCCATGTACTCATTTAAAAGTGATTGATACGAGTTATAAGCCTTTTTCAACATACGAGTTATAAGCCTTTACACACCAAATGAAAAGATATACTATTATTCTTGAAACCTCAGAGGAAAAATACGACATGTCAACTTATATCTTCTGCCCGTCAAAGAAACACCAACACCGCTAGAGGAAGTCATATTTTATAGGCAGTTGTGATCTCCCAAGACCTGGCCCAAAAAAAATTCGAAGATTTCTAGCCTTGCAGATAAGATGCTCAAATTCTCCTACAGAAACGAATCAAAATGTTCCATTCACCTCAATTTTAGGACACATGGGAAATATAACCCCCACTCATTTCACGTTCCCTGAGAAACTTTAATTACTATAGCTCCCGTGGTCGAGAAACTTTGATGACCTACACCCCAAGAATGCTACCAGCATACGAGCCTAAGATTCCATTCTTATTGTTGATGAAGGTCCAATCGCTCTTCTCAGGGTGAAACGATATCAAGAAATAGGTCATGAGCCTGCAATGTCCAATAACAAAGGATGTAGTGTGTTTAGAATACACACTTACTGGAGGATAAGTGGTACTTCGGCTCCACAATCACACCAAGAGCATTTAGTGCTTGCCCACTTGATACAATTCCTAGTTCACCAAGAGTTGCCTATTTTAAAGCTCGCACTAAAAGTACAGATTCCTATGCATGTTCCAATTATTTTTGTTGAAGTTAAGAGCCAGAATAGTGTAGGAATACTTTCATTTAGTACAGAATAAAAGAAATGACTCTTCACTTCTATATGCCATCAATATTACAGCAGTTGCAATAATAACACTGATAATAGTAATGGCATATGCATGAAAAGAACAAACTTCACAAATACAACAGCATTAAGCGCCAAACACAGAATTTAACAAGGAGAAACTGGAGGGACAGGAGAAACCACAGAATAGCCTGCAAGAATCTCCTCTACACCTGCATAATGCAAGATAAGAATTATAAACCAACGTTAACACTGTTTACGTTTACATACATTGAAACTTCTCTACTTAGTTGTGTGCGCTCATGCAATATTTTCATTTTTCTACCTTCGAAGCACCATGTCTCTTTCAAGAACAGTCTATCATGCTCAGAAAAAATAGCCACAATGAGTACTACTATTGATGGTTTAACCAGAAGATGGGGTCCTCTTTCTTTCAGTTATTAATCCCAAAAAGCAAATGAGGCCAGCCCGCAGGCACTAGAAGCCAACTGGACAAATATAATGGACATAATAAAAAACAATACACCTCTAGTTCACTCTGAAGCCCAGTATATCTTACTAACGGATCATGCCTTCTGACTCTTCTTCATCCACATGAGATACATTAGTAAAGTGCTCACAATTACACGGAGAGAGGGAACCTAATCAAATCAATCAGTAAACCGGCTCTTTTTACCACTCCATCCTGAACCTATATTTGGGCTTCTGCTACGACTGCGCTTCCGTGGAGCATCCGCATTGTAGGTGCCTTGACCATATCTGTCACTACATGATTAGAAACTAGTCAAAACCAAGTAAAAAAGGGAAAAAGAAAATCCAGAGGAACCTGTGAATGGCTGAATACCTGTCACGTGATCCCCGGTCATAACCACGTCCTCCATTCCGTCCAACATAGCTGGAATTATAGGGTCCACCACGTCCTCCACGTCCACCTGCGCCAGATCCCCAGTGATTCCTAGCCCTTCCCATACCACCACCGCGAGAAGCCATATCACGTAGCTCAGTTGGCACAGATTGATTTGCACCTTCTAAAACTTTGACAAGATCTAAAGCATGCTTAGAATCCTGGTCGGAGAAAAATGTGTAGGCCAGACCAGATGCTCCTGCCCTGCCTGTTCTACCAATTCTGTGAACATAATCTTCTATTCCAGTTGGGAAGTCATAGTTTATCACCACCCTGTGACAATATGTTCTCATCAACTGCCATTACCCCAAAACCCTCCTCATTTTTCTTTTCAAAAAACGAAAATGCATAATAAAGCATAAACATATTATGCTCATTGCACATCAAAAGAGTAGGTTACACAATATTCTATTAGGTCTTGGTCCAAGGCCATGGTCCATGCTGGAGCTGTATGTATGCATGGAAGGCCATGGAAGGCCAAAGTAATTATTGATTATTCACATCCCACACTAAGAGGCAGAACAGTTGAAAGAAACGTGACTACTTGACTCAAGTTCAATTTCTAGGGCAGAATGTAAATGCCAACTTTTAATCTGTCTACTTAATTATCCAAATCATGGCAATGCATTCACCGCCAACTTGGTTATAAAACAAGTGTATAGTTCCAGTTTTGGCTGATGCTCTCCCAAAACCAACACATCCATCTCGAAAAGAAAAAAAAACACTAACACACACCAAAGGGACTAAAGAGGGGAAGGCGAAGCAATCAGTAGATAAAAAATACTTCATTCACTCCGTTTTTGTCACTATTACTGTTTTGTCATCCCTAAAAGACAGCCACCTTTCTATATAAGGAAAGTCAATTTAACATTTCCTAATACCACTAGATATTAAGGGTACTTTGGTATGTTATACAAATTTAGCTTATGCATGAAAAAGTACTGTTTTCCTCTAAAAACGCATCCAGTCAAAACACCACTACATATAGAAATGGACAGCATATATCAATCCAATGCCTAATACCACAACCAACGCTTTCTTATCCAATTAGACATCAGAATTGAAGAGCACACGAGCAATGCATAATCAAACATTATGGTCAATGGCACCAACCTGATATCTTTGATGTCCAAACCCCGCGCAGCAACGTCAGTAGCCACAAGCACAGGAGACTTGCCAGTGCGAAACTGGCTTAATACATAATCCCTCTCACCCTGAGATTTATCCCCATGAATTGCAGCTGCTCCAAAATTGCGAGTAAGGTTGCGAGATAGTTGATCGCACATTTTCTTTGTTGAACAGAAAATAATGATTTTTGACCCTGGTTCTTTGGATCTCAGGATTTGTTCTACTCGCCGTTGTTTCTCCATTGGCAGCACGACTTCAATGTACTGCAAGTGACAACTACTTGAATTAATTGTAAACACACCAACAACAACAACCTAGTATAATCCCACTTAGTGGGGTCTGGGGAGGGTAGTGTGTATGCAGACCTTACCCCTACCCTAGGGTAGAGAGGCTGTTTCCAAATAGACCCCCGGCATCCTTCCCTCCAAGAACTTCCCACCTTGCTCTTGGGGAGACTCGCACTCACAACCTCTCGGTTGGAAGTGGGGGTTGAATTAATTGTAAACACACCAGTTTCAGCTTTTATGCTTAGCCATATATAATATAGATTCTACTATAATACCTTTTTTTGTTCAGTTAGATTCTACTATCGTACCTCCCAGCCATCTTCCCCAATAAGGAGAAGTCAAGTACTTGAAGATATTAAATAATGAAAATTGTCCAGGAAAATCATAAACACACCTGCGTGATAGACTTGTTTGCAACAAGCTCGTCAACATTTCCAATATTAACTTGAACTGAATTAACCAATAGATCAGCAGCAATCTTACGAACCCCCTTCGGCCATGTAGCTGTATACATCAATGTTTGCCTCTGCACAGGCACCTCCTTCACAATCTTTCTTATCTGAGGTTCAAATCCCATGTCCAGCATACGATCCGCTTCATCTAACACTAAGTAAGAAACTTGACCAAGGCTAACTCTTCTCATCTCCAAGATGTCGTTCAAACGACCAGGAGTGGCAACAACAATATCTACACCCCTACTCAGATCCCGTAGTTGAGGACCTTTTGGTGCACCTCCGTACAGACACTAACCATCAGAACATAAATCATAGTTAGTTATCAAACAAAATTAAGATATAATTTTTCAAGTTCATCAACAAACGTACGTAATTGACATTAACATCTCTGCATTTGTCTAATAGCAACTATTCTATATGCAGGTGAGTATGCAGCTGGAATAAGCTGCAACAATAAATTAGAAAATGCATGATTCACAGCTCAAAACGGAGAACGCAATATTTAACATGTGAGTTTTAGATTTCTAGCCAGACACAGCATTCTATAGGGTGGTATTCCAGAACCAAAGCCTTCTGAAAATCATTGTTGCATTTGAGTGTTGCAAAAACGTAAAGCCATATAGCAAAATGTTCTAACTATAAAATAGATGCCAGACTAAGCAACAGTACTTCAAAATGATAATTAAGCTCTTGTACTACCTTCGTTCCACTTTATGATATATGATTCAGAGGACAAGGGTCAGACTGCCTAACTTTTTGTGCGACTTCAGAAATAGAATCTTCAAGTATTGCGAAATAAAAATTTACATAATTAAAAACTAAATAAAAAGTACTAATAAGTTCAAAAGTTGACAATTCCACATCTTAATCTTTAAGAAGTCATAAACTATGAGGGAGTAATAGAACCAAAACTATGACTCTCAGAAGTCATAAGCATCATACCGTGCAAGATATCCTTGACGATTTCCCAAACTTCACTGCTTCAGCTTGTATCTGTGTGGCTAATTCTCTTGTTGGTGATAGTACCAAAATAGTTGGGCCTAATTGAGGATTCTTGCGACGATGTTGTAGATGAATAAAGGCAGGCATCAAGTAACCCAGAGTTTTGCCAGACCCAGTCTTCGCAATAGCCACTATATCACGGCCCTGAAGGGCAATGGGCCAGGATTGTGCCTGTATTGGAGTAGGAGCCGAAAACCCAGCTTGATGCATCTGTAAATGTTGGCAATATCATTCAGCATAAACACGAACTCAGGTTTTGTTTTCATAGATCACTTATTTGACTAATCTGAATGGACCAACACAAGAAGAAGCATCATCCCCCTTAAGTAGGCAGCCAGCACTTGCTAATACAAACAAGAGCAGGAGGACGCCTCTTCTTCAGTTTGGACCATGTGGCAGACTGAATCATCACCGACAGCAGCCCCAGCCACGAACATCGATGATTCGGAAAGCCTTCAGAAAATTTGGTCCACCAAATAAGGGTGCTCCACATACATGGAAGCCCCCAAAGGATGGTTGAACAGCGTACGACATTTAGCTCCTCCTTGGAGCAAATATCGCACCTGCGTGAAAGTACAGACGGGGAAATGGATGAGTACTGAAGCTCAACGATGGACCTCCAGCAACCATTGAAATTTAGAACACACTTGATTATTACTGTAAATTCATTGATAAGAGATTCTCCTGAAGGAGCGTTTAAAACACAAATTGAAATGTATTCATACCTCCCTCACAATCTCCGAAGGAAACCCAGTCGCTTCAAATGATGTCAAAGGAGCAGGAACATCACCTCCCTGTCAAATGGAACAGAAAGTATGACACAAGCATGAGTATGACTGACAATTTTTTATCCAAGGTTGGGGGTGGGGAGGGAAGAACAATTAACATCAAAGACGAAGTTGAAGCTCCTTTGAAAAGATAGACTAATACAACTTTCAATTGAACATAGTCACTTAGAGTTCTGATTTATGCTACAGCAGGTAGAAGAGAAATAAAGAACTGGAAAATCACAAGACATAATACCAGACAGAAGAGACTAAACAATTTCATCTTCAAGATGATGGCTGTGGCGCTAAAATAAAAGGTAGTCGAAGTTGTATTTCTTGTGTTCTGAGTTACAGAAATAAGACCTTCAATCATCCAAGATGTAGTAGTAAAAAGATGAATAATTCAGACTTGGTGCAACTGTAGCCAAGTGAAGATAGCTCAATATACAGAAATATGTCATACAAACCCTGCAACATCCCAGTGATAATGGAGGAGAATCGCCCTCTAGAATGCGATAAGAAAACCTTTTACTTAGGCCAAACCCATACAACTCTCACCAAAAGATAGTGGCAACTCACAGATGCAATAGGATAAGAAAACCTTTTGAAACAAAAAAGAATTTATAGTGTTGGATGTGGAGCAGAGCATAGAATGGAAAGGGAGCACGGGCAAGAGGGTGCCAAATTATAGGCAGGGTATCTGTTGTACTGAAGTTGAATACCAAAGTTTGTCGTTGATTGAGCAAAATTGCCAAGTTTTTCTCGCATATTGCATTATGGACGACACCCCCACATTTAAAAAATCATGTCTCTCAATTAGAATTCTGGATGCTATTCTCTACAATGACACTGCTAGCTCCCTTATTTGCTTTCACATGACTGATCTTTCTCCAGTTCATTCACCTGCTTCTTCTTTTGAAAATGTAATGAAAAGAACAAGAATTTGAAACAATTCTTTCACCTGTTGTCATTATGAGCCTTTTGCTATTCACATTCTATGAGCTGTCAGCTATCTACCAAAAAGTAGTTGAGCTAGATACTAATGATGATAATTATGTTCAACATGTGGAAAATAAACTCTAATCTAAGATCCTTTTGTATGATGTAATATTCAGTCAAAATCTTCACATTCAGTGTTGTGTTTTTATTTGATGTTTTATGTTTTTGTGCAGATTTAGCTAGGGTATAAAATTCTTAAAACCCTTTATATGATGTCGAAGATTTGCATCTAATATCTATAATTGAGGGGTATTCCTATGCCTTTTGTTTTGATAGTTCTATGGTGGTGCTTTCCAAAGGTTAACTCACATTTAAAATTTGTATTTACTAACATAAGAAAATCATCTCATCACTTGTCCATATTTAGTATGACCTTTCAGTGCTAGCTATCTCATAACATGATAAGAAAATCAAATGCAATTACTATATGTTAAATAGATTAGATTTGAATTCACGAATTCCTTCATATGGTTAAATGTGCAAAGTCTAAATTATTTCCTACCTTTCCAGGAAACCACCAAATATATTTTGCAACCTCGGTTGTCCAATAGACAGATGCTAATATGCAAAAAACGAGATGGCTCATTTCACGATTATTGAAATCATACCAAACACTAATTATCCTCCGAGAGATCACGTTAACACCCATTTGAGTTTTAAAAGTGAAATTCCAAAAGTGAAAACGAAATGAAATGATTCTTCAGATAAATCAAGAAGACACGGTTTCTTAGTTTCTTACCGTAACAGAGATTTCATTGCGGCGGCAGTAGGATTCTTGAGATATGTCACTTCCTACACCTAGAGAACCATAGCTTTCATGGACAGATGTTCCATCATGAAAATGATCAGAACTGCTTCTTGCAATCTACCAAATAAAAAAAATAAGAAAAAAAACTTGCACACAGAGAGATAAATATAAAGAAATAAATCCAGAGAGGGTGAAACCTGATGGGTAACTCAAATAACATTAAACTACTAAAGTTCAAGTTTCTATAGCAATTTAGTGTTGACTATTACCCATAGGTTACTACTCAAGAACCTTCATAACCTCTAGGCAATTCAGCATTAACCATTGCCTATCAGAGTAAGCAAGGGGACAGATCTTTCTTTTCCTTTCAACTAAGAACTGAACCTAATTTTAACCACATGCTAATACTTTCTTGCACATTTCTCATCCAAGACTACAACTCAAAATGAAAGAGAAAACTGGTCTCCACAAAGATACAAGGAAAGTACAAACTAAAAGAAATTTCAACCTCTTTTTGAGTTGCCGTAGGCCACCTTCTCTTTTTCACAAATTAGAATCCCTTGTAAAATATACAGGCTCAAAAGCATATGTAATATAATAAGATATTCAACCCCAAATTCATTATTAACACTTGATACTTAGTTCTTTTGATGACAACATAAATGACGGATTTAAGAACACGATAATATGAAAATACCAAAAAATCTTTACCGACAAAACAGTTAAAACATATTAAGCTTTGTTGTATCTGTGTCCAAACTGAATACAGAAAAAAAATTGTTCTTTTAGAAAAAGGGAAATGGGGAGAGAGAGATGGAGAAAGAAAGAACAAAACTGACAGAGATAGATTAAAACTAGATAACTGATCTCCCTTCACACATGATACCTTGTTATTGCTACCTCTGTTGTGTCCACCGTCTGGATCATAGCGTTGACCTTGAGAAGGCTTTTCAACAGATGAACTTACAAATACAGATGACTTATGTGCTGGAGCAGACACTGCATGGGAAGAGGGAAGAGGCCTCTCATATTGGGTATCATTGGTCTCTGGATTCCAGAAGTAGATGAATCCAGTCGTACCATCAACTAGGCCTTTCCAAGGTTTGGGGAGGGTAGGATCTTCTGGTGCATAACTTGGACCAGCAGAAGATGCAGTTACAACAGCCATCTCAAACTTCAGTCTCCAATGACCACTGTAACACCAGTGTGCAAAAGTTATGAAATGTAAATTTGGAGAGAAATGAGCAAACCATGATGGAAAAAAGGGACTACGAAAAAGCTTCTTCCTTTATGATGTATCACCAACGACCATCCACAACTTAGAAAACAGGTAGTAGTAGAAGTAGTTATCTAAGTCGAGGCAAAGCAAGCATGCTACAGCAAACAAAATGTCAATTAAAGAGATCCTAGTTGAAAAAATAGTATCCAACAGTAGATGACTCAATCACTTCAATTTATAGACACAGATCACAGCTACAACTTGGTATAAATTTAAACAAAAATACTCTTGGACAGAAGGACATCTATATATCATAGCAAGATGCACTAAAGAGCCAAATAGTTTCCTCCTAACCTTTTAAGGCTTATGGATGTGTTTGATATGAAGGAATATGTTATCTTTTTTTTTTTTTTTTGAAAAAGGTAACTAGATGTTATCTTGGAGAATAAATAATTTTCTTACTTATTCTCTGGTATTTGGGGGTGGGGGAGACACTCACGTGTAAAGCCACTTATAGAGCTTATTTTCCCTACTCCCACTAGGGAAGTGGTCATTTTTCTAATTTTCAAGGAACTTGTTTCCTAGAGAAAATGTGTTCCAGAAAATTTTGACCAACCAAACATGGAAATTGAAAATTCTTCCACACCAAACACATCCCTCTTTTTATTACAAAGGTGTACCAGCCATGGGTTCACTATTCCACCAGGTACTTGCTACCACCCACCATCAAAAGTATTGGGTGTTCTAACGCTTAGGCAGGTTCTCCACCACACTTCAATGACCACTGGGACACCCATGGGCGCACCAAACACAGCCTATATCACTTCTTATATATTTTTCTTTTTCTCTTATGCTAGTAGGAAAACTAGCTCCAGTAACCTCCTGAACTACAACAGTCATGAACTACCATTCAATAACTATCTCTCAATCCTACATCAATCACTGTTTGCATATATATGTCATCTAGAAAACAAAAAAAACCCATAGTAAAAGTAATAAAACTAAGCTGGTCCAAGCTTAGCCTTTTCTAGTCAGAAGGAAAAAACATATATGCAGGTCTAGAATCACGCGCAGGAAAACTAATTCAAAAGCTCTGCAATCGCCTGGAGTAGTAACATTAACCCTAAATGACAGCTTAAAAGGCATAAATTTGAGGTCAAACAATCAACCGAAAACAAAGAAAAGCTGATCTGAAACCCTAGATTATCATTTGATAACACATAACAGCGATTGAATGTAAAAAAATAACATAAAGTTAATCAGATCTGAAGTATTACATTAAACAAATCAGAAATTGATAGAGAATTATACCTGACGATGTCGATCTAATATAGCAAACTGAAGACCTTAAACTAAATAGGAAAAAAATAAGTGGACACAAATTACTTCCACCTCCAAGGATTTCTCCCTTTTTCTCTAGGGTTACAAGACCTAGAGAGAGAGAAATACGCTTCCAAAAAAATGAGAAGCGTGAGGAGATAAAAAGGAGTTGAAAATATCTGATAGATGGTATATTTATAGAGAACCGATAGTGAAACCCAAAACGCGTTGCTCTTTGCCAGAAATTCTAAACATCGGTGTCGGCCATATGTTTTTGGGCCAGGGGCCCACCTGGCTCAGCTTGTAACCAAAAAAATATTGGGTTGATAGTTGAAATTAGGGATCTTTATAAAAATAGCCGCTTATATTTACTATTTATCTTTTTAGTCAATATATATAAATTGTACAATAATTATATATAATTATACATAGATTTTACATGTTTATACATATTTGTCGGCTATCTTAAATTAGAGCTTATGTAGGTGGCTATTTAAGTTAATTCTTCTTGAAATTACAATAAAAAGGTCAAGTTTTCCTCTTAACAAGATTAATCCCCGCCCCGTACGTTAAAAATCACCAAAGATGCCAAATCGTCAAAAAATCAACTTCAAATGGCTTGAATCTATTCAAATACAACCTAATAACATCAAACAAAGCCATAAGAATCAATTTGAAATAGTAAAATTTGAATCTTTAATCAAATACATACAGTCAAGCAAAAATTCAACCTGGACCCATTTCTCGGAACCCGACAAAACTCACAAATTTCGATTACCCTTTCTAATACAAGTTCAAATATACAAGTTTCATCCAAGACCGACTCCAAATCAGGGTTCAAATCACAATTATTTACTTTCGAAAATTATAGTTAAAAGACCGCAAATTTCTATTTATAACCCAAGATTTAGGTGTAAAAATTTATGGAAAATATGATATAAAGTCAAATCCAAGTGTAAATTGCTTCCTCCCAATGATTTAGTGAATTTTCTCTTCAAAATCTCTCACTCTCGAAGTCTAGGGCTCAAAATATGATAAGGTGGGTAAGAGTCCCGAAATCTCAACTTAATTATTCTACCCAATGACGTTCGTCTCAATCGCGACACAGCTTTCTCGATCACGAAGGCTAAAATCTGCCCAACTATAAACTCCATTTTGCAAACACGAAGACATCCTTGCTAATGCGATCCTGCCCAGCTAAGCCTACGTGAACACGACCCCTCACCCACTAACACATAGGCATCTTCCCGCCTGACTACAAGCTTTTGTGAACGCGAAGCAACAAACCTTAGCCCTATACAAATAAAGCCCCACTCTCGCAAACACGAAGGGTAATCTTCGTCTGCCAACCCTCTACTCCGCGGTCGAGAGCCTCTCTCCGTGGTCGTAAAGAATCCACCTGCACCAGAATCCAACAATCCGAAAATAAGGAGAAATGGTTTAAAACCACCTCGAATAACATCGGAGCTCCTTGGACCTTGCCCAATTATACCAACAAGTCACAATACCCTATTCAAACTTTTCCAAGGACTCGAAACACCATGAATAACATCAAAACCAAGAATTGACGATCAAAATTACTCTCTTATTCAAGAACTTGCAACCAAGCATCTGATTTAAGCCTAACCAATTCGGATTCTAACCAAACTTTGCAAACAAATCTCAAATGATATAAAACCCTATACCAAGTTCCAAAAAAACAATCCAACTTTAATATCATCAAAGTCAACCTCCGGTCAAACCTATGAACTCTCCAATACTACAAATTGCCAGCTTTTGACAAATAGAGCCAAAATATCCTAGGAACCTTCAAATTCTATTTCAAATATATGAATAAGTTTAAAATCACCATACAAACCTATTGAAACCATCAAGTATCAATCCCAGGTTGTTTATACAAAAATTGAACCTTTGTCAACTCTTTATACTTAAGCTTCTAACAAAGGAACTGAGTGTTCGAATCCACTCAAAAACCTTTTTGTAACCAAACCAGTCATCCGTACAAGTCACAAAATCACAAATACACATACGATAAATATAAAATAGAGTAAATGGGCTCAAATACACAAAATAACTAGCGATCATTATATGTATGTACTAGTTAGTATGTTAATATAGGTGTTTAGTGGGGCTCGGGTGTAGTTTCAAGGTGATTTCGGATCATTTTGAGTCATTTTGTGATTTCTAATTTTTTTAGTGCATAGCACTGAATCACGAACGCTGAAGTTAGTCGCGCTGTCGCATAGAATGATATAGAGGCAATATGTTTTTGAGATATGCAATCGCGGAAGAGGTGTTGCAATCGCCTACTAGAGCTGCGTGGTGAATGACGGTCATGTATAAAATGATATGATCGCTAATAGGAACCTAATGGTGTGTTGTGCATCATGATTGCATGCAAGGGTGTGATGACTTGGTAGGTCGTTTTGAGTACTAGCCTTAATTTCTGTATTCCGAGACCTCTCATAGATTCATTTGATATTATATGACTTTCGTTCGTGGTCAATATCGCTTTTCAAAAAGCTTTTATGTTAAATGTTGAAAAGAACATGAATTTCTACTTAAAATAAGGCTAAAGTTTACCATAATTAATGTTTTAGGTAAGCGATCTCAGATCGGTATTTTGACAATTTTGGTAGGTTAGTATGATATTTTTGGACTTGTATGCATGTTTGGTTGGGTCCCGAATGACTCGAGGGTGTATCGATGTATTATGTGAAAGATTGGAAAATTTTGGTTTAAAACTTGAAATTTTGAGGTTTGATGATTGATTGTGATATTTGATGTTGCTTTGATGATTTGAGTGAGCGACTAAGTCTATATGATACTATTACACTTATGTGAATGTTAGGATTGGAATTATAGATGTGTTATCGTTGAATTTGGAACTGTTGATGCACATCAACTAGTGTGTTCAAGTTGCAGGTCTCGCATATGCGAAGACATGATTGCAATTGTGAGCCTCGCATTTGCGATCTGATAACACAATTGTGTATTTGGGTCTCGGACTGAAGACTTCGAAAATACAAATAAATACTCGCATTTGTATCCCTGGAGTCGTATTGTGACTTGGAGTCGTATTTGCGATATGGAGCCGGGGGCATTAAGTTTCGCAAATGCGAAATTTAGTTTGCATTAGTGATAGAGGGGATTTTCACAATTGCAAAGGGGTAGTCACATTTGCGATATCTGTGGGTCTATTGCATTGGTCGCTTTTGTGATCAATATTTTGCTATTACGACGTCTGCAACTAGGTAAAAGTGAGAATGAGTAATGTAGATTGGAGAGGTTTGGTAACCTTAAGCCTCCGAATTTTAGGGGTGCTGAGGGCGAGGATGCCTAGAGTTTCTTGGATAAGTGTTAGAAGATCCTCCGTACAGCGGGTATTTTGGAGACCAGTGGGGTCTCGTTCACTACTTTCCAGTTATCTAGAGTTGCTTTCACTTGGTGGGAGGCTTATGAGAGGCGTAGGACTTCTGGTGCAATACCTTTTACTTGGTAGCAGTTCTCCATTCTCTTTCTAGAGAAGAATGTATCAAAGTCTCATAGAGAGTAGTTGTGCAGACAGTTTGAGCAGTTGCGTCAAGATGATATGACTGTGACGTAATATTATATGAGATTCTTTGATTTGGCCCATCATGCTATCTGGCTGGTTCCAACAGATAGTGAGAGGATTAGGAGGTTCATTGATGGCCTCATTAATCAGCTGCAGATTCTTCCGACTAGAGAGAAGGTGTTTAGCGCTTCTTTTGAAGTGGTTGTTTACATTGCTCGAGATATAGAGTCGGTTCGCTGCTAGGAGCGAATTAAGAAGGAGGCAAAGAGGCATTGCGAATCAGGTAGTTTTGGTGGTGTTCCTTCTAGAGGTCAGTTCTACCACAGCAGAGGTCGTCCTTTTAGGCATGCTCAAACAGCCTGTCCAGTTGATCTTGGTATAGCAGCTGGCCATGGTTCTCACAGTTCTCAGCAGGGCCACTTATCTCTCAGTGTCCTTCCAACTTAGAGTTCGTCTCAGGCACCATCAGCTCAGGGTTCAGCTATGCCTAGTTCTTCTAGCGCGTATCCCGGTGCTCGGGCTCCCTTCAGTCCCCACCACTATTTACAGGGAGAGATTGCTTTAAGTGTGGATATTTGGGGTCATATCAAGAGATTTTATCCCCGCTTAATGGGAGGTTCATCCCAGCAAAGGAGTCAGCCTTCACTTCAGCACCAGTCATTTACCACCCCCCAACCAGCTTAGGGTAGAGGTCAGTCAGTTAGGGATCGCCCTAGAGAGGGAGGAATGATTAGGTAGCGGTCAGGCCCATTTCTATGCACTATGTTCCAGACCAGATGTACTGCTTCAGATGTTGTGATCACATGTATTATCTCAGTTTGCCACAAGGATGCCTCTATATTGTTTGATCCTGGTTTTACTTTTTCATATGCGTCTTCGTATTTTTCTCCTTATCTGGATATGCCCCGCGAGTCGCTTATTTCATATGTTCATGTATCTACATCAGTGAGTGATACTATTATTAAGGATCGTGTATATTGGTCATATGTAGTGAATATTGGGGGAGAGACTAGAGTGGATCTGTTACTACATAGTATGGATGATTTTATATGATATTCGGCATGGATTTGTTTGCTCGGTGCCATGCTATTTTGGACTTTCATGATATAACAATGATGTTGACTATATTGGAAGTGCCACATATTGAGTGGCAAGGTACGTCGAATTATGTTCCCATTAAAGTGATTTTATACACAAGACCCATCAGATAGTTGGGAAGGGTTGTCTTTCTTATTTGGCCTTTGTGAGGGAAGTTGGTGTAGAGATTTCTGCTATTGATTTAGTAGCGAGGGATTTTCCGAATGCGTTTCCTGCAGACATGTCGGGCATGTTGCCGGACAGGAATATTGACTATGGTATTGATTTGGTGTTGGGTTGTAACGATCCGATTAGTTATTTTGAGCAATTATGTTCGCTTCTGCAGTTTGAGGTCACGAGCAGCTTCATATTATGTTATCGACTTGCGTGCATGGTTGGAATCTATTTTTAGATGAATCGGAATCAAAATGGAAGAAAGAATCTGTCTCCAAAATGAGTTTTGGATGATTTAGTAGCTTCGTATGGTGATTTTTGACTTAGGCGTGCATTCGTATTTGGATTTGGAGGTCCGTTGGGTAATTTGAGGCATTTCGGCGAAAGTTGGAAAAGTTAAAGTTTGGAAAATGGACAGGTTTGACCCATAGTTGACTTTTTGTGTTATCGAGGTCAGAATGTGATTCTGAAAGTTGGAACATATTTGTTTATGTCATTTGGGACTTTCCTGCAAACGTTGGTGTCGTTTGGAGTTAATTTGATATGGTTCAGATGTTTGATTGGAATTCTAGAAGTTCTTAAAGTTCATAGTGACTTTCATGTGTATTGGCATCTGATTCACGGTTCTAGATATTATTTTGGTGTTCCGCTTGTGCAAGGGTGTTCGTGTTATGTATTCAGACTTGTGTGGGTTCTTGGTTTGCATTCTCGAGGGCTCGGGTGAGTTTCGGAGTGGTTTCGAAATAACCCACATGAATTATGACTTTTCTGGTTCTGGTTATGGTTTCTTCGCATTTGTGATGTTCTGGCACAAATGCGGCCATCGTATTTGCGAAGAACCATCGCATTTGCGATGTCTGGGCGGCTGAGCATTTTTTTGCATTTCCGATGAGGTTGCCACATTTGTGAAAGCCGACCTTCACATTTGTGAAGTTTATGTCGCAAATGCGACCTTAGTAGGGTAAGTCCAGGCTTCGCATTTGTGAAACTTTCTTCACTTTTGTGAGTTCGCATTTGCGAATCCAGTGTCGCAAATGCGATATCTGCAGCCTGCTAAAAGCTGGGTATTCTGAGCTTTTGCTTCAGTTTTCATATTTTTGAACCCTAAAGTCTAGGTGACGCAATTTTGTGAAGTGATTTTCATACCAAATCATTGGGTAAGTGTCTATGATCAATTTTCAACTATATTTTGTGATTATATCTTAGATTTAACATCAAATTTATGAGAATCTAAAGGAAAACTTGGGAATAATTCTAAAATCTTTCAAAAACGTAAAATGATAATTTGAAAGACCAAATGGTATCAGAATTTGATAAGTTTTGTATGGGGTGAACTCATATCGGAATAGGTGTTCTGTTTTTGTAAATTTTATCGGGTTGCGGGCCCATGGAGTTTGCTTTTGTTGATTTTTTGTAAATTGTATAAGAACCATAGCTTTGTTAAGTGAAATTATTTTCTCTTGCATTGTTTGATGTATTCAAATCGTTTTTGGCTAGATTGAGTCGAGTGTTAATGAATTGGTAAAGGAAAATCTAAACTGAATATTGAATTGGCCGAATTGAGGTAAGTATCTTGCCTAACCTTGTAGGGGGGACTCCCTCTTAGGATTTTAGTCTTCTATGTTAATTGTAGTCTGTGCACGCCAGGTAACGAGTGTGTGCTCGGAATTATTTGTGAATTTGCCTTTAGGGTTCTTAGGTCCTTGTGTTCATTAAGTGGGAAGTTTTCCGGTATGATTGGGTGTCCTAATTGCTAGTTTTACCTCTATATCCTCTATACGACGTTGTTAGTTTTCCTCTAACGCTTACTTGTTACTTGACCCTTATTTGCATCAAGTGACTGTCCTTTTTATTGTTGTGTTGTTTTTTTAATTATGAATTCCTCTATGACTCCGTGCATATATGCTATGTGTCCAAATTGTTATGATTGTCGGTATAGTTATCACGTACCTTATATGTCTTTTTTTTTGTACAGGTATTTATTATTCTTGGTCCTTCCATAATTCTCTTGTTGTCGTGTACTTATACTCTTAGTGGTAGAAATCCTTGTGATTGAGTTATTGAATTGTTGGTTTTGTAGATTTTAAACTATGTCTAGTTGTTGATATTTTGAGGAGGAATAAGGGAGAATTGAGGTCGTTTGGTGGGATCAGATTGCACGCCGCATCAAGGAGTAATAAGGGCAGACGGGTGGGATCGGGTTGCATGCCGCAACAGGAGGAATAAGGGTTATATTGTCACGACCCCAAATCCGGTCGTGATGGCGCCCAGCACATTGCTAAGCCAGCCTGACCAATCCATATCAACCACGGAGCTAGAAGCTCTCTTTAACCCGTTTAAACAAATTAATTCAAGAAACAACAGCGATATATGTAACGAAAACGGGGAACCAAGTCCCATAATACATCAACTCCCATAGACCAAGGGTCAAGAGTCATGAGCCTCTATTGAACATGAGTGTATAAGGGTTTACAAAATACCAAGTGCGGAAAGAAATGTCAATACAAAATCCAAAGACGGTAGGAAGGGATGTCGGGTCCTGCGGACTCGCGGCTACCTCGAATATCCACGAACGTCGCCTCGCACGGCCTCTTCGGATCAGCTGGCCGAGAGGTACACGGATGCGCACGCGAGGTGCGGGGAGTAAAATGAGTACCTGCCGGACTCGGTGGTAATAAACAAGGGTAAGACGGCGCGAGATAAGAAATCCGCGATAAAGCACTATGTAAAGCTATAGTCGGCTACCTGTCATAGAATCAATCTTCGCTGTACTGTTTCCAACAATTACCGATAAATAGCATAACGGCTAGCGGATGTAGCTAAATGCGATGCAATGCGTGATATGACCGCTACGGCGTGTGGCCGACTCCGATTTTGGGTACCGTGCTCGCACTGTGGGGGTTCGGACTCGGAGGGGCTCCTACGGCCCAAGCGCATCTCGTAGAGATATTCCGCTGCGGCGTGCGGTCCGATCCGACATATATCTCGCCGCGGCGTGCGGCCCGATCCACTACTAGTCGGCTAATATGCGGATACTAGCCTCGCGAGGCTCAAAAGTAGTTTTTGAAAACTCTTTTATCATTTTTTAGTTGGAAAACGGTAATATCAAGTTCCGAGAGATTGGAAATAGCATGATAACAGAAATAGCCACGGACTAGTAGTAAACTAGCATGTCTATATGATAAGACAATGATAACGATCCTCGCGGGATCCAATAAGTGGCTCACGGCCCACATGTATAATCAACCGCCCGAGAAGGGGTTCCTCGGCTCAAGAGTGGCCATTATCACAATATATATATATATATACAACCATCCGAGGAGGAGGTTCGACGGCTCGAGAATAGCCAATAATACAATATCAACAGGTCGGACTAATATATAGTCTCCGGTTCATGATCGACCCCGCACTCTCAAGAGTGTGCGTGTCTCGCCGCTATACAACGTCACAAAGTGGTATACCGGGGTTTCGAACCCGCTGGTCATCACCCACATCTATTACTCGCCTCAATACAGCGCGACGACTATTCCGCAATGCCCTTGCCACGAGAATCAAGCTCCGTACGCGTAGAATCCGATCAAATACAGTAGAAACACAACAAATTAGGCCAATGGGACGACACCCAATCAATACAACTCAATTTACATCAAAATTCCCAAAGTTGTCAAAACCCGAGCCCGGGCCCACATTCCGAAAATTTACGAAATTCACATTTACTGGAACCCTCGTCTCGCCACGAGTCCATACATATAAAATTTACCAAAATCGGACTCCGTTTGCCCACTCAAATCGGTGTTTTTCTTCAATTTAGGCTTAGGGCTCAAACCCACAATTAATCTTCCATTTACAGGGAATTAACCAAGGATTTCATGTTAAAATGATGTAATTAAGCCACAAAACTTACCTCCAACGAATCCCCGATGAATTACCAGCAATTCCCGTCAATTTCTCCTCTTGGAACTCAAAAATGGGGTTTTGGGTTAATGAACCCGTGACCCCTCTGTTCTGTGATTTAATTCATTGCCAGAACAATCTCTTCTATGCGATCGCAATGACCCTATGCGATCGCATAGAGTTAAATTTCCTGCCAATTTCCCCTTCTATGCGATCGCGATGCTCTCCCGCGATCGCATAGCACAACCTTCCAGGCCTCATCTTTTCTTCTCTGCGATCGCAACACTAGCTATGCGATCGCAATGCACAGTCTGACGAACCTATGCGATCGCACCCCTTGCTATGCGATCGCATAGAACATTTTTCTCACCCCTCCAATCTCTTCTATGCGATCGCACAAATGACCTTGCGATCGCATAGTTCTATGCGATCGCAATAACCCTATGCGATCGCATAGAGCATCCGTCTGCAACAAAACCAGCAGCCAACAGCAGTTCCAAAAATAGAAGAAATGGTCCGTTTGGACCCCCGAAATCAACCCGAGGCTCCGGGACCCCAACGAAAACCACCAACATACTCCAAAACACGATACGGACTTGTTCCAATCATAAAAACACCATCCTAAACATCAAAATCACCAATTACACACGGATTCAAGCCTAAATTCCTTAAAACTTTCCGAATTACGCATTCAATCAAAAACCCGACCAAACGACGTCCGAATGACCTGAAATTTTGCAGGCACATCCAAAATCACCTAACGAAGCTACTGCAACCGTCGGAATTCCATTCCGACTCCCGGATCAAAATCTCACCTACCGTTCGGATTTCGCCAAAATTCAACCTTAGCCAATTCAAGCCTATTTCTACACGGGCCTCCAAATTCAATTCCGATCGCTCCCCTAAGTCACAAATCACCTTCCGGAACTAACCGAATCATCAGAATCCGATTCCGATCCCTATAACCAAATAGTCAACTCCGGGTTGACTTTTCTTATTCAAGTTTCTTTCACAAAGGCTATATGCCTCATTTCCAATCCAAATCACTCCTAACTCACCCGATAGACTTTAACACTGATAATAAAGCATAAAACATACAATTTCAACATAACGGGGTGGTAATTCCCGTAACGACGGGCCGGGTCGTTACATATATATATTGAAGAATCATAACGGTGGACTGGTGGGATTGGGTTGTATGCCACAACAATGAGTAATAATGGTAAATAATCATGTTGTTACTGATATGGTGATATATGTACTATTTACTCTTGTTGTAACTGTTCATGACGAATAATGGGGATTGGTGGGATTGGATTGCTCAATGCAACAAATATATACTATTAGCTTTTATTGTAATCGTTTCGGATAAATAAGGAATATATATATATATATATATATATATATATATATATATATATATATATATATATATATATATATATATATATATATATATATATATATATATATATATATATATATATATATATATATATATATATATATATATATATATATATATATATATATATATATACAAATTATTCAGTGGTTTTACATTTCATTTAGGATTTGGTTATAGTTAATACTGAGAATACCTTATTTCACTCATTTAAGACTTTGACAATTTGTGCTTTGGGTTTCACCGAGTCGTGAGGATCGGGTTATTGGCATTGAGTGGTTGACTTGCCGTTGATCCTTGAATTCTTTCCCTGAAACTATTACATTGGTGAATTAATTTTTAAAGTGAATTTATTACGTTGAATCATTTTCTCTTGTCATGTTAAGTTATTAGTAATATCGTAATTTAAAATAAGGGAATTAATATTACGTTGGTATATATAACTTTATATTTTAACTCTTCGTGTATAAATACACCTTTCTACAATATTCCTATAAATGCTATGTTTTATTTCAATTAGTTTCTCAATTAAACTTTTTTAACCCGATGATATTGAATCTTACTTAAAAAGAAATTTTTACTAAGTTAATTTATTAAATCCTATATTAAAGATAATAATTCATTCGAAGTTATATTTTATTGTAAAGGGTATTTTCTTTATTCAAATGATTTCTAAAAATAACATCATCTTTTATTGTTGATTTCCTAATTGGTTTGGAAGTTGTACTCTACTTTATGTTATATAAATGAAACTCCTTAAACAGCTTAATTGCATTGGTTATTGACCCTACATACAGTATAGCATGACGATGGCGTTGTGCAAAGTGAGCTAGAAATAGATGGGCACAAGGTGTCATGTGTGCTAAAGGATTGGAGATTAAGGTTATGATATGAGACATCAAGTTTTGAGATGGTTGGCATTGTGTATAAAAAGGAATATGATTTTTAAGTTAACACCTTATTTGAGTACATTTTACTTGTCTGCATCCCAACTATGTTGGTGTTAATGTACTTGGCTATCTTACGATACTATTCGTATTCCCTTTTATTGTCTCTGTTATTTATATTTTGATTTCTCCCTGTTATTGGTACTATTTTGTTGCCTTTACCATTGATAGTTTATTATTATATAATGTTCAATTTATTAGACCAGTAGGTTTCTTGACTGTCCCTCGTCACTACCCTACAGAGGTTAGTCTTGATACTTACTGGGCACCATTGTGGTGTGCTCATACTACACTTCTATACCTTTTATGCAGATCCATGTATTTGATCGGTAGTAGCCGTGCGGATATCACGGTGGAGGCTCAAGGTAAACCTGTTGCTGCGTTCGCAGGCCTCAAAGTCACATTCATTTGTACTTATTTCCATTTGTTCCTTTTTTCTGGAACAATGATGTATTTATTTTGTATAACTACTCCTAGAAAGGCTTATGACTTGTACTACCAATTTTGGGAATTGCAATTGTTTAGAGTTATCTAATTTGAAGTTAGTGAATATCAATGTTATTTTTGTTAATGTTAGGCTTACCTAATTTGGAGACTATGTGTCATCACGACTCCTTCAGAGGGATTTTGGGTCATGACACGGGTGCTCAGTCCATTTCTATTCCTCCTTATTGTATGACACCGGCTGAGTTGAAGGAGTAACTTCAGGAACTCCGTGAAAAGGTGTTTATTCGGCCTAGTATGTCACCTTGGGGTTTAGTTGTTCTATTTGTGAAGAAAAAGTATGGCACTATGAGTATGCACATTGATTATAAGCAGTTGAACAAAGTCACAATCAATAGCATGTATCATTTGCCACGCATTAATGATTTACTTGACCAACTACAAGGAGCGAAGATGTTTTATAAGATTGATCTGAGGTCGCGGTATCACCAGTTCAAGATTAGGGACTCGAACATTCTTAAGACAACTTTTAGGACCCGATATGGTCATTTATGAGTTCATTGTAATGTATTTTTGGGCGGACCAATATCCCAACAACGTTCATGCATTTGATGAATAGCGTGTTCTAACCTTACTTCGACTCGTTTGTTATTGTATTAATTGATGATATCCTGGTGTACTCTCGTAGCTAGGAGGAGCATGCCCAGCATTTGCGGATTGTGTTGCGGCAGTTGAGAGAGGAGAAACTTTATGTTAAGTTCTCTAAGTGTGAGTTTTGGCTCAGTTCAGTGGTGTTCTTGGGGTACATGGTGTCCAATGAGCATATTCAGGTGGATCCAAAAAAGATACAAGCGGTCCAGAGTTGGCCTAGATCGTCCTCATCCACAGAGATTTATAGCTTTCTTGCTTCAGCGGGTTATTACCGTCAGTTCATTCAGGATTTCTATTATATTGCATCACCCTTGACCAAATTGACCCAAAAGGATGCTTCTTTCTGGTGGTCGGATGAGTGTGAGACGTGCTTTCAGAAGCTCAAAACTGCCTTGACCATAGTTCTAGTGTTTGTTCTACTATCAGCTTTAGGTTCTTAAACAGTATATTATTATGCTTCCCGGGTTGGTACTCGGAGTTTGCTTAAACAACAATTATGTCAAATATTTAGATGGCTCTGTATGAGGCTTTATATGGGAGGATGTGTAAATCTCTAGTAGGTTGGTTTGAGCCTGGTGAGGCTAGGCTTTTAGGCACAGATTTAGTTTCGGATGTATTGGACAAGGTGACAGTAATTCAGGAGCGGCTTCACATAGCACAATCAAGACAAAAAAGTTCTACTGACATAAGGTCTATGATATGTCTTATATGGTGGGGGAGAAGGTTCTACTGAAGTTTTCACCCATGAAGGGTGTTATAAGGTTTGGGAAGAAGGGCAAGTTGAGTCATCGGTTCATTAGGACTTTTAAGGTGCTTCAAAGGATTGGGGATGTGGCCTATGAGCTTGCTTTTCCACATAGCTTGTAGGGTGTGCATATAGTATTTCATATTTCTATGCTCTGGAAGTATATCAGTGATCTGTGTCATGTTTTAGACTTCATCACAGTTCAGTTAGATGGTGATTTGACTTATGATGTAGAGCCAATGGCTATTTTGGAGCGGTAGGTCCGAAAGTTCAGATCAAAGGATCTAGCTTCAGTAGCAGTGCAATGGAGAGGACAAATCGTGGAGAAGGCTACTTGGGAGACCGAGTGGGAGATGCGGAGCAGATATCCATACATATTTAAGACTTCAGGTATGTTACCCATTCGAAGACAAACATTTGTTTAAGAGGGGGGGATGTAACGACCCGTCCGGTCTCTTCGAGAGTTGTAGCCACATTTCCCCATTTCTTCTTACTTTTGTGTTCTACAGCTATATTATAATATGTCGGATTAGTTGATCCGGGTCTGGAGTGGTTTCGAAGAGGATTCGAGACACTTTGTCTCTTTTGTGAAGATTAAGTTGGAAAAGCTGATCGGATATTAACTTATATGTAAGTGAACTCGGATGTGAATTTTGATGGCTCCGTTAGCTCTTTTAGGTGATTTTTGACTATGGAGCGCGTCTAGAATGTGATTTGGAGGGTCGTGGTTAGAATTTATACAATTTTGGTCGGCAATGAAAATTTTGATATTGGGGTCGGAATGAATTTTCGAAAGTTTAAGTAGGTTCATGGTATCATTTTTGACGTGTGTGTAAAATTTGAGGTCATTCGGACATGGTTTAGCGGGTTTTGGCATCGTTTGCAAAATTTGGATGTTTAGAAGTTTAGAAGTTCTTAGGCTTGAATCCGAGATTAATTTGGTGTTTTGATGTTGTTTTGAGTGATTCGAAGTTTTGACTTAGTTCGTATATTGATATATGACTTGTTGGTATGTTTGTTTGAGGTTCCAAGGGGCTCGGGATGCTTTTGGATAGTTAACAGAGAGTTTGGAATTGGAAAATACAGTAGTTGCTGCTTGTGTTTCCGCATCTGCGGAGTGGGAACTGCGGGTGCGAGGTCGTAGGAGCGGACAAGGAGCCACGATTGCGGCCATGGGGGACTTGAGTTGTAACCACATGTGCGAGAAGGCGATCACATATACGAGACTTGGGGTGTATGTGCAAAAATAAGAAAGTTAGCTGGTTCCGTAGAAGTGGAGGATGAGGTCGCAGTTGAGCAATGCAGGTGCGATGGATTGGCCGCATAAGTGGAAATAGAACCGCATGTGCGTTTTAACTAGGGAGAAAACCTAGCTCGAGGTATTGTTTTCTATTTTCAATTTTGGGTTAGAGGAACTTGGGATAGAGGCAATTTTTCGAAAGATTTCAAGGAGCAACATTAGGGTAAGTGATTCTAACCTATAATGGAATAAATTTTATGAATACATGGATTTATTCATCATGTAATAGGGAATTTGACCTAGAAATTTGGGATTTTAGGGCTTGAAAATTGGAGAGTGGATTTTGAGGATTTGAGTGACCAAATGAGGTTGGATTTTGATAAGTTTGGTATGGTTGGACTCGTAAGTGAATGAGCTTTCTAGTTTTGTGACTTTTTTTGGATTTTGAGACGTGGTCCCAGAGGAGGCCGGGTTTCAGTCGATTTCGAGATTCGTGTTCAATTAAGTAGTTTTTCTTGTGAAATTGGTTCTTTGGCCTATATTGATTGCATTGTATTGCTTGTGACTAGATTCAGGACGTTTGGAGGCCGATTTGAGAGGCAAGGGTGTCACGGAGTTGGATTTTGTCTTGGTTGGAGTAACGCTTCCAAACTTGGTTCTGAGGTTTTGAAACCCCGAAATATGTGTTATGTTATTTGTATTAAGGTGACGCACATACCAAGTGAGGGGCGTACTGTCAGGACCCAAACCTCAATCGTGATGGCGCTCAACACATTGCTCGGCAATCCTGACCATTTCCCGATAACCAGTTCAATTATTAATTAAGAATGTTCCATTTTAAGTCAAATAGGTTGTTTCCATAACAATAATGACAAGTGCGGAATATGAAACAACTGAAATATAGCCCCAATAGATCCGATGTCACAAGTCTGAGCCTCTAACAATAGAATAAAGTCTATACAACCAAGTCTAGGGCAGAATACAAAAGATAAATACTAGAAGGGAGAGATCGGGTCATGCGGACGCCGGTAGCTACCTCGATATCTCCTCAGCACTAGGAAGATAGCAATGAATAGCTCAACTGCCCTCCTGGATCCCTGTATTTACACACAAGGTGCAGGGAGTAGAGTGAGTACTTCCAACTCAGTGAGTAGTAACAATAAATAATAACTAACTTGTAAGGACACTAAACATTCCTAAGGACAACAGTACATGTAAAATCATCTCGAAAGTGGAAGGTCTAGTTTCAGTCTACTACTGTCTCACACTGATCCAACACGCAGCCCGATCCAATATATATATTAAATATATGATATATATATATATATATATATATATATATATATATATATATCATATATTTAATAATAATGCGGCGTGCAGCCCGATCCAATACATGTATATGTATATATTGCTGTAGAATGCAGCTCGATCCGGTATATATATCAATACCTCACTATGGATCCTCGACCCCTCTCAGTAAATATAGACTTGGCCTCTCGGACCCACTCAGCTAGAACAGGGTATTCGACCCTAGGTATTCTCACTTAGAGTACACTTCTAGTACGAGTTCATGTCATGCTATAAAACTATGAGTACGACTGAGAGTATGTGTTCAACATGATACAAGGGTCATTTAGCTCCACATGCTTCCCTAAGGTTCTACAGATCGGCACAAGGCCCCAAACATGGCAACTAGCCCAAATATATAGATATAAGCTCAGTCTCAGTCAATAAGTATAGTGAACCAACAGTCGGGATGGACTAAGTCCGAATCCCCAGTCACAATATCACCATGCTCATCACATGACACGTGTTTCATCTCAACATAGTACTGTATAGTGCAAATACAGGATTTCAAACCCTCAGTATATCATTCATTACTACCACTTACCTCGAACCGGCCAAAGTCCTAGCTCGCCTTGCTCTTTCCTTGCAAATCGACCTCCTCAGATGCCAAATCTGATCAAAACCAACAAGAATACATCAAAATAGGCTAATGAATCATAACCCAATCGAAATGATCCGGAAACACCCAAAAACACGAAGTTGCCAAAACCCTAGCCCCGGACCCGCTTCTCGAAAAATTATGAAATAACATTTTCAGAATCCTTATCTCGCCACGAGTCTGTGCATATAAAATTTATCGAAATCGGGCTTCAAATGAGCCGGCAAATTATGATTTTTCATAGCAAAAATCCAAGCCCTAACTTCCTCAATTTATACCCAATTTCAGAGAATTAATGGAAGCTTCTTCGATAAAATGATGTATTAAGACCACGAGACTTACCTCCCACGAGGCTTACCTCCAATCACTTCCCGATGAAATCCCCTTCAAATTCTATCACTTAGCTCTCAAGGTGCTAAAAAATGGAGGAAAATATCCAAGCTTCGCGACCGATTTCTTTTCTTAAAACCCTTATGTCGTCCATGTTTAACCCTATGCGATCGCATCCCATATATTGCGATCGCATAACACAAATTTCTTACCTAAAAAATTTCTCTTATGCGATGGCACTCCTGCCCTTACGACCGCATAGAACAATTTCCATGCCAAGGACCCTAGGCCAAAATACACTATGAGATCGCACACCTGCCATGCGATTGCATAGAACAAGCTCACAATGCTATGAGATCGCAACCACTGCTACGCGATCGCATAGAACAACTCAGAACCCCACTTCCATCCTTCTATGCGATCACAACATCACCTATGCGATCACATAGAGCATTTTTCTGCAATAAAAACCAACAACCATCATACCTCTAAAAATGCTAGAATTGATCCGTTTGGACCCCCAGATTCACCTCGAGCCCCCCCAACAAAAAACCACCAACCTACTCCAAAACACGATACAAAATTGTTCCAATCATAAAAACATATTCTTAAACACAAAAATCAACAAATTAAGGCGGATTAAAGCCTAAGTTTCAACTAGAACTTCCGAAACCAACATCCAATCAAAAACCCGACCAAATGATGCTCGAATGACCTGAAAATTTTTGTAGACATATACAAAATAACCTAACGAAGCTACTGCAACTGTCGGAATTCCATTCTAAGTCCCAGATCAAAATCTCACCTATCGACCGGAATTCGCCAAAATTTCAACTTCGCCAATTCAAGCCTATTTCTACACCGGACCTCCGAATTCAATTTTGATCGCTCTCCTAAGCCACAAATGATCCCCCGAGGCTAACCGAATCATCATAATTCGAATTCGAGCCCTCTAACTCACAAGTCAACTTCTGGCTGGCTTTCCGAACTATTCCTTTATCAAAGAGACTATTTGTCTCATTTCCTACCAAACTCGGTCCGAATTGACTCAAATTTACCAAACACATATATTGAAACATGAACAAGCATATAATGAGGAAAACGGGGTGATAACTCATGTGGCGACGGACCGGGTCATCACATTCTCCCCAACTAAAATAAATGCTCATCCTCAAGCGGGTTAAGAAACATACCTGGAGTCTCAAATAAGTGGGGATATCTCCTCCGCATCCCCTGCTCGGTCTCCCAAGTAGTCTCCTCCACGGGCCGGCCTCTCCACTGCACCTTTACTGAAGCAATATCCTTGGACCTCAACTTTTGAATCTGTCGACCCAGAATAACCACCGGCTCCACATCATAAGATAGATCACCATCAAGTTGAATCGTACTGAAGTCCAACACATGAGATGGATCCCCGACATACTTCCGGAGCATAGACACATGGAATACTGGATGCACACTGGACAAGCTAGGTGGCAAAGCTAGCTCATATGCTACCTCCCCAATGCTCCTAAGTATCTAAAAAGGACCAATGAACCTTGGACTCAGCTTCCCTTTCTTCCCAAACAGCATAACACCCTTCATGGGTGAAACCTTCAACAAGACTCTCTCGCCAACCATGAAAGACACATCTCGAACCTTACGGTCCGCATAACTCTTCTGGCGCGATTGTGCTATGCGAAGCCTCTCCAAGATCAATTTCACTCTCTCCAAAGCATCCTGAACTAACTCAGTACCTATCTAGCCTCGCCAAGCTCAAACCACCGCACAGGAGATCTACACCGTCTAGCATACAATACCTAATATGGGGCCATCTGAATACTCAACTGATAATTGTTGTTGTAGGCAAACTCTGCAAGTGGAAAAAACTCATCCCATAGACCTCTAAAATCGATCACACAAGCACGCAACATATCCTCCAAGATATGAATAGTGCGCTCAGGCTGTCCGTCTGTTTGTGGATAAAATGATGTGCTCAACTCTATCTGTGTACCCAGCTCCCGCTGAAATGCTCTCCAGAACTGAGAAGTGAACCGAGTACCTCTATCTGAAATAATAGACACCTTGAACCCCATGTAATCTGACAATCTCCCAAATAAAGATCTGTGCTAACTGCTCCGATGAATAAATAGTACTTACTGGAATGAAGTGTGCGGATTTGGTCAACCGATCAACAATCACCCAAACTGAATCAAACTTTCTCGAAGTCCGAGGGAGACCACTCACGAAATCCATAGTAATCCGCTCTCATTTCCACTCAGGAATAATTATACACTGACTGGGTAGCCCAAGTCAAGCAGACCTGGTGCCTTTCCTAACCCGCGCGTTACCCCTGTGTTGTTTATTACTTATAAGCCAAAGATCTTATTAATTATAACTAAATTCACATTTTTTCAACCATAACCACACTATTAACATTGCTAACAAGTTTACAATTTACAACGTCTGACACAGACACACACACACACACACACACACACACATACACACACACACACACATATATATATATATATACACACACACACACACACACACATATATATAGGCCATAGTCCCACAGTTTACTGTCTACGGAGCCTCTAGGATACAAAGGATGGTACAATACTTGCCGGTAACAAGGCTCCGGCTATACCATACAAAATCAAAATAAAGTCTAAAACAGAAGTGGCCTGAGCCACGCAGGGCCCCGAAAGGAAAGGGGCTCACCAAAACGAGGAGTGGAAGATGAAGGATACTACTGTCGATGAGCTGAAGTACCTGCTACTGACCCACATACAATCATAACACGAATGTAGCGTCCCCGGCAAAAGGGACGCCAGTGCACTGGAATTGTACTAGTATGTATGGACAAGCTTTGTCCCAAGTAAACTCAAGTCATTAAACAAGCACATCACGATGATAAGACAACAAATGATTACACCAAGAAATAATAAAGCCAGCCAATTATGTTCCCACATTTACTCCGTTTCAAATAGTTCTCAGCTCAAAGCACAATTAAAGATCAACAAGGAAGGTAACAACCAAACAACCACATAAAACACAATCAAGTCAAACAAAGGGGCAATCAGTGCCCCACAGGTTGCAAACTCTCCTGCTGTCTCCTTTCACAAATTCACATCAATGATATTCATATCAATTTCAATGGCGATTTCGACCGCTTTCCACCCTTATTAACTCGGCCACCCTTATTACCTCGGCTACCATAATCACCCCAACCCACACCTTACTACTTCATGTTGTGGCGCGCAACTCGATCCCACCGTACAGTTTCAATCACAACAATCACAAATTGCAAACAAGGCACTACACAAGATCACAACAAGTGCAAATAAGCAATTTACAAATTGGTTCATGCTTTCAAATACTTTTCAAACCAGTATCACAACCAAGTTACAATGTTTTCATATTCGAGAGTACCCATATCATTATGTTCAACAATTTATCACAATTCAAGTGTTTCATTTCTTTCCCACAAGAAACCATGTATGCCATCACTACAATTGTTCTCAATTCCTTACCAATTTCAACTTCCTTTTTATCTTACGGTTCATATTTCATACCACACCACACATAGTTCAACATCAATTGAATACCCAATAACTAAATCAAAGAATTGCTCAACAATTCCTCAAAATTATCACATACCAATGAATCGTACACATAAGGGCGATTTCACAAGAATCAAAGTTAGCCATACATACCTGGAGTCGAATTTACTTCTTTCAATCTCTTACTTAAGCTCACCCAAGTTATCCTAAGTTGCCAACTTCCGTTTTTACTCCTACCCACTTCTTTTTACTAAAATTCAAGTTCAAATAACATGCATGAGTGTCAAATTCTATTTTCAAAAGCTATTGTATGCAAATCTTTCTTTACCCATTTTAAAACTGAAAATCAAAGAAATGGTTAGGGTTTTTACCTTGTAAAGATTGGGGAAGATGACACTTTACCTAGGAACCTCCGGACCAAATGATTAGAATTACTCTTTAAAGATGGGTAGACTTCTCTCTCTAGAATCCCCTTTTCCTCTCTCTAGTTTTGTTAGGAAAGTATGAGAAAAATGAAGGTTGGAGGTATTTTATTAAAGAGCGGGTCGGGTCAAAATTTTATAAAAAATCTGGGCCAAGTCGCATCTGCGATCGCAGAATCAACATGCAGTCCGCATAATAGACCGCAGAATTGCCCCTAAAAATGCACATGTTCTGTTACGATATGCGACCAGAATGCGATCCGCATTCGTGTTCTGCGGTTGCATATTCCACCGCAGATTAGACACTAAAAAATTCTCAAGAAATTATATGGTGGATCTGCGATCTGTATTTTCGTTATGCGATCGCATATTGGACCGCATTTTCAACACAATTTTTGGAAAACATCCTGTTAAACTCTACATGCTCGGATGAAAAATAGGTTCATGGCATGGTTTCGAGCACTGGGTCGAGTGGTGTAATGTCGACCCCGGCAGCGTCTCCGACTCTGAGTGAGTCATAGGTAAGTTTTTCTCACCCTTCTGAGCTATACTTGTATTATTATGCCATGAGGACATGACATGATTTTAAGTGTGGGGTGAGAAACTTATATTGTATATGTTGTACATAGTAGCTGTAGTTGTAAATCATATTAGCTGGCTTGGCCCGATGATGGACACTTGGCGACGAGTTTCTTAAGGATCTAAGTCAGAATAAAAACACAAAAAAATAAAAAATTTGAAAAAAATCCAAAAATATTAGTAGAGGGCTCTTCCTGATGACGGACTATTTGGATAAATACTCTTGAGGGAAGTAGTCCATGTAGGAATTTTTCTTCCTTTTATTTTCTTTTTCTAGGTAGTGTATCACCTCCCCCTTGATTTTTCTTTTGTCCACGGTTCTTTTTCAAGGGTTTTTATTGAATCGGGTTAGGTAGATTTTTCCTTTTTAGGATTAGAGGGCAAAGGTTAATATGTAACCCCAAGTATGCACATTAGCAAAACTTAATTGAACTTGAGAATGTATTATCTAAGCTTGACTGTAGATTCTAGGATATGCCTTAAATTGCACAATACAACTTGCTTGAACATTGATAGGACTTTGTAGATGAACCAGATTCTAAATGAGTTGCATGCTATGTGTCAGATTTTACTTACATTATATGTTTTACATGATACCTAGAACTTGCCCTGTGTGTTTGTAAAGCGAAATAGAAGTTATTTGGTTGTAGAGATGATAAAGGCATTTCTTTGTGTAACCCCATAAATCAATAAGACATGAATTCACCTGTACATAATATCCTAGTTAACCTTTTTGAGCTTAAAGCCTATTCTTTGATAACCCTTGAATGTTCATGAAAAATCAAAATCTTATATTGTTCAACTTTAACTCCTAGAAGCATTTGTGTTGTAATGAATATGCTAAAGTCTAAGTGTGGGGTGAAGGGAAGTTGAAAAAGGGAAAATCAAGAATGAATGGTAGAAAATGGTGAACTGGCAAAATAATGTAAATGCGTTGCAAAGCAATGATAAAGAAAAACAGATATATCAATGTATAAATGTAAAGTAGAAAGGCCAGTTACACCAACAAAAGAAAATTGGGGATTAAAAGCAAATAAAAGTGAAGGAATATTTAGGGGAGACATAAGGAAGAAAACAAAAAGGGAAGTTGTGAAAAAGAAAGAAAGTGCTTAGGGAGGTTAGCCACTATAACCAAAAGTATCCTACCCGTCCCGTAGCCAATATTACAACCCTTAAAGACCTCTTGATCTATGATTGAATAACTCGATTAGTGGAGTATTACACTAGGGGCAAGCCTATGGTGTGTCTGTATGCATATGAATGTTCTTTGTTGAGAGTGAGTGAATTTTTCCGATATTTATAAGTTCCATGTTCTAAATTATTTATGTGTGGGAACTTATCTCAATAAATTGTGTGAGGGCATGTAACTCAAGAAAGAAAAGGTAAATTTGCAAGTCTGTGATAAGAACTAGAGTAAGCAATAATGTGCTGGCATTTGAGTTTACGATTATGTAAAGGTTGTGCATGTCTTAGGTTAATCATGAAAGATAGCTTTTGTGACATATTTTGGGGGAGACATTAATAAAATTGGCCTAAAGTGTGATTAAGGTTGCTCGAAGACGAGCAAAGGTTTAAGTGTGGGGTATTGATAATAGGTAAATTTGACTATAATTATGCCATAAATAATCACGCTTTATTGTTGAATCGATATTGTTTATGAGTACAAAATGCTTTTATTAGTGTTTTCTGGTGTGCTATAGGTACACATGGGCCATTGGAGACTAAAAGAGCCATTTTGGAGTCATAAGATGGTAAAAATGCCAAGTGTAGAGCAAAAGTGAAGTTGGCATAGGATGAAGAACCCGAGATACTGTTCATCCGCGGTCCATCCGCGACCGTGGATGAACCGCGGAAAAAAAGGCTCGCGAAACCTCTCAGACTTCAGAGGACTTGATTTCTCGCGGTCCATCCTCGACCGCGGACGGACCGCGGACGCTGCCGAATTTCTGAAGGCCAAACTTGTAAAAACTCAATTTTTGTAACCTAAATCCTCTATATAAGTATAGATTGCCCAAGAGAGGCAAGCATTGTATTATTGACTACTTTTGCAAGATAATTAGTAAGAAATAACTCTCTCAACTTCTTTTTTTCTTTTATATTGAATCTTTGATTATGAATTCAATTATTATTCTCGTTTCTTTGATTATGAGTAGCTAATTCTTTATCTAAGGTTTTGATGGAAGCTATTGAGTGATGAACTTATCGTTTATGTTATTACAAATTGTTAGCTATGTTTCTATTTGTTCAACTTCGTTCTTGTTGTAGTTAATTGGTAGGATCCCCAATTAGCTGTGCCTATTTAGTGTGCATAACTTGGAAAAGAGTGCATATATAGGTATATTGTTGAGCAACACAACACCTAGGTTATTGGAGGAATCTATAATTTTAGGCCTAAAGGTGAGATTAGGAATAACGAAACCTTGGGTGCAATCTAAAGTGAACTATTCAAATTAAAGCTAGCTAGGGTAGCTCGGGAGAGTGCACTAGTAAATTATTATAGTTGCTCGGGAGAGAATTATGGTAAAAATAGTGTTCATGATTGATAGAATAATATTGACAATTTGTATAAGCATAAACAGAAGGGATTCCATCAATAGGGGAAATCAATACCTTAGTCTTTCTCTCTATTCTTTACAACATTCAATTCTTTCATTCAAGTCTTTAATTCTTGCAAAAGTTAGTTATTAGAAAACACCCACAAAAATATAATCAAAGTTTGGGAAGCTACTTCAGAAGGGTTATTGGGTTTTGGAAGTTACAGTTGATAGGTTAGTTCCCTGTGGGATCGACTCTGGACTTAATTGACCGGGTTATATTGACTACGACCGTTGCTTGGACGTGAACCACCTATGTATCTCACATCCGGTGAGAATCAGACCTGCGTAGTTCTGTTAAAATAACTAAAAAAAAACTATTTTGAAAATTATTATTTTATATACCAAAACCTTTAAAAAATTTATTTAGAAAAATGGTATTTTATAAAAACTTGAAAATTTTCTCTTTCTTTATCCTTGTTTAATTCTATCCTAAAGCCGGTAAACATTTGAGTAAAACCTACCAAATAACGTTACATATAGCACATAAATATGAATATGTTGGTCCGAAAAATTGGTTCCTGTCCTAAACGGGCCCGGCCTCTGTACCGAGCCCCGCTAAGTCCAATGCACATGATGCAAAAAGAGCGTAACCTACTAGGGATATTCATTGCTTTATGGCTTGTTCTTCTTAGTTTTCAAATTCTAAAGGAGATGGTATCTAAACCTGGCTTACCCAGGTGGACAACCCGAGCTGAGGAGCGTCAAGCGTCACCAGTAGTAGAACAACACTGGCTAGCTAACAACTCTCTCGCCTAAACATGTGTGACTAAATCATTCACCAGAAGCTGGTAGGCTAACCGACTTTATCTCAAGACATAAGTTTTTTGATGCTGGTAGGCAAACACAACATAACTACCTATCAAAAGACTCAAAGGGAAGCGAGAGATGATACAATTTGTATCACAATTCAAATAAATATTAAAGCGGTAAACAAGCGACAAATAGCACATTAGTCTTCAAAACACAATAATATCTAAAAACAGGATAAAAGCCAAACAAGAATCAATATACAAAGCTCGAATTCTTATTAATTATCCCCAGCATAGTCGCCATCGCTGTCACACCTTTTTTTTGACAACACAACTATATTGCAAGGTTGAGTTAAAAGAGTTTTTTCCAATTGAAGTGACGTTTTGAAAAGAGATTATTTATTATTTAGAGTCGCCACTTGGAATTGAGTTTTGGTGTTCCAAGTCACCTTTTATTTGAAACCCCTTTCAAAAGGAAGGTTTGACTCTTATTTATGCTTTGCAAAAACAGAAGATTGAGTAAGGAATTCTATTGACCAAGGGGAAGATGTAAGGCACCCCTCGAGACCCATGGTTCTAGCACGATCGCTTTATTGACTAATCTTCGACTTAAATCAATTCTTGACTATTATTGTATTTTTATTGCTTATGGCTTATTGATTATCGCTTAATTAATTATTATATTTTTTGGTTATTGTTTTGACCTAGATGTGGTATGCACACAAGGTAGTTCTTTAAAATTAAATATTAAACCAAGGTACAAAATGTACATATGGTTATAACAAAATTATTTTTTATTTAAAGGCATTGAGACGCGGAATTCGCACATGATCCTTTTATTATTTAAGCTTATCAATCCAAGGTTCGGGTATGAACACATGGGATAATATTTAAAGCACGCATAAAGCTTTTCTAATATTTTTAGAGTATTTCAATTCTTTTGTCCCTTTCAAATTCGAGACATTTATTTTTTTTATAATTTTTTATTAATAAAATTGATCAGTCAAAGTTATGCGAACACCTACATTGATTTATTTTGAGAATTATTATTATGTCACACGAACGTGTACACAATCATAATTATAAGTAACAAATATCATTCTGGACCAATTTAATTGCAAGTCTAATGGCCCGTTAAAGTTAACAATTTCATATTCTTGCCACGGCAGAAAAAATATTATTTTTACTTCATAAATGTAAAGGCCAAAACCATGGAAAACTTGGTAGATCACATGAATTCTTAAATCAACAGAAAGTTTTCATAAAAGACAAAATAAGTTCATCTACATAAACTAATAAATTCACAAACAAACAACTTATCAATCCAAAGACAATACAATCACAAGCATGATATATAACGAAGTAAGCGCTCTTCGTTCAACATCAAAACAAAAATATGACAATAATAATTCATAACAAAGGGATAAACATGGAGAAATTGGACCTTTATTGATGGATGTGTAATATGACCGAAATAATGGTCATGAATCTTTCTTCAAAGCTTGACCGGACAACCTCGCCAACAAACTCAAATAAACTCTCAAAAATCGGACGTCAAACTTAATAAAAGCTTCGCTCAATCTACTCCATCTAGTTAGGATCTACTAGGTGTCGTGGAGGAAAAGCAGTAGGGTTTCAAGACTGTTCATGGGTGATTTTGCTGAATTTTGGATCTGACGTTTGGGGTGATTTATGGTGTTCTGAGATCTGGAACAAGGTGCTTTGGTGGAGGACGATTTTTGAAGATTTTAAGGTGACGAAAATGATCTTTTACAGAGGTCAATCTGCTTCGTTTCCATGGAGGAAATGGACGTGCTATTCTTGTTCTTGGAAAATATTGCCCCCACCCCCTTTGATTTGTGAAGTCTATTATATATATATGTATATAGGTAGGTGTGTGCCTTGGTGATTAGGAAGAGTGGGGAACATGAGAGAAGTTGTGAGTAGTGGGTGTTTAGTTATGAGGAAGTGGGGAAATGGGGCCCTTGGTGGTTAGGAAGAGTGGGGAACATGAGAGAAGTTGTGAGTAGTGGGTGTTTAGTTATGAGGAAGTAGGGAAATGGGGGTGAGAAAGTGGGGGTAAGGCATGAGTGAAGTGGGGTAGTTTTATTTATTGTATTTATATCTTTTAACTCTATATATTTATTTAACTTTTCCTAACCTTTTTTAATTAAATAAAAGAAGATAAAAATTTAACTTTTCCTAACCTTTTTTTTAATTAAATAAAAGAAGATAAAATTACGCGCACACACAAGCACCTATATATATATATACTAACTAAAAATACTATAGCTTACATCTAAATTAGAAGAAACCAAATATATATAAATTTTCTTCTATTTAAGCATAGAAAAAATCTAATATTCTAAGAATATGAATATTATTTTATGGTTTTTAATTTTCTTAAATAAAACATATGAAGAGTAAAATAAATATTTAAAATATTAAGATTAGAACTAAAAAAAATTTACACTAAAGTAGTATAGGTCATGGGGTGTGGTAAAAAATTAGGTATTCACAGTTTTCTCGATCTTCCTAAATTGATCATATCAGGGAGTGACAATATGATTACCTTCATTTTCTTGTCCTTAAGGACAAGGTTTAGCATGATGATGCCATAGATGTGACCATTGGCGAGGATGGAGTATTGATGATGCAGGGTAGGGTTTGTGTACCCAATGTTGATGGCTTCGGGAGCTGATACTTAAGGAAGCCCACAATTCACGATATTCCATTCATCTGGGTGTTGCGAAGATGTACCAAGATTTGAGGCAGAATTATTGGTGGAGGCGTATGAAGAAAGATATAGTTGGATTTATAGCTCGATGCTTCAACTGTCAACACGTAAAATATGAGCACGAGAGACCAGGTAGATTGCTTCAACAGATAATGATTCCGGAGTGGAAGTGGGAGAGGATCACCATGGACTTTAAGATCTATTTTTGAGAGAGTTTTTTCCTCAAAGCCTCAGAGATGCATGGTGCACCTAGTTTGAGCATTTGCACCATGATGTTATGACTGTCTTAGAGTATGATGTCCGTTATACTAGCTTGGCTAGGCATGCACCAGCATTGGTTTCTACTCTTCGTGAGAGGGTTCGTCGGTTTATTGAATGGCTTATTCCCAATATCTGGTCTAGCATGGGTCGTGAGACAAGCAAGTGGTGAGCATTGCTAGGAAGATTGAGGGTATGCATGCTAGGGAGAGAGAGGAGAGGGAGGCCAAGAGGTCTCGAGAATCGGGCACAACTGCAAGTCGTCATGGTAGGGGTTATATGAGTCTCCCTATTCATTAAGCTCTTCTAGTATCCAGTAGTTCTGCAGCTCCTCCTAGGCCTCAAGAGCCATATTATGCACCTCCAATTTCTAGCGCACCTCCTACGCGGGGTGCTTTCAGAGGTCAGTCCAGTAGACCTGGTCCAAGCCAGTCACAACCACCACGTCCTACTAAAGCTTGTTTTGAGTGTCGTGAAACATATCATATAGTGAGGAATCGCCCCAGATTTGGGAGGGGTGCATCTCTACAGACATCTCAGTCACAACGTGCCCCACAGAGCTCTCAAGCTATGGTTACAGCTCAAGTTGCTACCTCACCTACTCAGCCAGCTAGAGGTGGAGTTCGGAGAGGTATAGGTCACCTTATAGGCGGAGGCGAGGCCTGATACAATGCCCTTCCTGCACGTACCGAGGTTGTTACCGCTGATTCTGTCATCATAGGTTCTATAATAATTTGTCATAGAGATGCATCAGTTCTATTCGATCCAGGCTCCACTTATTCTTATGTGTCTTTTTATTTTGCTCCGTATTTGGGTGTATCTCGGGTTTCTTTGAGTTCCTATGTTGTGTTTCTACTCATGTGGGAGATTCTCTTTTTATGGACCATGTTTACCGGTCGTGTTTGGTTACTACTAGTGGTTTTGAGACCCAAGCAGATTTATTGTTGCTAAGCATGGCAGACTTTGATATTATCTTGGGCATGAACTGGTTGTCGCCCTATTGTGCTATTCTTGATTTTCATGCCAAGACTGTGACGCTGGCTATGCTAGATGTGCCACGTGTTGAGTAGAGGGGATCTTTATATCACACTCCTAGTAGAGTTATTTCTTTCCTTAAAGCTCAACGTATGGTTGAGAAGGGGCATGATGCATATCTAGCCTATGTGAAAGATGTCACTATTGATACCCCTTCAGTTGATTTAGTTCCAATAGTACGCGACTTTTTCGATGTGTTTCCAGCTAATCTTATAGGCATGCCTCTTGATAGAGATATTAATTTTGGCATTGATTTGTTGGCGGGCACTTAGCCCATTTCTGTTCCTTCATATCATATGGCTCCTCCTGAGTTGAAGGAGTTGAAGGATAAGTTGTAAGAATTGCTTGATAAGGATTTTATTTGGCCTAGTGTATCACATCGGGGTGTCTTGTTTGTGAAGAAAAAAGATGGCTCCAGGCATATGTGTATTGATTATCGCTAGTTGAGCAAGGCTATAGTAAAGAACTGTTATCCTTTGCCGTGTATTGATAATCTGTTTGACCAACTTCATAGCGCACATATGTTTTCCAAGATTGACTTGCGCTAAGGTTACTATTAGTTGAAGATTCAGGGGCCAGATATCCCGAAGATTGCTTTCAAGACTCGGTATGATCATTACGAGTTCCTTGTTATATCATTTGGGTTGGCCAATGCCCGAGTAGCCTTTATACATTTGATGCACAATGTATTTCGGCCATATATTAACTCTTTTGTCATTGTCTTTATTGATGACATTCTGGTGTATTCCCGGAGTAGGCAAGATCATGAGTAATACCCGAGGACAGTGCTTCAGACTCCGAGTTAAAAGTAGTTATATGCAAAGTTCTTAAAATGTAAGTTTTAGTGGGATTTCGTGAAATTCTTAGGCCACGTGGTATCGAGTGAGGGTATTTGGGTGGATTGGAAGAAGATATAGGCAGTGCAGAGTTGGCCCTGACCATCCTCAGCTACAAAGAGTTTGGCGGGTTACTACCATCGTTTTGTGGAGGGTTTTTCATCGATTGCAGCCCCTATGACCAGACTGATGTCACACCCCGACCCTAAGCTTGGATGTAACATGACACTCGGTGCCTAACTACATATTAATGAGCGAACCAACTGGCTAGCTGAATCAATATGGGGTATCATAACATACTAAATGCAGAAGATAAACTAACACATGTTGATATACTGAAAGTCTGGATGATATAAATCAAAGTGCGGAAATACTGATAGAATTCTGAAAGATATTTGTAGCCAACATAGCATAACATGAGAAGCATGTGACTTTGTCTAACTGTTACTCTAGTCTATGAAGCCTCTAATAAAGTACTGAAAAACACTATCTGCCTGTAAATTTTGAAAAACTATAAAGTAATGATAAAGCCCCGAAGGAACTGGGGATAACCAAACAGCTTGTACGAGAACCCTAGAGCTCTGAATCATCAACATGTAAATCATTACCTACATTGTGAGATGCAGGCCCCGTGCAAAAGGGACGTCAGTACATTTGAATTGTATTGGTATGTAAAGCAACTCTAAGAAAGAATTATAGATGCTGAAACTAAAACTAAAGTGAGAACTGATAACTAAACTTATAACTAAAAAGATAACCGATAACTGATAACTGAAAGATAACTGATAACTAAAAAGATAACTGAATTGAATAAAGGAAGTAAGGATATGAATATTCCCTCTTCTGAATGATGAACAACCTATTTATCTGAATATTAAACTGCTGCCTCAGGCTCAATATATGTGTGCACAAACAACGGCCTCAGGCCCAAGTATACATATATGTAACTGCGACCTTAGGTCCAAAATGCATAAAGTATAAACTGCAGCCTTAGGCCCAAAGATGCATAAAGCATTAGCTGCGGCCTCAGGCTCAAATATAGGTGTTCAACATTCAGGGGTTTAAAATCAGGAACTGAGAATCATACTGCAATACATACATAGTAAAATACTCACCACACCGAGTTATCTGATACTGGAATACTGGATCACACCTAGTTACATTATACTAGAATACTGAATCATATTAAGTTACATAATACTGGAATACTAACTTCTACTGAGTTACATAAAACTGGAATACTGAATTTGACTAAGTTACATAATACTGGAATACTGAATCGGACTAGAATGAGACATCTATTCTTGAACTGGTTGTGAACACTAAAACTACAACTATTTATGATATGCCGAGTAAGCTATATTGAGACTTCGGGGAGTCAACCCCAAGTCTATATTGAATACAAACTGAGCTCACAATGTTCATAATGAAATTCATGAACGATTTATGAAGCTAGGGAATAGAAGTTCTACAACTATTCAAGGAACTAGGCTTAACTATATTTCTGAGACAATTGATACATCTTAAAAGAAACATAATATTGGGAGAATCATTAACATTTCCAAACATAGAGAGTTTGCCTCACATATCTTAACTTCCTGCTCATGAGCGTAATACAACGTTTGTCAATTCTTTCAACTTTAATCTATAGCAATACAAGTCAAAGGGATTCCACATTAGTTATAATGCTCATGTTTTGGTCACTTAAGCATTTTGTCAAACACTTGGTAAAAATAAATCTTCATAGTCCTTATTAATGGTGTCTCTATACCTAACAACCCATTCTCTTGTTCCTAGATAAAATCTAAGGTCTCAAATGATTACACCAACATTATTCTTTATCACCCATAAGGCAAACAACACCCTTAACCAATAATCAACACTCAACACCCCAACCTTATAATCGTTCATGCATTTTTATCAACCCTAACAACTCATGTCTCATGAACTAGGATTTATAATCATTAAACTAATGCTAGAATCAATTAGAGGGTGAAGACATTACCTTTTCAAAGTCAAACCCTTAATTTTCGAGTTTTAGGCTTCCTTCTCTCAACAATGATATCCCAATCAAATATCTAATGATATAGAGGGTTTACCCATGTTAATAAGATGTTGGAAAAGTGAAATTAACATAGAATCACCATTAGAACCTACCTTGGGTGGTGGAAGGACCCTTAAGGAGTTAGGTTTTTGAGATTTTCCCTTTCTAGAGCAAGTTTTTATGTTTTGGGGCTGTGGGGGACAAAATATAGCTTTAAAATGACCCCCACCCGCGAGTTCGCGCACCTGGAGGCTTGTTCGTGCATACACGTACTATTCTGAAAAAACGCACATAACGTTTTTCACAGAGATTTGTTCGGGCTCCATAATATATTGTTGGAAAGCCATTTCAAAAGCCTACAACTTTCATGCTTTTTGTTTTCCCCAATTCCTTACACATTTTCACTAAAACTTGATCGAAGACAGACCTTCTGTAACTTAGTCGGTTTTGTCAAATCTTATGCACCTCTCTTTCCATCTTGACTTTTGAAACAACTATTTTACCCCCAATCATCCCTTTGGGACTTCACATGTTCAAAATATAACCTTACCACTCATTTACCATATTCACACCTAAGCCAAGTGTTACAATTGACCCAGAAGGGTGCTCCATTCCAGTGTACGGAAGAGTGTGAAAGGAGCTTTTAGAAGCAAATGACAGATCTATCTACAATCCCACTTTTGATATTGCCTACGGGTTCGGGGTCTTGTATGGTTTATTGAGGGTTTGCCTCAGAGCAGTGTTGATGAAGGACGATAAGGTGATTGCCTACGTGTCCAGACAGTTAAAGATACATGAGAAGAATTACCCCGTTCACGACATTGAGTTAGCTGCCATTGTTCACATTCTGAAATTTGGTGCCATTATCTATACAGTGTACCTTGTGCAATTTATACTGATCATCAGAGCTTTCAACATATGTTCATGCAAAGTGATCTAAATTTACACCAGAGGAAGTGGTTAGAGTTGCTGAAGGATTATGACATCAATATTTCGTATCACCCCGGCAAGGCTAATGTAGTGGCTGATGACTTGAGTCACCGGGTAGAGATTTTGGGGAGTTTGGATTATCTACCAACATCAAAGAGGCCTATGGTGATGGATGTTCAGGCCTTAGCCAGCCAGTTTGTGAGATTGGATATTTTGGAGCCTAGTTTGGTTCTAGCTTTCGTGGTTTCTCGGTCTTCCTTGATTGATCATATCAGGGAGCGGCAATATGATGAACCTCATTTGCATGTACTTAAGGACAAAATTTAGCATGGTGATGCTAGAGATATGACCATTAGCGAGGACAGAGTATTGTGGATAAAAGGTCGGGTTTGTGTACCCAATATTGATGGGCTTCAGGAGTTGATTCAAGAGGAGGCCCACAGTTCACAATATTCCATTCATTCGGGTGCCACAAAGATGTATCAGGATTTGAGGTAGCACTATTGGTAGAGGCGGATGAAGAAAGATATAGTTAGGTTTGTAGCTGGGTGCCTCAATTGTCAGCCGGTGAAGTATGAGCACTAGAGACTGGGTTGGTTGTTTCAGCAGATAGATATTCTGAAGTGGAAGTGGGAGCGTATCACCATGGACTTTGTAGTTGGGCTCTCGCGGACCCTGAGGAAGTTCGACATTGTTTGGGTGATTTTGGATCGGCTGACCAAGTCTGCTCATTTCATTCTTGTGTTTACTACTTATTCTTTAAGTGGTTAGCGGAAATTTATATCCGGGAGATTGTTCGTGTACATGGTATTCTAGTTACCATCATTTCGGATTTGATACCAACTTGTCACGACCCGGATTTTCCCCCAACATCGGGATCGTGATGGCGCCTACTCGTGGTAGCTAGGCAAGCCACTGTATTCATACTATCCCGTTTTTAACACAATTTTAATTAAATAAATGCGGAATACTTTATCGAAATGGATATAACAAATCACAAAGTGAAAATTATACCGAAATCCTCTACCCAAGACGTGGAGTCACCAACTCACAAACTACTATGGAATACTACACATAAAAGTCTGAAGGAAATATAACATAATTCTGTTTGTCTCGAAACAAAGAGACTACAGCTAATAACATAAATAAAGAAAGAGACGCCGGGCCTGCGGACGTCTGCAAGCTACCTCGGTCTCAACTGTGATCAATTCCCACGCAATCTATTTACTGCTGCTGCTGCTCCTGATCGTAACCTGGACCTGTGCAAAAACGCACAGAAGTGTAGCATCAGCACAACCGACCCCATGTGCTGGTAAGTGCCTGGCCTATCCCGGCGAAGTAGTGACAAGCCTAGGACCAGACACTCACATAAACCTGTGCAATTCAATATATATATGTGTACCACAAAATAACAAGAAATAATCAAGTAATAACACAATAAGAAATATCTTAAAGAATTTAACAACTAACCACAATTAATAATTTCACAAAGAAAACAAAGTATAATGTAAACACGAATAATATCACTTCAAGAAATAACAAGCAATTGCACGGCATCACCCTTCGTGCTTTTACTCTCATCCTCACCAAATAAGCAAATAAAGTACACGGCATCACCCTTCGTGCTTTTACTCTCATCCTCACCAAATAAGCAAATAAAGTACACGGCATCACCCTTCGTGCTTTTACTCTCATCCTCACCAATTAAGCAAATAAAGTACACGGCATCACCCTTCGTGCTTTTACTCTCATCCTCACCAAATAAACAAATAAAGTACACGGCATCACCCTTCGTGCTTTTACTCTCATCCTCACATCCATAGTACGGCATGATCCTTCGTACATGGTTCAATAACAGGGCACGGCATGATCCTTCATGCATAATCAATAAATAAACATGGCACGGCATCAACCTTCGTGCATAAATAAATAAACATGGCACGGCATCACCCTTCGTGCATTATCACTCTTCCTCACCCAAATAACAATCACAGTTAAGGGCAGAGAAAGAAACAGCAATTCATAAACCGTCCCATCAAGGGCAATCAATAATAATCTTCACAACAAGTCCCAACAAGGGAGAACAATAACAATTCATCTGTAATATATCTCAAAATAATTATTTTCCAACGACTCACGGTCATACTAGACGCCGGTGTATGGATGCTCGTCACCACAGCCCATACACCGCACTCGATCACATAACACATAACACATAATCCTATTCCCTCAAGCTAGGATAGAACAAACACTTACCTCGAATGTTTATGAACAATCAAATCCGTGGAAATATCTTTTCTTTCAATTTGGATCCAATCCAACCGTATCTATACACAATTGATTTAATATCATCAATTTTACTCAACAAACTAATTCTTAAGACAAAATACAACTTTTACAACATTCTGCCCGGAATAGTGAATTTCAACCCCGGGCCCACATGGTCGGAATTCGGGGTTATGACTAAAATCCGGTTACCCATCCCCCCACGAGTTCATGTATATGATTTGTTTCAAAATTGGACCTCAATTCGAGGTCCAATTCCCCAATTTATGAAAAACCCTATATTTTAACAAAAACAAGAATTTTACCATGAAAACATTTGATTTCTAATGAAAAACATGTTTAATGATGTTAGGAATTGAAAGAATTAAGTAAAAAGTGACTTACAATCGTTTTGATGAAGAAGAAATCCTTGAAGAATCGCAAATGGGTGTTTTGTTTTTGTAAAATGTGAAGAAATGACTCAAATTCGTGTTTTTCAGGTCTCTGTGTTCGCATTTGCGAACATGGGTTCGCAATTGCGAACCCCGACCAATTTCTGGAGTTTGAAAAAATAAGCTAAGGGTGGGAAGTTCGCATTTGCGAACATTTCTTCGCATTTGCGAAGCCAAGGCAAAACTGGGAAGTTCGCATTTGCGAACTATTGTTCGCAATTGCGAACACAGGCTAAATATGGGGAGGTTCGCAATTGCGAACTATTGTTCGCATTTGCGAACCCAGGCGGAATAGTGGCCAGTTCGCATTTGCGAACTATAGCTCGCATTTGCGAGCACAGGCACAGAAGGGTCAAGTTCGCATTTGCGAACTATTGTTCGCATTTGCGAACACGGACACAATAGGGGGGGAGTTCGCATTTGCGAACTATTGTTCGCATTTGCGAACTCTGCAGAATAGTGGGGAGTTCGCATTTGCGAACTATTGTTCGCATTTGCGAACTCTGCAGACTAGTTGCAGACAGCAACTTCTAACATGAAAAATTTGATCTCGTGGCCTATCCAAAGTTCACACGAGCCCTCGGGGCTCCAAACCAAATATGCACATAACCTCAAAAACACATTATGAACTTGTTCGTGCGATCACATCGCCAATATCACCTCGTTTTCATCAAATCAAGCCTCAAATGCATGATTTTCATACCTTTAGTTTTCAAAACTTTCAAACTTGGGACTCAAGGTCCAAAACCTCTCAAACGACATCCAAATGTCACCAAACTTTACAGAAATCACATATATAATATTTAAGACTTGTACCGGGCGTCGGAACCAAAATACGAGCCCGATACCAAGGTCAATTAATTTATTTCCTTTAATAATTGCATCAAAAACAATTTCACATAAAAATTCATAACTTGGGCTTTAGGCCTCAAAATTCGACTCCGGACGCATGTCCAAGTCCCATATTTTCCTACGGACCTCTCGGGACCATCAAATCTCGGGTCCGGATCCGTTTACCAAAAATGTTGACCGAAGTCAACCATATCAATATTAATATCATTTTATCCAAATTTCTCATAGAATCCATATTTTCTATCACAAAATCTTTCCGGCTACATGCTCGGATCGTGCACGTAAATCGAGGCAACATAGAATAAGGTTTTCAAGGCCTCGAAGCTCGAAATTATTAATAAAATAAGTGATGACCCTTTGGGTCGTCACAATCTCCACCTCTAAAACAACCGTTCGTCCTCGAACGGACAAAAGAAAGAAGTACCCGAGTCAGGAAACAAGTGTGGGTAACGGCTCCGCATATCAGACTCGGACTCCCAGGTCGATGCCTCAGGAGGCTGACCTCTCCACTGAACACGTACAGAAGGATAACTCTTCGACCTCAACTGTCGAACCTGCCCGTCTAGAATGGCTACCGGCTCCTCTTCGTAAGATAGATCATTGTCCAATTGGACAGTACTGTAGTCTAACACATGTGTGGGATCACCGTGGTATCTCCGAAGCATAGATACGTGAAAAACTGGATGCACGATTGATAACTATTATAATAAGCAAACTCTGCCAAAGGCAGGAATTGATCCCATCAGCATCTAAGGTGACCTGATTAGCACCTCCTCGCTGAACCGTGTCTCTAAGGTCACATAAATAGGAATCATTATATTGTTGTTCGCAGATACGCTTCAATAATGAAGAGCGAGCGATCGCACAAGCTAGTGCTCGACTAGGCTCAGAAATATCCAACCTCACAAATCGATTGGCCAAGGACTGAACATCCAAAGCAATTGGCCTCTGATTGACTGGAATATAAACAAGACTGCCCATACCGGCTGACTTCCTACTCAAAGCGTCAGCCACCACGTTTGCTTTTTCCCTGATGATATAAAAAGGTGACATCAAAATCTTTTCGCAATACCAGCCACCTTCTCTGCCTCAAATTCAACTCTTTTGTTTAAACAAATACTGAAGGCTCTTATGATCGGTGTATACTTCACATACTATACACCATACAAATAATGCCTCCAGGATCTTCAATGCGTGAATAATCGCCGCAAATTCTAGATCATGCACTGGGTAATTCTTTTCATGCATCTTCAACCGCCTCGAAGCATAGGCAATAACCTTGCCATCCTGTATTAACACTGCACCAATCCCAATACGGGAAGCATCATAATAATCAGTATAAGGTCCCGTACCTGTGGGTAAAATCAATACCGGTGCTGTGTTCATGGCTGTCTTGAGCTTTTGAAATCCCGCCTCACATTCATCTGACCATTCAAATTGAACACCTTTCTGTGTCAATCTGGTCAGTGGGGTTGCAATAGGTGAAAACCCCTCCACGAAACGCCCGTAATAACCCGCTAATCCCAAGAAACTCCAAATCTCTGTGGCTGATGTCAGTCTAGGTCAGTCCTTGACTGCCTCAATCTTCTTCGGATCAACCCGAATACCTGCTGCCGTCACAATATGACCCAGGAATGCAACTGAACTTAGCCAAAATTCACACTTCGAAATTTTTGCATATAGTTGGCTATCTTTCAGAGTCTGCAAAGTCACTCTGAGATGTTGCGCATGCTCCTCATAACTGCAGGAGTATGTCAATATGGAAACAATGAAGACTACAACGAACAAGTCTAAATAAGGCACGAACACACTCATGTATGCACATATCCATGACTCTGAAGTCTGGCCATAGGAGTTATTCTTAAATTACAATATTGTCAATTAACCCTGTTATCAAATACCTTATTCTACAAATCCCACTTTACTCAGAATGAGGTATGGTGACCTCGCGATTATTTTCCCGAATTAATGCGTCATATTTATCCTTACCTGGTGCTCGTCTCAAAGGCTAAGCTCAACGGTTTCAAGATAGAAATGGCTAAATATGAATAGAAACTATACAAGAATTGTCAAATAGTCCTAACGGACATGACTCTTATTTACGAATGCGATACGAAAGTATTAATTCATAAAAGAAGAATTTTAAACACATAAACTCTTACTACTAGGACCCAGTCCTCATATGATATCCACCGCAGCTTGAAGATCGGCTTAGAAATATTTCACATTATGCCAAAAATTGGAGGATCTCATCCTCAACTCTGAATCACAGTGCTTGCACATCATATAATCTGAAATTTTTCATTTCCTTTCTTTCTTCCTTTCAATAATTGTCCGTCAAAGATAATCACGACATAAAATGAACCCTCATACCGATAGGGCACACAATTAACGATTAAAATTAGTTATTCCGAGAATTATATCAAAACATACTGTAATAAGTAATATAAAGTCACTCTTAGTCTCATGGATATTTAGTAACTAACACCTAATAATAGGGATGTCTATCCTCATGTAATATCTCAACGGGAGTATTTCCCTAAGTAGTATGATTACGATGCTCGCTCATGAATGGAGCATGTTAAACAGAATCGCCTAAATTTTCTTTCAAAAACCAAATCAAATTAAGGGAAAATTATTCTGTTTATAACAATCTGAATTATACACGTGATGACACCATCTGGTGTAATGACCTCCCTCATACCATAAAAAGGATATCAATGGTTGGGTCTCCACCTCTAGGATTTTCACCTCCACCTCTAACATCATAACCTCTACATCTGGCTGGCCATGTAGGATAATTATTAACTGCAATGGAGCGTGTAGCCCGAGTGCTTTCCTAAAATTGTATTTCTCCAATATTCCACATTCACAGCAATTCCTTGAAGGATCAGTTAACTTATTGCTCATGGCAATATATATTCGGACATAGTCATTGTGACCTGGTACAACCGTTCAGATCACATATACTACATATTGTAGAGAATCTCGGGGGTGACGTCTTCGGAACATTATCTTAAAATAGAGATTAGTAGATAGCGTTGCGTTGGCCGGTTTTCCCTCTTCGTAGGCTTGTCACAAACATCGACGGCCAATTTCTTCTTTTCCTATGTTGGCTTAACACTGCTGAGCTACCCCATTTACTCATATACTCTTCGTCATTCTCTGGGGCGATTTCTTACCCCATGAAAGGAACCAACCTTAAATATGTATAAATTATTTAGAGAACCTTTCTATACCATATATATACAGTCCAATAACTCACCATATTTGTCCTTCACAACTCCAACACATCGACCGGACGTCAAGGTCCGTTGAAACCCAACACGATTTATTAGGTGATCTCCTGATATAATTGCGTCTTCCGTTGGGACCATAACTGGTGTGGTAAATACATTATCTTCCCACTACTTCTGTGTGCCTTCCGTAGCACAGTGAAATGAACTCCTCGCATTCGACTATTCCCACGTTCTGTAATTCCTCATAAGAACTGTCAAGCACAATCTCGTGGGTTCTCAAAAGATGCACCGCCGAAGGTGGTAGCGAAGACTTTGGTGAAACCTATCCGTCCTCCATAAAACTTTTGAAGGCATAGTTGATCTATCACCAGTCCGTGCCATTGTTCGGCTGGATAAGCGGTACGTGACTACGCCATTCGTGGGAAGACAAGAGTGGAAATTTAACTTAACACTTTGAAGAACAAATTCGCACGATAAGAAAGAACAAATGAGAGACTCTTTCCTAACTCAATAGACTCGGGAGGACAAGCACAGACGTCTCCGTACCTACCTCTCAAACTCTACTAAGCTTGTTCGTGAGTGGTGAGACCTATGTGACCTAGAGCTCTGATACCAACTTGTCACGACCCCGATTTTCCCCCAACATCGGGATCGTGATGGCGCCTACTCGTGGTAGCTAGGCAAGCCACTGTATTCATACTATCCTGTTTTTAACACAATTTTAATTAAATAAATGCGGAATACTTTATCGAAATGGATATAACAAATCACAAAGTGAAAATTATACTGAAATCCTCTACCCAAGACGTGGAGTCACCAACTCACAAACTACTATGGAATACTACACATAAAAGTCTGAAGGAAATATAACATAATTCTGTTTGTCTCGAAACAAAGAGACTACAGCTAATAACATAAATAAAGAAAGAGACGCCGGGCTTGCGGACGTCTGCAAGCTACCTCGGTCTCAAATGTGATCAACTCCCACACAATCGAATTACTGCTGCTGCTCCTAATCGTAACCTGGACTCGTGCAAAAACGCACAGAAGTGTAGTATCAGCCCAACCGACCCCATGTGCTGGTAAGTGCCTGGCCTATCCCGGCGAAGTAGTGACAAGCCTAGGACCAGACACTCACATAAACCTGTGCAATTCAATATATATATATGTGTACCACAAAATAACAAGAAATAATCAAGTAATAACACAATAAGAAATATCTTAAAGAATTTAACAACTAACCACAGTTAATAATTTCACAAAGAAAACAAAGTATAATGTAAACACGAATAATATCACTTCAAGAAATAACAAGCAATTGCACGGCATCACCCTTCGTGCTTTTACTCTCATCCTCACCAAATAAGCAAATAAAGTACACGGCATCACCCTTCGTGCTTTTACTCTCATCCTCACCAAATAAGCAAATAAAGTACACGGCATCACCCTTCGTGCTTTTACTCTCATCCTCACCAATTAAGCAAATAAAGTACACGGCATCACCCTTCGTGCTTTTACTCTCATCCTCACCAAATAAACAAATAAAGTACACGGCATCACCCTTCGTGCTTTTACTCTCATCCTCACATCCATAGTACGGCATGATCCTTCGTACATGGTTCAATAACAGGGCACGGCATGATCCTTCGTGCATAATCAATAAATAAACATGGCACGGCATCAACCTTCGTGCATAAATAAATAAACATGGCACGGCATCACCCTTCGTGCATTATCACTCTTCCTCACCCAAATAACAATCACAGTTAAGGGCAGAGAAAGAAACAACAATTCATAAATCGTCCCATCAAGGGCAATCAATAATTATCTTCACAACAAGTCCCAACAAGGGAGAACAATAACAATTCATCTGCAATATATCTCAAAATAATTATTTTCCAACGACTCACGGTCATACTAGACGCCAGTGTATGGATGCTCGTCACCACAGCCCATACAACGCACTCGATCACATAACACATAACACATAATCCTATTCCCTCAAGCTAGGATAGAACAAACACTTACCTCGAATGTTTATGAACAATCAAATCCGTGGAAATATCTTTTCTTTCAATTTGGCTCCAATCCAACCGTATCTATACACAATTGATTTAATATCATCAATTTTACTCAACAAACTAATTCTTAAGACAAAATACAACTTTTACAACATTCTGCCCGGAATAGTGAATTTCAACCCCGGGCCCACATGGTCGGAATTCGGGGTTATGACTAAAATCTGGTTACCCATCCCCCCACCAGTTCATGTATATGATTTGTTTCAAAATTGGACCTCAATTCGAGGTCCAATTCCCCAATTTATGAAAAACCCTATATTTTAACAAAAACAAGAATTTTACCATGAAAACATTTGATTTCTAATGAAAAACATGTTTAATGATGTTAGGAATTGAAAGAATTAAGTAAAAAGTGACTTACAATCGTTTTGATGAAGAAGAAATCCTTGAAGAATCGCAAATGGGTGTTTTGTTTTTGTAAAATGTGAAGAAATGACTGAAATTCGGGTTTTTCAGGTCTCTGTGTTCGCATTTGCGAACATGGGTTCGCAATTGCGAACCCCGACCAATTTCTGGAGTTTGAAAAAATAAGCTAAGGGTGGGAAGTTCGCATTTGCGAACATTTCTTCGCATTTGCGAAGCCAAGGCAAAACTGGGAAGTTCGCATTTGCGAACTATTGTTCGCAATTGCGAACACAGGCTAAATATGGGGAGGTTCGCAATTGCGAACTATTGTTCGCATTTGCGAACCCAGGCGGAATAGTGGCCAGTTCGCATTTGCGAACTATAGCTCGCATTTGCGAGCACAGGCACAAAAGGGTCAAGTTCGCATTTGCGAACTATTGTTCGCATTTGCGAACACAGACACAATAGGGGGGGAGTTCGCATTTGCGAACTATTGTTCGCATTTGCGAACTCTGCAGAATAGTGGGGAGTTCGCATTTGCGAACTATTGTTCGCATTTGCGAACTCTGCAGACCAGTTGCAGACATCAACTTCTAACATGAAAAATTTGATCTCGTGGCCTATCCAAAGTTCACCCGAGCCCTCGGGGCTCCAAACCAAATATGCACATAACCTCAAAAACACATTATGAACTTGTTCGTGCGATCACATCGCCAATATCACCTCGTTTTCATCAAATCAAGCCTCAAATGCATGATTTTCATACCTTTAGTTTTCAAAACTTTCAAACTTGGGACTCAAGGTCCAAAACCTCTCAAACGACATCCAAATGTCACCAAACTTTACAGAAATCACATATATAATATTTAAGACTTGTACCGGGCGTCGGAACCAAAATACGAGCCCGATACCAAGGTCAATTAATTTATTTCCTTTAATAATTGCATCAAAAACAATTTCACATAAAAATTCATAACTTGGGCTTTAGGCCTCAAAATTCGACTCCGGACGCATGTCCAAGTCCCATATTTTCCTACGGACCTCTCGGGACCATCAAATCTCGGGTCCGGATCCGTTTACCAAAAATGTTGACCGAAGTCAACCATATCAATATTAATATCATTTTATCCAAATTTCTCATAGAATTCATATTTTCTATCACAAAATCTTTCCGGCTACATGCTCGGATCGTGCACGTAAATCGAGGCAACATAGAATAAGGTTTTCAAGGCCTCGAAGCTCGAAATTATTAATAAAATAAGTGATGACCCTTTGGGTCGTCACATAAGTTCACATCACGGTTCTTGAGGGCCGTTCAGCATGAGTTAGTACTCGGGTAGAGTTGACTACAACATTTCACCCTCAGATGGACGGGCAATCCGAGCGCACTATTCATATTCTTGAGGATATGCTCCGTGCGCGTGTGCTCAAGTTTGGAGGGTTTTGGGACTAGTTCTTACCATTACCAGAGTTTACTTACAACAACAGTTATCAGTCCAACATTCAGATGGCACCGTTTGAGGCTTTATATGGTAGGCAATGTAGATCTCCGGTGGGTTGGTTAATGCCGGGTGAGCCTAGATTATCGGGTGCAGACTTAGTCTAGGATACTTTGAAGAAAGTGAACGTAATTTAGGATAGACTCCGTACAACCCAATCCAGATAGAAGAGCTATGCAGATCGGAATATTCGTGATTGTTTCTATATGGTTGGAGAGCGGGTTCTGCTTCGGGTTTCCCCACGAAAGGCATTATGAGATTTAGGAAGAAAGGGAAGCTGAGTTCGAGATTTATTGGCCTTTTGAGATATCGAGGCGAGTTGGGGAGGTTGCCTATAAGCTTGCCTTACCTCCCATCTTGGTAGGAGTTCATCCGACATTTCATGTTTCGATGCTTCGGAGTTATCACGGTGATCCATCGCACGTGATGGATTTAGTTAAGTCCAGTTGGACAAGGGTATATCCTAGGTTGAGGAGCAAGTGTAAATATTGGAGAGGTAGATTAGAAAGTTGTAGTCAAAGTATATTGTATCAGTGAAGGTTCAGTGGCGAGGTCAGCCGGTCGATGAGGTGACATGGGAGACCGAGCAAGATATGCGCAACCGTTAGCCTCATCTTTTTGCTACTTCAGGTATGTCTTTAAGCTCGTTCAAGGATGAACGAATGATTAAGTGTAGGAGGATGTGATGACCCGATCGGTCGTCTCAAGAATTAACGCCCCAATCCCTTATTAACTACTTCCCCGAGTTTATTTTTGCTATTTTGATTTGCCGAGATGTTTGGTTTTAAGTTTCAGAGAGTTTTGGGACTCTTAGTCACTACATGAGAGCTTAAGTGTTGGAAAGTTTACCATAGTTGGAAGAGTGTCAAGACGGCCGCAGAATGGAAATTCGATGGTTCCGTTAGCTCCGTTAGGAGCATGTTCATTTTGTGTGTTGGAGGTGCATAGCTAATTTAGGCTTGAATGTCGAAAGTTAAATTTTTAAAGTTTTCGGTTCGATAGTATGATTTTGATTAGATGGACAGAATGGTATTCCGAGAGTTTCAATAGTTCCGTTATGTCATTTGGAATATATGTGCAAATTTTCAGGTTATTCGGATGTTGTTTGGTTGGGTTTTTTATCAAAAGCAGAATTCGAAAGATTTTTAGAAAAATTAGCCTTGAATCATATGTGTTTTGGTAGATTCGATGTTGTTTGAAGTGTTTCAAGATTGGTACAAGTTTACTAAGGTATTAGAATATGTTTGTGCTTTTGATTGAGGTCCCGGGAGCCTCGGGTGTGTTTCAGATGGTTGACGGGGAGTTTGAGGGGTGTGAGCAACTGTAAAACTTTGCTACTTCTGGTATTTCTGCACCTGCAGTTTACGGACCTCATATGTGATGCCGCATGTGCGGACGAGGAGCTGTAGAAGCAAAAATGGAGAACATCATCAGGAGCCGTAGATGCGGCATATTTTTCCACAAAAGCGGTACCACACTTGCAGGCGAGGGGCCGTATATGCTGAATTTGGGCGTTTAAGTGATGGGTTGCTGGTGCGACCTTTGGTCTGAAAATGCGGCACCGCAGAAGAAGTCCCAAGGCCGCAGATGCAAAAGCTGCTAGATAGTTGATTTAAAAGGGGTTTCACGACTTTGAGGTTTATTTCACCTTTTTTAACTCGGCTTTAGAGCTTTTGGGGCGATTTGAAAGAGGGATTTCAAGGGGAATTGATTGAGGTAAGGAATTTGGACTTAAAACTCATTCCTATGTCATTATTTCACATATTAAAGCTAGAAATTATGGAAATTAAGGGTGAAAATTTGGGAAAAACTAGGGCTTAATATTGGAGACCTTTGAGTGATAATTTGAGGGACCATTTGAGGTCCGATTTTGGAAATTCGGTATGAATGAACTCGTGAGAGCGAGAGGATTCTGAAAATATAAAATTTACCCAATTCCGAGATGTGGGCCTAAGGGGCATTTTGGTTATTTTACACAATTTTGCGTCTTAGCTTAGATTTTAATTGTAGAATCAGTTACTTGTAGTGTTATTTACAATGAGCAATTGAATTGAATAGATTTGGTCCATTTGGAGTCGAATACTCGTGACAAAAGCGTGGTTTCGGGTTGACTTGCGATTGCTCGAGGTAAGTGACTTGTCGAACCTTATGTGAGGGGACTTTTCGCTTAGGCTTTGGTATATTTGTTAATTGAAATACTTTGTACGTAAGGTGACGAGTGTGTTCTTGTGCTAATTGTTGAAAATTCGATTTTCATTAAGTACTACTAGTATGTTTACTTTCCTATTTAGCTCTTGTACTATTTAAGCCTATGTTAGCTTAGTAAAAGCATGCCTAAGTGATTAAATTGGCTTATTTGTTTAACTTATTTACCTGAAGTCCGTGCAACATGCTAGATTAGACTATTTGTTGCTTTAATATGATGTTTGATATTTTCTTAGCATTTCTTTTGTTTCTGTTATGTAATTACATTGGGACTACAGATGTGAGATTTTGGTAGCTCCCCCCTTCTCTATTTACATTTGGGACTACGGATGTGGGATTCCGGTAGATCTCCCTGCACAGTGATATAAAACTACGGTAATGCACCCGTGTAGGTTCCCCAGTACTGGGTGTTTATGTTTGTGACTACACAATGGGATTCCAGTAGATCCCCGTCTACTATGAGCTGGACTGCGAGACGATATCCCGAGAGACTTATTCGATATGTATATTTGGGACTTCAGGACGGTATCCTGGAAGATCACCGGTTGATATTATTGGAGTTGAGCTGAATTTCCCTTTGGTGTTTACATTATTTATGTGTAGTTGTTGTCTTTCATATCTATGTTACTTTCACTTTTGCTCATACTTATACTGTTTTCTGTTCTGTACTATCGAATTATATCTTTTATTCAACCTCAGTAGGACCTTGATCTTCCTTGTCACTACTCAATCGAGGTTAAGCTTGGCACTTACTGAGTACCGTTGTAGTGTATTCATGCCCTTTCTTCACATGTTATTCATGTGCAGATCTAGGTATGTCGACTCGGTCCTACCACCCGTGAGGCGAGGTGACTGTTCTAGAGACTTCGAGGCTCTTCTGCCGCGTCCGCAGACTGAGGAGTCTCTTTTTATTCTAGCTTTTAAACATTTGCCCTTCTATTGTTCTTACTTTGTTAGATATTCTCGAGTTAGACATTGTTAGATATTCAAAGGTTTGTGGATCCATGAGCTTTCAGGTTTTCGGGATATGGAATAATGCACCTGGTAGGTTCCCTAGTACTGGGTATTTATGTTTCGGACTATGCAATAGGATTCCGGTAGATCCCCGTGTACTATGAGATGGACTATGGGACGGTATCCCGAGAGACTTATTCGATATGTATAGTTGGGACTCCTCAGTACTGGGTATTTATGTTTGGGACTACACAATGGGATTCTAGTAGATCTCCATATACTATGAGCTGGACTATGGGACGGTATCCCGAGAGACTTATTCGATACGTAATATTAGAGACTTCAGGACGGTATCCTAGAAGATCCCCATTTGATATTGTTGGAGTTATGCTAAGTTTATCTTCGGTGTTTACATTGTTTCTGTGTAGTTGTTGTCTTTCATATCTGTGATACTTTCACTTTTGCTCATACTTATACTATTTTCTGTTGTACACTATCGAATTATATCTCTTATATAACCTCAATAGGACCTTGACCTTCTTCGTCATTACTGTACCGAGGTTAAGCTTGGAACTTGCTGAGTACCGTTGTAGTGTACTCATGCCCTTTTTGCACATGTTTTTCATGTGCAGATCTAGGTATGTCGACTTAGTCCTACCACTCATGAGGCGAGGTGACTGCTCTAGAGACTTCGAGGCACTTCTGCTGCGTCCGCAGACCGAGGAGTCCCTTTTTATTCTATATTTTAAACATTTGCCCTTCTGTTGTTATTACTTTCCTAGATATTCTCGAGTTAGACATTGTTAGATATTCAAAGGTTTGTGGATCTGTGAGTTTTCGGGTTTTAGGATAGTGGATCTGTGAGCTTTCGGGTTGTATATGTAGAGCGATATTTAAATAATTTTTCCTTAAGTTATTTTTGACGTTTGATTATTTATTCTACAAGTTTAGTTTATTTTCTGCATTGGTTAGGCGGAAAATATTCAACACCACCACCTGCTCGAGGTGTTCCAGCACTTCCCTATTCAGCGCCATTCCAGAGAGTTCTTATCACCCACCAGCTATTGAGGGTTCTTTTAATTCTTATTTCAGTGCTCTGCCAGAGAGTTCATACCGTCCACCGGCTATCCAAGCTTCTTTCAATGGGTCTATAGGCCATTAGGGCAGTAGGTTTCCGCACCGCGAGGTTGTTTCTAGTGCGGGGATCTTGGTCATATGAGGAGATACTACCCTAGGCTATGGGGTAAAACAGTACAACAAGCCCAGTAGCCTATGATTTCAGTAAAAATTACCCCACCATCTAAGAGATGGAGGGCATACTAGTAGGGCCCGTCCTAGTGGTGGATGTCAGGTAGGGAGAGGTCAGCCAACTACTGCTCAAACAAGTAGAGGCCAGCCAGCTGGCGCTCCAGCCAGATTTTTATGCCTTTTCGGCTAGGCCAGATGCATTAGCCTCATATGCCTTCATCACATGTATTATTTCCGTTTGTGGCAAATGTGCTTCAGTATTATTTGATCAAGGATCTACTTATTCATATGTATCATATTTGTTTGCTCATTTCCTGGTTATTTCTCCTAAGCCCTTGGGCACTCATGTTCATGTGCCCACTCTGGTGGGCGATTCTGTGGTTGTGAATTAGATCTACCGGACATGTGTGGTCATATTCTGTGGTTTTGAGACTAGAGTTGATCTCTTATTGCTTGATATGATCGATTTGAGGTCATCCTGGGCATGGATTAGTTACCTCCATATCACACCGCCCTAGATTGCCACGCCAAAACCGCTACTTTAGCGATGCTAGGGGAACCAGGGTTGGAGTGTAAGGGCTCTAGTGTTGATACATTTAGCCAGGTTATTGAAGGATTGGCAGATGGTTGAGAAGGGGTGTTTGGCATATTTGGCACCGCAGCAGAGTCTCTGATGATTGATTCAGTCCCAGTAGTTTGAGAGTTCACCGATGTGTTTCCTTCTAATCTTCATGGCATGCAACCGGATTGCGATATTGATTTCTATATTGATTTGGCTCCATGCAAGCAACCTATATCTTTCCCACTATACTGTATGGCTCTTAAAGACCTGAAGGAGTTGAATAAGAAGCTTGAGGAGTTATTAGCAAAGGGTTTTGCTTGGCCCAGTGTATCACCTTAGGGTGCACCAGTGTTATTTGTGAAGAAGAAGGATGGGACTGTGTGAATGTTCATTGATTACCGTCATTTGAACAAAGTCACCATCAAGAACAGGTATTCGTCGCCTCATATCAATGATTTTTCTGACTAGTTGCAGGGCGCTATGGTGTTTTCTAAGATAGACTTGAGGTCAGGGTACCATCAACTGAAGATTCAGTACTCGGATGTTTCGAAGACTGCATTCTGGACTAGATGTGGCCATTATTAGTTTTTTGTGATGTCATTTTGATTGAATAATGCGCCATCGGCATTTATGGACTTTATGAATAGGGTGTTCATGCCTTATATTGATTCTTTTGTCATCGTATTCATTAAAGACATCTTGATATACTCACGTAGCCTGGGGGAGCACGGGCAACATCTGAGAGTAGTGCTTTGGACCTTGCGAGAGCAGAAACTATATGCTAAGTTCTCCAAGTATGAGTTTTGGCTAGAGTTAGTGGCATTCTTGGGGCATGTTGTATCAAGAGAGGGTATTAAAGTGGATCCCAAGAAGATCGAGGCAGCTCATAGTTGGATACGCCCCACTTCAGTGACCGTGACTAGAAGTTTCCTGGGTTAGCAGGTTATTACAGTCAATTCGTGTAGGGCTTTTCAGCTAGTCGATTCGTGTAGGTCTTTTCAGCTATCGCATCACCTTTGACTAGATTAACCTACAAGGGTGCTCTTTTCCGTTGGTCCGATGATTGCGAGGAGAGATTTCAGAAGCTCAAGACAACTTTGACTACAACACCGGTTCTTGTATTGCCTTCCAGTTCAGGGATGTATGCGGTATATTGCGACGCTTAATGCGTTGGCTTGGGATGTGTATTGATGTAGAAGGGGCGAGTTATTGCATATGCTTCGCGTCAAATGAAGGTTAATGAGAAGAATTACCATGTGCATGATATAGAGTTGGCCGCATTTATTCATGCCCTTAAGATATGGAGGCAATATCTGTATGGGGTATCATATGAGGTTTACACTTATTATCGTAGCTTACAACATTTGTTCAAGTAGAGGGATCTTAATTTGAGGCAGTGTTAGTGGCTTGTATTATTGAAGGATTATGATATCACCATTCTTTATCATCCGGGCAAGGCTAATATGGTTGCGGATGCCTTAAGCAGAAAGGCAGAGAGTATGGGTAGCTTGGCATTTATTCTAGTAGAGGAGAGGCCACTAGCCTTGGACATTCAGTCATTGGCTAACAAACTTGTGAGATTAGACATTTCGGAGCCTAGCCATGTACTTATATGTGTAGAATTATTGGGGATGATAAAGTCCCAGTAGTTTGGTGATCCACATCTGGTGATTCTCAGAGAGACAGTGCTCTAGGGAGGTTCTAAGAAAGTTTCTATTGGTGAGGATGGTGTTTTGCGGCTCCGAGGTTGTCTATGTGTTCATAATGTTGATGATTTGAGGGAGAGGATACTAGATGATGCACATAGTTTGCAGTATTCCATTCACCCGGGAGCTACAAAGATGTATCGCAACTTGAAGCAACATATTGGCGGCGGAGGATAAATAAAGACATAATGGAGTATGTGGCTAGGTGTTTAAATTGCTAGTAGGTCAAATATGAACATCAGAGGCCGGGTGGCTTACTTCAGTAGATGCCTATACCAGAGTGGAAGTGGGAGCACATTACCAGGGATTACGTATTTGGGTTGCCACGGACTTTGCGGAAGTTTTATGCGGTGTGGGTCATCGTGGATAAGTTGACCAAGTCGGTATACTTTACACCAATTGTCACTACTTACACTTTAGAGAGGTTGGATCAGATTTACATTTGGGAGATACTCCGGTTGCACGGTGTGCCTGTTCAATTATATCAGATAGAGGCCCTCAGTTCACTTCCCATTTTTGAAGAGCGGTTCAAGGGAGTTGGAGACCCGTGTGGAGCTTAGCACATCATTTCACTCACGGACCAACAGGCAGATGGAGGGGACAATTAAGATCTTGGAGGACATGCTTAAAGCATTTGTAATTGACTTTGGAGGGCAGTGGGACCAGTTCTTTCCCTTGGCAGAGTTTGCATACAACAACAGCTATCAGTCCAGCACTGAGATGGCCCCATTTGAGGATTTATGCGGTAGGTGATGTCATTCTCCTATCGGTTGGTTTGAGCCTAGTGAGGCTAAATTATACGATACAGATTTGGTACAGGATGCTATGGACAAGGTAAAATTGATTCAGGAGAGGCTTCACACAGCTTAGTCCAGATAGAAGAGTTACGCGAATCAGAAGGTGCGTGATGTATCATTTATGGTTGGCAAGAAGGTTCTCTTGAAAGTCTCGCCAATGAAGGGTGTTATGAGATTAGGGAAGAAAGGAAAGTCGAGCCCACGGTTTATTGGCCCATTTGAGGTGTTGAGGTGAGTTGGGGAGGTTGCTTACGAGCTTGCCTTTCCCCCAACTTATCGGGAGTTCATCCAATTTTTCATGTATCGATGCTTCAGAAGTACCACGATGACTTTTCCATGTGTTGGACTTTAGTATTATTCAGATGTATGAGAGTTTGGGTTACGATGACGAGCCAGTTGCCATTATTGATATACACGATTGCCAGTTGAATTCCAAGAGGAATTCTACTGTGATGGTCCAATAGAGCGGCCAACCAGTCAAGGAGGCGACTTGTGAGTCTGAGCAGGACATGCAAAGTAAATATCCACATTTATTCAGCATCTCAGGTACTTTTCCATGTCCGTTAGAGGATGAACGTTTGTTTAAGAGGTGGAGAATGTAACGACCCGACTGGTCATTTTACCTTTTATAACCCCGTACCCTTAAATAAAACTTTCTGCGCTTGCCTTAGCTAATTTACAACATGCGAGGATGGTTGTTCCGGAATTTGGAAGAAATTTAGGTTGAAATATGCTCATTTGGTTTCATAGGATTTACTTAAAACGCCAAGTTTGACTTTGGTCAACATTTTTAGCAAATGGACTCGGATTCATGATTTGACGGTCTCGAAAGGTTTGTAGGAAAATATGGGACCTAGGCATATGTCCGGAATCGAATTCTGAGGTCCCTAGCTCGAGTAATGAATTTTTATTAGAAATTGTTAGTCTGAAACTTTAAGGATTTAACGAAAACAAGTAATGATTGATCACATGGGTATCGGGCTCGTATGTTGTTTCTGGAGCCTGGCACATGTCCGTTATAATATTTAAGACTTTCCCGCAAATCTTGGTTTCAATTCGAGTAGTATAACTGTGTTTCAGCTCGTTGGAGGAAACTTAAGAACTTGAAGTTCATAAGTTCAATTCATTTGGTTTTAGGGGTGATTCTTGGATTTAGCATAGGTCCGTCTCACAATTTCAGACTTGTCGGTATGTTCAAGCGGGGTCCGGGAGCCCCAAGCATCAATCGGATGAGGCTTGAGTGAAGTTTAGAATTTCGGAGAAGTGCTGAAGCATCTACTTCTGTCATAACCGCACATGCGGTTGGTTGATCGCACATGCGAGACCGCAAAATCGGTCCTCCCCCCGTAAAAATAGTCAATGCAAGCCAGACCAGGAACTGCAAAAGCGGCTCCAAAGTCGCAAAAGTGGCCCCATCCCTCTTGGCTCATTTTCGGAGATGCAATCTCTTCCTTGTAGAAGCGGGACCGTAGAAGCGAAAATCACTAAAGTAGTGAGCTTCATTTAATATGGGTTCTAAGTCATTTTTGACACTTTTTACTCCTCCATTGGGTATTTTGGGAGCTTTTGAGAGAAGGTTTCGACCTAGCAATTTGAGGTAAGCTTATACCACTTATTCTTACTTTAATACTTGTATTTTAGGTGGATTAAACACTAGAATCAAGGTAAAATCATGGAGTTAGAGCAAAACCTAGGATTTTGACAAAAGTTAGATTTAACCACGAAATTTGTTAGGGAATGAATTAGAAATCATATATTATTGATCCTTAGGTTATAGAGAACAACTTCCTTTAATTTTTTTTGGAATCCGGGCACGTGGGCCTGGGGTCCGATTTTAGAAAACTTGCGGCAATGGTTGGGAATTTGCTTAAATAGCTACAATTCAATCTTGTGATCTTATATTGATTAGTTCCTAGCTCATTAACTAGTTTTGGATCATCCAGCTCCAAATTGAGAGTTTGAGCTTGTTTTTGGTATTGGAAGTGTACTTTGGAGCGAGGCGAGTCTTCATTCTAATATTGTAAGAGGGAATTATCCCCATAGGTGTAATAGTTTTGTAATTTGTTGCTAAATACGGGGGCTACGTAAGCACTAGATAACGAGAGTCCGTGCGTAGCTGCTATTATGTTAATTGTCCGGGTAGTCTACGACCGATATCAAGCTATATTTTTTAATGTCTGTATATTTTCTTGTTAATGTGATCACGTAGGATATGCTAGAGATTTGGAAAGGAATATAAGAGAGTGTATACACTTGTTGGACACTTGTATGAACCTACTTGGAAGTAAACACACATTCATGTGTTTCTTGATATTAATTGATATTTGTGGATTGGGCCGATTGCCTCAGTAGAAATAGATGCATCTATGGTTCGCGCCAATCGACTCTCTGGCAGTGCACAATTTTTGTTGGATCGGGCCGTCGACCTCGGCATAATATGCGCATGATACATATATATATATATACATATATGTATATATATGTGTGTGTGTGTGTGTGTGTGTGTGTGAAATCTTATCCATGACTTGTTCTTCTAAATACTCGAAATGTGTACCATTAACTATAGAATTGTTAAGGACATGACTTGTTACCTCTTGCTACACACTATTTATTATTTGTAACTATCATGCCTAGCGGAACACATTATTATATTATTGACCCTAGTATGTATCAAGTCGACCATTCATCTCTACTTCTTCGAGATTAGACATGATGCTTACTAGGTATATATTGTTATGTACTCATACTATACTATTGTACTTAATTGTACATGATCTAATGCAGGTGGATCCGGCTACCAGTCTGGTGCGCACCCCTGATATATATATATATATATATATGTGTGTGTGTGTGTGTGTGTGTGTGAAATCTTATCCATGACTTGTTCTTCTAAATACTCGAAATGTGTACCATTAACTGTAGAATTGTTAAGGACATGACTTGTTACCTCTTGCTACACACTATTTATTATTTGTAACTATCATGCCTAGCAGAACACATTATTATATTATTGACCCTAGTATGTATCAAGTCGACCATTCATCTCTACTTCTTCGAGATTAGACGGGATGCTTACTAGGTATATATTGTTTATGTACTCATACTATACTATTGTACTTAATTGTACATGATCTGATGCAGGTGGATCCGGCTTCCAGTCTGGTGCGCACCCCTGATTTATAGTTCAAGACTTCCATAGTGAGCTGCTCCCTTCCTGTGATGTTCAGAAGCATGATGGAGTCTTCCTTTATTTTTGTTGTCTAATCTTTTCCGGATAGTAGAATAGTTTATTTCTTTTGTACATTCTACTAGTCGCCCATTGCTTGTGACACCAGGTCTTGGACAACAAGTTAGTAGACTATTATTTTAGGGAGTTGTAACACTATTTCTAACATATTACTGTTTATTCTTGGTTTGGTTTTAACTTAATAAATATCCGCACTTATTTTGGTAAAGGTAAAAATGAGAATTTAATTATATTTCCATGTTAGCTTGCATGACAATGGTGTTGGGCGACATCACGATCTATTTTGAAAATGGATCGTGACATCATCCTTCCATAAGATTACTATTTATGATAGTCAAAGTGTGCACAAAACTTCTTAAAATACAAGATAAGATTCTACAACGTCTACTGCTCAAGAAATGCGAACAACGATTAAATTCCCCTCGGTTTTTTTTGAAAGAGCATATGTGGGTAGCTATTGAGGTAACTGGAGGGAGTATTCTTTTTTCTTCGGATTCCATTTTTCTTACTATTCTGGAAATGTGTCCATGGTCTCTGTTTTAAAAAAATATTTTTCCTCTTATTTGATTATATATACTAGGAGCTTTATTTGTATACAAATGAACTTAACTATTAGAGAAGAGAATAGAAGAATTATATGTTAGAATGATTATACATACTAGAAGCTTTATAACATGAAATTAGGCTTCTAAATAATTAGTGAGTTTGATTTTTACTTTGCTCTAGAAAAATTATGGAGAGAAATGTTGAATGCGATTTAAAAGGCGATATGGTGCAATTGTCGATTATGATTTATAAGTCGCAATAGATGAATAAATAAGTTCCATTTCTTATGGGAGTAAGCTGCATGCAAAAAACTCGCGCCTCTCTTTAAAAAGGCTCCAAATTTCATATTCCGCCAAAACATTCTGTTTGAAGGCCCCAATTCTGTCAAATTTTATATTAGACAAGGTTGTGAACCCTTGTCTAATTCATGGCCTCATCTTCTGCCAGTACTTTGGAAAGTACAATTCTTCTATTGATAAGATGCAGAATGTTCCAAATAAATGACTCAGAGGATTGCCTCCGGAAAATATTTGCCACTAGTAATCTTACTTTGCTAGTTAGAGCAAAGGCTGATATGGATATTCTCTGTAGTGCTATTTGAGATGTTTCCTGTTAGTTATTATTTTTCTGATGTTATTGAATTACATATTATAGAGTATGACTTAATGTCTTAAATATGAAAAACTGTTAGAAAGTTATATTTCTGCTTTGCTCCAGAAGAGCTTTTCACATATTATATACTTCAAATTATTATTTTTATTATAAGATAAATTTGAGAGTGATGACATGGATATTCATCGCGATCATATTTTGGGTTGGATGAAGGAATGATGAATAAATGTAGAGGACAATTGCATGCAAAGTATGCGAAGTGCAAGCCAATCCAAGAGGCTCTTAGAAATGCGCCAAAGTGGGTAGACAAGAAAGAATGTGAATGGCTGGTAAATGAACTTTTTTCTTCAGAAAGTTTTCAGGTTTGACAAATAATACTTAGTTATATATTTTGACTTTCATGTATTATATTTTGCTCGAGAATATATTTATCACATTTCAGTATAATATTTTTACATAAATATAGGCGAGAAGCAATAAGAACACAACAAATAGAGCTAATCTAAAGATGCTTCACCATATTGGTAGCAAGCCAATAAGAGAAATTATTTATCAAAAGGTATTATCATAAAATCTTAGTTCTTTTATTTGAATACTGATAGACACTTTTGACATTGATTAATTTTATGTGAAAGGCAGAAAAGATGGGAAACTACCAGATTTTCTTTGAAAGACACAAGAAGAATAACACACTTGTTGATTTTGAGACAATTAAGAAACATGTACATTTAGTAAATTGAACATCTACATTACTTTTGGTTTGTATGGGTTTGTCACGACCCGGATTTCCCATCATCGGGAGTCGTGATGGCGCCTACTATCGAAGCTAGGCCAGCTGAACCTTAACGACAGAAGGTACTAGAATAATTAAACATTGCGGAAAACTAAAAATTCAACAAAGAAGAAATAAAACTGCGGAAACACTGAACATAACACTACCCCAAAATCAGGTGTCGCTATCTCACAGACTACTATATAATACTACAACCAAGTCTGAATGAAAGAAAATACATAAGTCTGTTTTGGTACAATAAAAACAAACAAAAATAAGGGATAGGGACTTCGGCCTACGAATGCCGGCTAGGCTACCTCGAGAGTCCCTGGACTGAAGACAACTCCCAAAAATATCCTACTGCTGCTGTTGTCCGAAAGCTGCTCCAACGCTGTGATCTGTGCAAAAAGCACAGAAGTGTAGCATCAGCACAACTGACCTCATGTGCTGGTAAGTGCCTGACTTAACACCGGCGAAGTAGTGACGAGGCTAGAAAGGATTACTAAAATCAACCTGTGCAGATATATATATATATAGATAAAACGACAATAGAAAGAACAACAGGATTATATCTGAAGGTATACAACTAAAAAGGGAACATACTCAAAAGATAATGAACAATGAGAGGAGGCCATCTGTGACAACATTAAACCAAATTCACATTATTTACTTTCATAAGTGGCCGGCGCGCCACATGATCCCATAGTATGTATCATAAGTCGACGGCGTTCCACACGATCCCACTAATTATAATATAAGTGGACGGCGTACCATACGATCCCATTTCATCTAATATAAGTGGACAGCATGGCACACGATCCCATAATTATAATATAAGTGGACGACGTGCCACACGATCCCAATAAATATAATATAAGTGGACGGCATGCTACACGATCCCAATAAATATAATATAAGTGGACGGCATGCCACACGATCCCAATAAATATAATATAAGTGGACGGCGTGCCACGCGATCCCAATAAATACCATGAATAATTCATACAGTCTCTCTCAATGAGTTCCTCTTTAGGGAAAACTCTACAATATAACGATCTAATCTAATAAGGGTGTCACACCTCCCTTTTTACTACCCCACTTTTGGGAAAATATAAGCATATAAATACGCTCGTAGGGTATACCCCGACGCTCAAATATCCGAAGCGGATAAAATAACGCAAGGGAAGGAGTTTTTCCAATTAAAGGACAATCGGTTCAGGATTTTATTTGAGATTAATCAGAGTCGCCACTTGGGATTGATAATGGTGTCCCAAGTCACCGATTAATCCCGAATCCAAGGAATTTTGACTCTAAAAATGTCTGCGAAGCAAAGATCCGGATAAGGAACTCTGTTAACCCGAGAGAAGGTGTTAGGCATTCCCGGGTTCCGTGGTTTTAGCACGGTCGCTCAATTGTTGTTCCCGACTCTTGCTTGACTTAATCACAGATTTTAACAACGTATAGTGCTTTTTTACATAAATATTATTTTAAAGAATTTGCGGCATTGCGAAAACACGCCTCGAGTCATACCGCAACCAGTACGCCTATGACTTTCGGTGTATTTTGGCTTTGCCGAGATTTGAATTTGAGTCGCACCAAGTGCACACTCGTTCAATGGAAAGTACATTAAAATCGTGCCCTAAATAACGTCTATCGGCTTTTAAATCTTTTGGGAGAAGCTATGGAATTTGCTATTAGCTTTCCCGGGTCTATTTGTGTTATATCATTACTAAATGGGGGCCCCGCTTGTTTTGCATTATGCGAGGCTCATCCCAATTATTTATTAAGGTCCGATCCTATTTGTTCAACTATATTTGCTATACATTGTTTTTTTGCCTTAACCGATTCGAAATTAATAGACCCATGCAGCCCTTGTCTTTTCTTCATTGGGCTCAGGATCTTGGAACAAAACTCAGGATAACAACCACATAAGTCCAGGTCTTAACGACCCGGACAGGCTTAGGCTTTTAGCCAATAGCCCAGCAGATTCACGAGCACAGTCCAGGCCCTTGTTGTATAACAGGCCCAGACCAGATTTAAGGTAATAATAACAAAAGCAAAATACAAGATTCATAGTAAATGGGCACTTAGGATTAAGAATGAAATCAAACTACTCTTTATTTATCAAAAGAAGAAAATTACTATACAAAAATGATCAATGTTAACTCTAAATTATATCTAAAGTACATGAAAGCTTAATAAACTAACTATCTCTGATTTTGACCTATACTAATGAATTTACACGGTCATTTTTAGTTGTTTACTAGTTGAGAGATTATGAAGCTAACTGTATGTAAAAATATGAAGATTATTTAAAGATAAGATGAGTGATTTATGACAATATTGTTAACCTACTGATTACAATACGAATTAAGCCAATTTGATAATCTCTAAGCTAGTCTTATCCTAATTGTTACTCCATCTACTCACTTCCAACTTTAAACTCGCTTAACTCTTGATAATTGACCTCTAATCATGCTAATTACATGAGCAAGATTCATAGTTCTGATTACTTGATTATAATAACCTGAGTATTTACATTTAAATGATTCAATGCTTAAACACAACTACACCACTGATTCTACTATGACTTAGCTCCTCACAGCGTTGTTAACTCAGTTATACTCGACTTGAACTGACATTTTTCTTCTTTTTTAAAAAAAAAAAAAACTTATGCTAAGTGCAGATCTACACCATATGAATAACTACGTGATTATGGCTTCTGAGACTACTGTGAAGAACAGTTAACGATTTAAACCGTGATTAGCTAACTTGTATTTTAAAGTTTTTACCTAATTAACTAAGTGATATACTACTGCTACTATACTACTACTATTATACTACTTATTCTATCACTAAGCTATTACAATATTTTTGTTTCTGTTCTTATACTACTACTTTCTATATTATCACTAAAGCTACAGATCTAAACTATTAAAACGGCAACACAAAATGGACTACAAATTTGTAATGACAGATAATTTAAGCAGAATCTTCATGTTATTTCATCTAGATCATCAATACAGCTTCACTTGAACAGAAATTGTACCTGGATAAGCAAAATGAAGCCGATGAGTCTAAGGGATTAAGCAGTAAGCACAACAATGAACTCAGACAGCAATGCAACAGTGGAATTGAAGGCCAAATGAACAAGACAACCAGCAAATAGGGCTCCCACAGCAAAGCAAATAGAAATCCAGACCAAATTCGAGCAAAGAACCCAAAAATCAGAAATAATCAACAAATTCTCACTCGAAAATCCCAGAAACACTACTGCTCTATTAGTATTTTTCTATGAACTTTTCTTCTCTAAAAGCCAGCCTAAGATGAATTGCAGATTGCCAAAATTTCGAACACCTTTCAGCCCCTTTTTAGGGTGTATTTATAGCTAGGATAAGGGCTGAAACTTGGGGAGAAAGTTATGGGATTAATCCCACTTCTCCCCCTCTAAAATTTATGAAATATTCACTTAACCCCCAATTCAGTTATCAGAAACCCTTCCAGCATGTGCTGGAAGGTTCCAAAGATTCCTTTTTGTGGGTTTTTACCAATGTAGCCCTAAGGGTTTGGGATTTCTACAGATTTCCCTTTTTAGGGAGACCATTATACCCTTAAATCTCTGCAAAATTGCAGAAATCAGGGGTACAAATGACTCCCTTACCCTCTTAAGTTTCAAACTATTCACTGTTTTACCTATTTGGTTTCCAATTATGCCCTGAATGCCACTGCTGATTTACTTGACTGTCTAGGTCAAGTTTCAGCTTCTTTTGGACTTATTTAACTAATAGCCGGCCCTTGCATTGGTATTTAAGGGCTGGCCAATCCTACTATTAAGAACTATTTCAATTCTAGCCTCTTTTAATTAGTTCCAGTCAATTAAGACCAAATTATTTCAATTTAAAACTAATTGCAGGACTAGCATGCTTTATTAATGAAACTAAACTATTTAAAGGCTAGCCAGTCTCAAGTTGAGACTTGTCTTGGGTATTAAACCCAATTACTGAACAGTTGGGCCCAAAACCTTTGCAGGTTTGGCCTCTTTGATTTCAGGGCTCAAAAGAGAGCCTGGGCCAGTCTGCATTTGCAGACTTAGCCATTTTGCACAACCAGCCCCTTTTAAAGGTGGGCTGTGTGTTAGGGCCTTATAGAATTGGTCAACCTTTTGCAAAGTTAACCATTCTTAGGCCAATTATTTCTTAATAACCTACTTTTGTGATTTTAAGGTCAATTAAACTAAATTGCAGGACTAGCCTGCTTAATTACCTATTAAACTAATGGCCAGTCTCAAGTTGAGACCTAGCATGGGTAATTAAACCCAATTACTGAACATAGCTGGGCCCAAAGACTTTGCAGGCCTGGCCACTTTGATGTTCAGGGCTCAAATGAGCCTTGGTGAGCTTGCATTTGCAAGCTTGACCGTTTTTGCACAACTAGCTCTTTTTGAAGTGAGCTGGTGTGTTTGGACCTTATAGAGTTGGTCAACCTTTTGCAAAGTGGACCACTCTTAGGTCAATTATTGTCTAACAGCTTATTTTGTTCATTTACAATTTTAACCTATTTAAAAACTAACCACCCTATGAAACCTAACACTAACAACTATAACCAATTCACCTAAGGTTCAAATGATTAATCAGACAATCATAAGAAGCAGAAACTAGCAAAACTTAGGCATTCTTAACATGAATTACACACAGAAGCACATATGGTCCAAGAAATATGCATTAATCAACTCAAACTCAGAGAAAACAACAGATATGGTTGAATTTTAGTCAACTAACTCATTCCATCAGATTGTATGTGATGCAGTGTGAATTCATGTCAATTTAGACCTAGTTATTACCAATTCAGGTCACATGAAAGTTTGATCAACTTCAGAACCTTTAGAATTCCTGGCACAATTACACATCTAGGTACAGGCTCTCATAATCAATCAAAGAAGGACTTCAAATAAATATGATAACCTAATCATGCTAAAGCAAAACCAGTAAAGACATGGAAAGTAGAAGTAGAACCAACTCAGATATGAAATTAGCACTTAGCTCTGTCATTGTATCTAAACAGGAAAAGACCAGAAGGGGAATTACTCAACTACTGATAATTAGTCAAAGGTGAGCTAATCCAGAACATGAAAAAGCCCAAAAAGTCAAAGACCAATCAAGGTGAAAAAGGTCTAGTATTTAACAGAAAAGGACAAAGCAAAGACAAGATATTCAAGTCAAGCTTCTCAAGTCAAAACAATAACCCAAATAGACGAGATAATCCTAGAAGATGAATGGCTATGACTAAACAACTAAACATGCGAAAAGTCATAAAAAGGGGCGAATAGTCATGTTGTTGTAATAAGTCAAAAACCACAAGATGAAGAGAGATGGGCCCTTTAACATGATAGACAAAGATGAAATCAAGACGAGCAAAGGCCCTAGTGCTAACAGACTCAAAGAAACACAGCAAAGTTTAGAAGACCAACAGGTTAAAACCTCATTATAAAACAGATGTAGTCATGGGCCCCTAAAGAAAACGAAGAAACATACAAGGACATTACATGAGATATGAAGAGAGGAGAAATGAAGAGAAAAAGAACCAACGATAACCAGAAATAAACCCTAAAGCTAACATGCGAATCAGAAAAAGATATATAGAAGCATGCACAAAATAGAACGAACAGGAACACACACAAGGATATACAGGACATACTGTGAAACAAGAGAAGATAAACAAAAGTGAATGGAATAAAAGATAAACGGAGAAAATTCTAACCTTGCATGTGAAACTCAGGCTCGAAACAAGAACAGAATCAACAAAAGCCAAGAATAACTCTACGACTAACATGCGAAACACAAAAATAACGAAAACAAACAAAACATGCAAGACAACACAAACAAAAAAACAAAAATCAAGAAAATCAAAAAGAACAAAGAAAGGAGGGGGTACTTAGCTCGCAGGGCCGGTCCCCTGAGCTTCCTTATCTCACTTCTTCTCTTTTTCTTTTTCTTTTCATTTCCAGTCTTAGTCTTCCAGGCTCTTCTTTATTATATTTTTTTTCATGATTTTTCTTTTTTTTTTTTTCATTTTTTCTTTCTATTTTCTGTTGTTTGACTTCAAGATGAAGCCTTTTTGGAGTTTCTGAGTTCGTGGGGTATTTGGGGAGGTAAAAGACAAGGTCTTTGGGTGGTTTGAGTTTGGGGGTCGCCGGAGTTAGGTTTCCGGCGACACTATTTTGGATATTCGAAGAGTTTCAGGCTGATTCGAGGGTCATGGGTGGCATGGTTGAATAGATCAGAGGAAGGGGAAGCGATTGGCATTGGTTTGAGGGCGGTTCTCGTTGTTTGGGTGGTCACCGGCAAAGTTCCGATGACCGGAGTTTTGAGGAAAAGGATTGTTTTCTGGAGCTTTGACGGAGAAGAAAGAAAAAGAAGAAGGAAAAGATGTTAGAAGGGAGTAGAAAGGCCGGCGACCACCGTGGAGAGTGGTGGCCGCCATGGCCGTTTAGGGTTCTCTGGTTTGAAGATGAAGACGATGAGGGAGAGCAGAGATGATCAAGGGCGGCTAGGGTTACGTATTGTGTAAAATGGCCGGCCCTCTCAGACAGAAGCCTTATATAGGCGAGGGGGTTGAGGTAATCTCGACCGTTGATCTGATGAAGATCAACGGCTGTTAGGTGCGTTACTTAAACGGTGCCGTTTCGTTACCAATGAGACTAAAAGGTCTCGCCCATTGGATCATCTAGAATAGACGGCTGTGATCAATCCTTGCAACCTAGTTGATTAATTAAAGTCGTCCCTTTTTCTCAGCCGTTGGATTCATCGTGATGAATGGCTGGGATTGCATCTGCTTAAGATAATGGACCGGATCCCTTGGGCTTAAGTGCTTGGGCCTCCAAATTCAATTCAAATTGGCCCAAGCTTATTACACCACCAATTTTTGGATTTTCTCGTATTTTAATGATTTTTATGTATTTTCTTTTATACTTTTTTTTTCTTTTTCTTTTATGGAAAATTATAAAACCTAATTTCCTACTTACTCTAATTATTTAGTATTTTTGGCAATTTTCTACTATTTTTCCTTAATTTTAACTACTTAAAAGCTATTTTTTTTGTGATTTTTCTTAAAACCTAACTAATTAAACAAAGTAATTACCTAGCCTAATTTTGTTTTGATTTTTTCTAATTTCTACTTATGCAAATACAAAAAGTATAGCTAATTTCAGACAAAGCAAGTAATTGCACTCAAAAACATATTTATTTTAATTTTGGAATTATTTGCCCGGTGCAAAAATCATGTGCTCACAAAGGGAACCACTAGCAGCCCAAACATCTCAATAATGGAGAATACATATAACGCTCAACTGGATAAGGGAGCATCAACAATCATAGACTACACGTCCCGGCAAGGGATTTAACCACATTTCTTTACAATTCTTACAATTTTGACTTCATAGTATCACTATCATTTGAGCCAAAGCTCCAAGGAATTTTCACGTTTCATAATTAGTTCCTCAACTAACTCATCATGTCTAACTCATCAATTGCTAGGAATAGTTCTCAAAATATACCAAACAATAAGTACAAACAAGACTCACGGTCATACTAGACGCCGGTGTATAGATACTCGTCACCATGCCTATACACCACACTCGATCATTTAGCAAATAGCAAGTAATAATACTCTAATCCTATTACCTCAAGACGAGATTAGATCAAACACTTACCTCGGTCCGAAAATAGCAATCAATCCTCTAGCACCGCCTTTCCTCTAGAATTCGACTCCGAAACATTGGTATCTAGTCATTTTTAATTCAATAATATCAATTAGGGCTCAATAACATAATCTCATAGCTTAGAAATGAAATTCCCATCATTCTTCCAAAAATAGCAAAATCCTACACCGGGCCCACATGGTTCAAACTCGAGGCTCGGACCAAATTCCAATCACCCATAACCCCACGAGTTAGAATATATGATTTATTTCAAAATCCGACCTCAAATTGATGTTGAATCATCCAAAATCCCATAAGCCATAGTTCTACCCATAACCCCCACCTTCCACCTTGAATTCATGACGTAGGGCTGGGATTAATAGAAATAATGAAGAAATGATGTTAGGAAGACTTACCCATAGAGTTATGGAGGAATGGGAGCTTGGAACTTGACAATAGAGGGTGGAAGAGAAGAGCCCGTATGAAATTTTGTGAGAATTCCTGTATAAGTGTTCTGTTTTAAAGAAAAAATCACTGGGCAAAAATGCCCAATGCGATCGCATACAAGGCATTGCGATCGCATAAGGTAAGGAGGTAATGAAATGCGATCGCGGAAGGCATGTTGCGAACGCATAGAGTAAATGTGACTGGGCCAGGGAAAAGCTCTATGCGGTCGCGAGGGGGGGGGGGGACAATGCGATCGCATAGGTATGGGAGGCTGGGCAATGCGATCGCACAAGGAGTGTTGCGATCGCATAAAACACATTTTGGGCTCTGAAGTTTACACTATGTGATCACGGAAGGATCTATGCGATCGCATAGAACATCATACCAGATACTAGCAACAACTAAATTACCAGATTTTCAAGTGCAAAAACATCCCGAACCACCCCCGAAATCATTCACGAGCCCTCGAGGCTCCTAACCAAATGCACACACTAACTCAACAACCTCATACGAACTTGCTCGAGCGATCAAATCGCTAAAATAACATCAAAAACAAAGAATCAAACTCCAAAACTCAATATTTCATTTTCAAAGTTCATCGACCTCTAACTTTAGCTATTTAGGTCCGAAACACGTCAAACGACGTCCGATTTTGACCAAGTTTCACAGGAAGTGCTTAACCAATATTTAAGACCTGTACCGGGCGTCAGAACAAAATACGAGCCTGATAACTATAGTTTCTAACTTATTTTCATTTCCATTTTCCTTATTAATTTTAGAAAACAACTTAACGGAAAAATTCTTTTACCGGGGTTCTGGACCTCGGATTTCGACTCCGGGCACATGCCCGAGTCCCATATTTTTCAACGGATCTCCCGGGACCGTCACATCACAAGTCCGGGCCGTTTACCAAAAATGTTGACCAAAGTCAACTATATCTATATTAATATCAAAATTCTTCAAATTTTCCATAGAATTCATATATCTTAACACAAAAACTTTCCGGCTTCGCGCCCGGACTGTGCACGCACATTGAGGCAACTTAGAGTGAGGTTTCGAAGACCTCTAAAACATAAAAAAAGGGAGAAATACGGTGATGACCCTTTGGGTCGTCACATTCTCCATCTCTCAAACAACCGTTCATCCTCGATCGGACAAAAGAAAAAAGTACCTAAGTCAGGAAATAGATGAGGGTAACAACTCCGCATATCAGACTCTGACTCCCAGGTCGAATCCTCAGGAGGCTGACCTCTCCACTGCACACGCACTGAAGGAAAACTCTTCGCTCTTAACTGTCAAACCTACCTGTCTAGAATAGCTACCGGCTCCTCCTCGTAGGGCAAATCCTTGTCTAACTGGACAGTACTGAAATCTAACATGAGGGTAGGATCACCGTAATACTTCCGGATCATAGACATGTGAAACATTGGATGCACAACTGACAAGCTAGGTGGCAAGACAAGTCTATAAGCCACCCCTCCCACTCGATCAAGTATCTCAGATGGACCAATATATCTAGGGCTAAGCTTGCCCTTCTTCCCAAATCTCATCACGCCTTTCGTAGGCGATACATAGAGCAATACTCACTCACCAACCATAAAAGCCATATCTCGAAACTTGCGATCCGCATAACTCTTTTGCCGAGACTGAGCCGAACGCAGCCTCTCCTGGGTAATCTTGACCTTATCCAAGGCCTCCTAGACTAAATCAGTACCCAACAACCGAGCCTCTCCCGGCTCGAACCATCCGACTGGAGACCGATACCGCCTACCATACAATGCCTCATAAGGTGCCATCTGAATACTCGACCGGTAGCTATTGTTGTAGCCAAACTCTGTTAAAGGCAAGAACTGGTCCCAAGAGCCACCAAAATCAATAACACAGTCTCTGAGCATGTCCTCCAATATCTGAATAGTCCTCTTGGACTGACCGTCCGTCTGAGGATGGAATGCTGTACTCAACTGAACCTGGGTACCTAGCTCCTTCTGAACTGCTCTCCAAAAGCGCAAGGTAAACTGCGTACCCTGATCCGAAATGATAGATGTCGGTACCTCATGAAGACGAACAATCTCTCGGATGTAAATCCCAGGTAGTTTCTCTGAGGAATAGGTAGTAGCAATAGGAATGAAATGCACAGACTTAGTCAGCCTATCAACAATGACCCAAAAAGCATCAAATCTCTTTCGGGTCACCAGAAGTCCATTAACGAAGTCCATGGTAATCCGCTCCCACTTCCACTCGGGAAGCTCAATCCTCTGAAACACACCACCAGGTCTCTGATGCTCATACTTGACCTACTGACAATTTAAACACCAAGCCACATATGCAACAATGTCTTTCTTCATCCTATGCCACCAGTAATGCTGCCGCAAGTCCTGATACATCTTCGCGGCGCCCGGGTGAATAGAATACCACGAACTATGGGCCTCCGCTAGGATCAACTCTCTAAATCCATCAACATTGGGCACACATACTCGCCCCTACAATCTCAAAACACCATCTGCATAAAAAATTCACCTTCGTGGCACCTCCACGCTGCACAATGTCTCTTAAGTCACACAAATGAGGGTCATCAAACTGTCGGTCATGGATCTGCTCCAATAATGAAGAACATGCGACCGTGCAAGCTAATACTCGGCTAGGCTTCGAAATGTCCAACCTCACCAACCGATTGGCCAAGGCCTGAATATCTAAGGCAAGTGGTCTCTGGCTGACCGGAACATATGCAAGACTACCCATGCTGGCTGAATTCCTGCTCAATGCGTCAGCCACTACATTGGCCTTTCCAGGGTGGTATAAGATAGTAACATCATAATTCTTCAATAGCTCCAACCACCTTCGTCGCCTCAATTTCAACACTTTCAGCTTGAACAAGTATCGCAAACTCTTGTGATCCGTGTACACCTCACACGTCACACCATATAAATAATGCCTCCAAATCTTTAAGGCATGAACAATGGATGCTAACTCTAGATCATGGACTGGGTAGTTCTTCTCGTGGATCTTCAACTACCTCGAATCATAAGCAATAACCCTGCCATCTTGCATCAATACCGCACCAAGAACAACACAGGAAGCATCACAATAAACAATGTAAGGTCCTGGACCTGTGGGCAAAACCAATATTGGTGCTTTGGTCAAGGCTGTCTTGAGCTTCTGAAAGCTCTCCTCGCACTCATCTGACCACCTGAATTGGGCACCCTTCTGGGTCAACCTGTTCATCGGGGCTGCTACGAATGAAAATCCCTCCATGAATTGACGGTAATAACCAGCTAACCCCAATAAACTACGAATCTCTGTTGCTGAAGCTGGTCGAGGCAAATTCTTAACTGCCTCAATCTTCTTTGGGTCTTCCTGAATACCCTCAGCTGATACGACATGACCTAGAAACGTCACTGAACTCAACCAAAACTTGCATTTTAAAAACTTGGCATACAACTGGCTATCCTTCAGAGTCTGAAGAACCACTCTGAGGTGCTGTTCATGCTCCTCCTGACTGCGGGAGTACACAAGAATATCATCAATAAAGACAATCACGAACAAGTCCAAATAAGGCATGAACACTCAGTTCATCAACTCCATAAATGCTGCTGGGGCATTGGTCAACCCAAATGACATGACCAAGAACTCATAATGCCCATACCGAGTGCGAAATATTGTCTTAGGGACATCAGACGCCCTAATCCTCAGCTAGTGATAACCCGATCTCAAATCTATCTTGGAAAATACCTTTGCACCTTGAAACTGGTCGAACAAATCATCAATCCTCGGCAGTGGATACTTGTTCTTAATTTTTTCCTTGTTCAGATGTCGGTAGTCAATACAAATCCGCATGGAACCATCCCTTTTCTTCACAAACAGAACTGGCGCACCCCAAGGAGAAACACTAGGCCTGATAAAACCCTTCTCCAACAAATCTTGCAACTGATCCTTTAGCTCATTCAGCTATGGTTGGGCCATACGGTACGACGGAATGGAAATGGGCTGCGTGCCTGGGGCCAGATCAGTGCAAAAATCAATCTCCCTGCCGGGTGGCACCTGATAGGTCTGAAGGAAAAACCTCCGGATACTCCCGAATAATAGGGACTGAGTCAATAGAATGAACCTCTGAGCTGGAGTCGCAAACATAAGCCAAATAAGCTAGACACCCCTTCTCGACCATGCGTCGAGCCTTAACATAAGAAATAACACTACGGGTGGCATGTCCTAGAGTCCCTCTCCACTCCAATCAGGGAATATGCGGTAAAGCCAAAGTCACGGTCTTGGCGTGACAATCCAAGATTTCATGATACGGGGACATCCAATTCATCCCCAATATAACATCAAAATCCACCATGTCTAGAAGCAATAGGTCAATACGGGTCTCAAGACCCTCAAACACTACTATACAGGAACGATGGACCCGATCAACCACTATAAGATCACTCACTGGTGTAGACACATATACAGGAATACCCAAGGCATCGCTAGGCATAGGCAAGTGAGGTGCAAAATAAGATGACACGAATGAAAATGTAGACCCAGGGTCAAATAGCACTGAAGCACCCATGTCACACACCAGAATAGTACCTGTAATAATAGCATGGGAAGAATCTGCCTCTAGCCTGGGTGGTAAAGCACAAAATGGGGTTGGGCCCCACCCCCCCGAACTACATCTCTAGGATGATCAACCACTGGCTGACCTCTGACTCTACGGGTCCGAGCTCCACCTCTACGGTTCCTACCTCCACCTCTAGGATCTCTACCCCCGCCTCTAGCTCGCTGGACGGGCTGTAAATCACCTACTGCCTGAATTATCGGGCGAGGACCCTACTTCCAAGAACTGCCCGAAGCTCGAGGGCAATACATGGAAATATGCCTCGGGTCACCACTAGTGTAATAAGTCCTCTGCTGGTGAGAATAACGGAGTGGGGGTGCACTAATAGGCTGCTGATCTGACTGATACTACTGGGGACCACCATTACCCGAACTACCATGAGAAGTCTGAAGAGCTGATTGAAAGGGCCTCGGTGCCTTACCCCTACCTCTAGATGAGGTACCACTGAATCTACGAGAATGACGAGGTCTCTTATCTAACATCTGACTACCTCTTCGTGTGAAGGCCATCTCAACTCTGCGGGTCGCATTGGCCGCCCCCCTGGAAGGAAATATCACTACCAACTCCCATGGACATCTGTAGGCGAATCGACTGAATCAATCCATCAATAAATCTCTGGACCCTCTCCCGCTCTGTACGGAGTATCACAACAACATGGCATGCCAAGTCAAGTAATCTAGTCTCGTACTAAGTAACTGTCATGGTGCCCTGCTGAAGGCGCTCAAACTGCTTGCGAAGTACCTCCCGCTGAGTGACGGGGAGAAACTTCTCCAAGAATAACTATGTGAACTGATCCCATGTCAAAGCTGGAGACCCTGCTGGTCTAGATAGGCAAAAATCTCTCCACCAAGTCTTGGTGGATCCTGTAAGCCTGAAGGTGCAAAAATTGACCCCATTGGTCTCTACTATGCCCATGGTCCTGAGAATCTCATGGAAACTGAATACTAAATCTTGGGGATCCTCAGATGAAGCACCGCTGAAGGTGGTGGTGAATAGTTTGGAGAACCGATCAAGTCTCCACAAAGCATTAGAAGTCATGGCCGCTCCATCACCGGCCTGAGCTGGAATACCTGGCTGAACTGCCACAACTGACTGAATCACTAGGGCATGGGCCTAAGGAGCTGCCTGCTCTAGGGTACGTGTAACAGGAGTCTGAACCCCTCATCCAGCCTAAAAAGTGGCTGGTGCAGCTGGTAACAACCCCGCTCTAGAAACACTCTCTATAAAGCCCGCTAGTCTGACTATAGCATCCTGATACTCTAGGGTGATCACGACTCCTCGTGGGACCTGAGCTGGGCCCGCCTGTACTGCTGGGATTGGAACCTCCTCGTCATAGTCAACATGAGGCTCCACCTCAGGAATGGCTACCTGGGGCTGGGCTCTACCCCGGCCTAGGCCTCTGGCACGACCTCGGCCTCCACCCCTTGCGAGTGTAGCTGTGGGCTCGGGCTGCCGTGCGGTGGAAGATGAAGCACGTGTTCTCGCCATCTATGAAAGAACAGAGTAGAAGGACAATCAATGTTTGAGAAACAGAATCGCACAACAAGAAAGAACAAAAGTGAAATTTTTCCTAACTCTGTAGCCTCTAAGGGATAAAAAAGGCATCTCCGTACCGATCCCTCAGACTCTACCTAGTTTGTCCGTGAGTAGCGAGACCTATGCAACCTAGAGCTCTGATACCAACTTGTCATGACCCGGATTTCCCACCATCGGGAGTCGTGATAGCACCAACTATCGAAGCTAGGCCAGCCTAACCTTAACGATAAAAGGTACAAGGATAATTAAACATTGCGGAAAACTTTAAAAATTCAATAAAGAAGAAATCAAACTGCGGAAACACTGAACATAACAGTACCCCAAAATCTGGTGTCGCTATCTCACAGACAACTATAGAATACTACAACCAAGTCTGAATGAAAGAAAATACATAAGTCTATTTTGGTACAATAAAGACAAACTAAAGTAAGGGATTGGGACTTGGGCCTGCGAACGCCGGCTAGGCTACCTCGAGAGTCCCTGGACTGAAGACAACTCCCAGAAATATCCTACTGCTGCTGCTGTCCAAAAGCCACTCCAACACTGTGATCTGTCCAAAAAGCACAGAAGTGTAGCATCAACACAACCGACCCCATGTGTTGGTAAGTGCCTGGCCTAACCCCAGCGAAGTAGTGACGAGGCTAGACAGGACTTACTAAAATCAACCTGTGCAGATATATATATATATAGATACAACGACAACAGAAAGAACACACGATCCCATAGTATGTATCATAACTGGACGGCGTGCCACACGATCCCAATAATTATAATATAAGTGGACGGTGTGCCACACGATCCCATTTCATCTAATATAAGCGGACGGCGTGCCACACGATCCCAATAATTATAATATAAGTGGACGGCGTGTTACACAATCCGAATAAATATATTATAACCAGACGGCGTGCCACACGATCTCAATAAATATAATATAAGTGGACGGCGTGCCACGCAATCCCAATAAATATAATATAAGTGGACGGCGTGCCACACGATCCAAATAAATACCATGAATAATTCATACAGTCTCTCTCAAGGAGTTCCTCTTTAGGGAAAACTCGGCAATATAACGATCTAACCCGATAAGGGTACCACTAGCAACCCAAACATCTCAATAATGGAGAAAACATATAACGCTCAACCGGATAAGGAAGCAACAACAATCATAGACTACACGTCCCGGCAAGGGATTTAACCACATTTCTTTACAATTCTTACAATTTTGATTTCATAGGATCACCAAGGAATTTTCACGTTTCATAATTAGTTCTTTAACTAACTCATCATATCTAATTCATCAATTGCTAGGAATAGTTCTCAAAATATACCCAAAAACAAGTACAAACAAGACTCACGGTCATGCTAGACGCCGGTGTATAGATACTCGTCACCATGCATATACATTGCACTCAATCATTTAGCAAATAACAAGTAATAATACTCTAATCCTATTCCCTCAAGCCAATATTAGATCAAACACTTACCTCGGTCAGAAAATAGCAATCAATCCTCTAGCACCGTCTTTCCTCTAGAATCCGACTCCGAAACAATGGTATCTAGTCATTTTTAATTCAATAACACCATTTAGGGCTCAATAACATAATCTCATAGCTTAGAAATGAAATTCCCATCATTCTTCCAAAAATATTAAAATACGACATCGGGCCCACATGATCCAAACTCGAGGTTCGGACCAAATTCCAATCACCTATAACCCCACAAGTTAGAATATATAATTTGTTTCAAAATCCGACCTCAAATTGAGGTTGAACCACCCAAAATCCCACAAGCCCTAGTTCTACCCATAACCCCATCTTCTACCTTGAATTCATGACTTAGGGCTAGGATTAATTATAATTAGGTGAAGAAATAATGAAGAAATGATGTTAGGAAGACTTACCCAAAGAGTTATGGAGGAATGGGAGCTTGGAACTTGACAATGGAGGGTGGAAGAGAAGAGCCCGTATGAAATTTTGTGACAAATCTCGTATAAGTGTTTTGTTTTTAAGAAAAAATCACTGAGCAAAAATGGCCTATGCGATAGCATACAAGGCATTGCGATCACATAGGGTAAGGAGGTAATGAAATGCGATCGCGGAAGGCATGTTGCAAATGCATAGAGTAAATATGTCTGGTCCAGGGAAAAGCTCTATGCGGTCCCGAGGGGGACAATGCGATCGCATAGGTATGGGAGGCTGGACAATGCGATCGCACAAAGAGTGTTGCGATCGCATAGAACACATTTTGGGCTCCTGAAGTTTACACTATGAGATCGCGGAAGGATCTATGCGATCACATAAAATATCATACCAGATACCAGCAACAGCTAAAATACCAGATTTTCAAGTGTAAAAACATCCCAAACCACCCGTGAAATCACTCCCGAGCCCTCGGGGCTCCTAACCAAATGCACACACTAACTCAAAAACCTCATACAAACTTGTTCGAGTGATAAAATCGCTAAAATAACATCAAAAACAAAGAATCAAACCCCAAAACTCAAGATTTCATTTTCAAAGTTCATCAACCTCTAACTTTAGCTATTCAGGTCCGAAACACGTTAAACGACGTCCGATTTCGACCAAATTTCACAGGAAGCGCTTAACCAAAATTTAAGACCTGTACCGGGCGTCGGAACAAAAATACGAGCCGGATACCTATATTTTCTAACTCATTTTAATTTTCATTTTTCCTTATTAATTTAAGAAAATAATTTAACGGAAAAATTCCTTTACCGGGGTTCTGGACCTCGGATTTCGACTCTGGGCACATGTCCGAGTCCCATATTTTTCTACGGACCTCCTGGGACTATCACATCACTCGTTCGGGCCCATTTACCAAAAATGTTGACCAAAGTCAACTGTATCAATATTAATATCAAAATTCTTCAAATTTTCCATAGATTTCATATATCTTAACACAAAAACTTTTCGGCTTCGCGCACGGGCTATGCACGCACATCGAGGCTACTGAGAGTGAGATTTCCAAGACCTCGAAAGCGCGGAAAAAAGGAGAAATACGGTGATGACCCTTTGGGTCGTCACATGGTTCTGGCAAAAAAACTCTTTATATACTTTGTAGGCTCAAATTCAAGAATTGGTAATGTCCGAGCCATCTATTCCTAGCATAGAGATTGTAAAAAATACTTTGAACCTCAATCTCGTAGATATGTATTTGGCTTTGGAGGTGGAGTAAAAGCAAAAGACTTGAAAGGTGACACTTCCTCAAAGGCTGAACTAATATGTGAGTTACGTTCAAGTAAAGGATCGTGTGTCTACCTTAAAAAATGAGACGAAAGAAATGAAGCAACTACTAAAGGCTCAACACTCTGATGTCCAACCTCCGACAACAACCATTTCATGAGAATGTTCATTTGATGAAAATACCAAGTTAGTGACAACTTACTCGGAACATTAGTTCATTTAGTTGTTGATTGTTCATTTAACTTTCATTACAACTAGTCTGCACACAAGCAATTCATCTAAAAGAAGAAAAAATAAAAGTAAGTTACCTGAAAATTTACTAAAACAGACATTCAGTTTGGAGTAAACGCAGTACGCTAGTAAAGTTTGGTGTAAAATTGGTTTCCTGGTATATTTTGGTGTAAAAGGAGTCTACTAGTAGTTAGTTTGAGTGATATACTAGTTAATTTTGATTTAAAAATTATCTTATAGTGTTATGTTTGGCCTTATTATTTAACTTCGGACAGTCTTTCTTTCAGTGCTCTTTTTCTCGACAAAAGGCACATTCATCTTTGCTGGGTTTAGATCTTGACTTAGATCTTCCTTTCCTTGTCCTCGTTTGATTTTGAGGACTACCCCTCACGAACAATGCTTCTCCTTCTCCGCCTTTCTGTTTTTCTCGCTTTCTTTGTTCATAAGTGTATAAAGCCGAACAAACTTCTCCGAGAGAAACTTCGTCATTTCCATGGAGTAGAGTAGTTTCAAGGTGCTCGTACTCGTCAGGAAGTGACGCCAACAACATCAAGGCCAAGTCACCATCATCATAAGTTGTATCCATATTTTGCAAATGTGTGACCAACTTATTGAAACTGGTGATATGTTCATTCATCGTGGTACCAGGAACATATGTGAAGTGAAACAGTCTCTTCTTCATGTACAATTTATTTTGACTGTTTTTCTTCAAAAATTTATCCTCCAGTGCTTTCCATAATTTACTTGCAGAAGTTTCTTTTGTGTATGGATATTTCTGCTCTCTAGCAAGGTAGGATCGAATGGTACCGCAAGCAACATGGTTGATAATTCTCCAATCTTCTTCTCCAATACCATCTGGTCTCTTTTCTTCAATAGCAAGATCTAGCCCTTGTTGAAAAAGGACATCTAGAACCTCCCCTTGCCACATCCCAAAATGTCCGGACCCGTCAAAAATTTATACCGCAAATTTCGCATTTGACACAATTCTTGTCATAAGCGAAGATGCCAATGATGACGTATTGCTGACACTTGATGTAGATTCTTCTGGTTTATTGTCTCCCATCTTTGACACAAATATGATTTAATAGCTGACGACACGAATCAAGATTATTTCCTTTCTGATGTGGAAGATCAGACTAAGCTGCAACCACAGAGCATACTGAGGCAGAACCTTGACTCGGTTACCAAGATAAATCTTTTCTGATGTGGAAGATCAGACTACGCTGCAACCACAGAGCATACCGAGATAATACCTTGGCTCTGATACCAATTGTTGCGGAAGCCAAATGTATATAGTGTGAATGAGTCACAACTACTTAGAATTGCTAAATATATGAATTAGTAGATGCATGTTTTTGAGAGAGAAAAAATGGAGGAAAATAAGTTACTGAGGATGATAGTTTTCAAAATATTTAAGCCAACAAAAAATGAAAAAATTGAAATGCATTTTTTTTGAATAATATTGTTCTTTGCACCATACACACCCTGAACGTAAACACTGCCGCTTTCAAAAGTTGGCATGATTGGCCGACCCCTATAGTGACGATAGTTTTGATATTTAGTAGCGACTGGAGTCGTTACAATTGAGTTTTTCCTTTCATAAACAGTTTGCTTGGCCACAATAGCATAAACTTTATGCCGAGCTTAGTCATATAATTTCTGACATTTTGCAGCAACTATAGTTTCCTCAAAAGTGGAACACATAGCGGTTACAGAAATTACTCATTGGAGATCTACCTAAAATTTATTTGTATTTCTTGCGGCGTAATTGTTTACATTTAGTAACAAATTTAGTCGCCACCCAGTATTGATTATGCAGACACTAAAAATCGAATAGGTTGCCAGTAAAGTCATTATTCATTTGGCGGCCTATATAAAATATATTTATTCGTAGAAACAACATAAGTATTATTCGAGCCAATCAATAATCCTAATTATGTTCAAACACTCTCACACAAGCTAATTTTCACATGCTTAAGTACATAAAACATTATTAGTCATGTATGCATTTGAAAACATTCAAAAGATGTAGTCGTATGCACGTATTATTACGATTTGAAATTTCCACTTTCGAGACTGTAATGACACATAATATTTACTTGCTATTGAATTTAATGTTAGAATAATATTAGCTATTTTAAACAACTTTAATTTAGCCAATACAAGAATACACATGCGGAAGTGAATTTTGAAATAAAGTGATTAATCCATAATCAATAATGGTGCCTAAAAATCATCTAAGAACGAGCTACAAGAATAACCCAAATAAAGGTCTGAATGAAAATAAAATTGTCTGAAAGAAAATACACAACCAAGAAAAAATGGAAGGGGACTTCAGAACTGTGGACGCCAAGCAGCTATATCTAAGTCTCATGCGAATTGCCGAATTCGAGCAAATCTACTATACGACTCTGGTATCTGTACAAAAGCGCAGAGTGTAGTATAAATACAACCGATCCATGACCATGTACCAAGTAAGTGCCGAGCCTAACCTCGATGAAGTAGTGACGAGACTATTGTATGTAACTTACATTAACTTGTACATATATAATAATAATAATAATAATAATAATAACATATAAGAGAACATGAATAGAAATTAATCCGATAAATTATATCAGCAATCAAAGCCAACTCAGCAGCCATAACCAATTATTATTTAAACCACAATAACAATAATTTGTTTGTTTACAGATTTATAATGATTGCTTAGATATAGATTTCATTATTTTTTAATACTTCAAATAATTAAGCATTAGCATACTGAAATATTTGACATAAATGGACATTATTTGCATACATGTGGGGTAAAAATGGGGAACAATCCCCACCTGAATCCTACCAAGAAAATCAATTAAGCTTGAATGATATGACCGGATACAATACCATTTATAGCAATACTTATCTTTTAATTACTTTGCTCTAACACAACGTGTCATAAGTGGACACAATTCTCTGATTCTCCATCCACTTCAGTTTCTAATGGTCAGGCAGTTGTTGAGGCTACTAGTTTTTTGTGTCCAAAGTGGGTATCATAGGGATATACATTTTGCTTGTTTTAGCGAATCTTATCTTCATGCATCTTGCATTTGTTATCCTTTAATACTTGACTTACATAATGTGCTTTTTTTTTTTTGCTAATTTACGGCCCAGTATAATCTCATAAATGGGGTCCCGGGAAGAATTAAGAAAAGAAAAATAGTAAATGACTCTTTCTTACATTAAATAGGTACAAGATTCTGTTTTTGAATTAAAAAAAGAAAAAAAAATCGGAGACTTTTATTCCATAGAAAACGAACAACGAACGTTTTATGAAGAATTTTTAAAGCTGACATCAAAATCACCCAATATTCACGCCGAAATTCCTGTATGAAATTGTCATTTTCATCTTATCATCTACGCCCAAAAATCTACATGGAATCTTTATCTCCCTATACAAATTAGGGTTTAGGAATTAGCTTAACCCTAACCCAAAATAAAATATCCCTAATTTTGAAAGATTTGGATACAGAGGGCCAAATACAAACATTCAAATGTGAATCGATTCTGAAGACGACGACATCTACGCCAGGTATTTCGGGTTATCATCTAACTGTGGAATTCAAATTTATGTAAAATATCTTTTTCGATACAGAAAGATTCTGCGTTCCGTATATTTTGAAATATCTTTTTCGACATTCTTTTTCTTTTTGAAATCTATATATATAATAACTATATATATATATATATATATATATATATATATATATATATATATATATATATATATATATATATATATATATATATATATATATATACACACACACACACACACACATTCATACAAAAATTTTTCGGATTCCATCAATATGGCTGCATTTGACTATATTTGCAATATATCGTCTAACAAGATGAATTGAAATTTGAAGGTTCGAATAGTGAGATTGTGGCATGTTCCCGACCGCAATAAACCAGACAAAACCATCTCCCTTGAATTAATTATTCAAGATGAAAATGTGCATTCTGTTTGAAATAACATATTTTTTTGTCGTCCAAGTTTGAGTACAATCTTATATTTTAAACCAACTGTTGGCATTATTTTTGAAAAAACTTATTTTTTATTACAAACTAAAAGATTCTTTACGTTATTAATTATGATTTTTTTGGATTGTAGGGCGATCGCATTCATGCGACTGTTGGTCGGTCACTTATACGTATATTCAAACCAAAGTTAAACGAATTGGATTTGTACATTATGAAGAATTTTGTGGTTGGACCAAATTATACAAAACTCAAATACACGCGCCATAACTTGAAGTTGACATTTACTCATAAGACAATTGTAGAGGAAGCAAATGATCATCATTTTGGTATGAATATCTTCGACTTAAAACCTTTACGAGTATTTGATAAACAAAATTGATGTTGAAGAAACTGAACTTTTCGGTAAGTATTCACTTCTCACTATCTACATATCTCACTCTCATTAACAGAGGGATCATTCCTAAAATCACTAAAATTGTGATCCCTGCGCCTTAACTTTTATGCGACCAAATACTACAATTATATGAACTAAACAGACAAACTTCGTAAGTGCCCATGTGGTTACAATTCTGGACATAGGTTCTTCCAAACTACTCAGCTCAGCGAAATGTGCAAAACATCAAGAGACAATTCGAGGTACCGACTCTATACCTCAAAAAACAAAAAGGTCAATGCCTATGATTTCTCCTTTTGTTCGGTAAAAATTTTCCAGACTGCGTTCCTGGATGATTTAGTATCAGATCTACATAGTATTCATCTGCTCTAATGTATTAATCTAATTTACAGATCAATTTTTGCAATAGCAAATCTGTTGATCAAGAATTATGGTTGCCAAAATCTACTCGAAGTTGCTCAAGCAAACAGTTTTGACAAGAGGGGTTGCTCTGATGGTAAGCAGCAACCTCCACTTCCAACCGAGAGGTTGTGAGTTCGAGTCTCCCCAAGAGCAAGGTGGGTAGTTCTTGGAGGGAAGGATGCCGAGGGTCTATTTGGAAACAGCCTCTCTACCTTAGGGTAGGGGTAAGGTCTGCGTACACACTACCCTCCCCAGACCCCACTAAGTGGGATTATACTGGGTTGTTGTTGTTGTTGTTGTTGTTCGTACAATTGAGGTATAATATTGGATGCCAGTATCATGCTTTAATTAGAGCAAGCTTAGCATAACACTTGCACTTTTGTTGCGTGCAGAAGCTAGGGGAAGTTGGCACTGTACAAACTATAAGGAGTCTGAGCTGCTGAGCTGAAAAATGGTTGTTGTTTTGCTAAGTTACCTTCGTTTGTATAAGTTTCATTCACTTTTGCTATTACTGGTAAATTTAGTCCTTGCATGTGTTTGTATTTGTGCTTCAACTTTGATAGTTGTTTAGGCAAATTGCTAGACAGGATTGGTTATATTTCTGTAATATTGTTTTTTTTACTGAGTCATGTAACTATTCATGTATAAATGTGTATAGTTTTGTTTTACAGATATTTTTCAAGAAGGCTACAAGGTTGAGAGATTACTCCATTGTTTGCATATGGCTTTCTTTGCGTGCAGAAGCTTGGAGTAAACCTTGAGAGATTACTCCAAGGTTTACCTCACATGGTTGATGACTTTCGACAACGTATATTTGGTGATAAAAGCTAAATTCTGGCTTACAATATGAAATTATTGTTATACAGTTTCTTACCTCTGTGTGTATGCACAAAGGTACATTGATTGAAAATGTCCAGCGCATCATATTGTCCAGCTACTACTGATAACTTCTACTGTATGAACTCTTTAGGCGCAAGGTTTGATAAATTGTCCAGCAATTATCATCTTCAAATAGAATAACTGGCAATAACTTTTTGTATAAGTTTCATTCAACCGTATATTTAATAAATTGCATATTAGAAGAAATGGAGTTCACTCTAACAAAATGCAGTATATTCCGACAGTGAGTTCACTCTTAAGTCGTCGGCTATTTGTGTTCTGTTTTTTTTAGCGATGACTGCTTTTTTGCGGAGGATTTCCTATTCGTTACCAAGTTCCACTCCCCTCCCTTTTTGTTTTGATCCGTTCCTTGATCATCAACCTGTAAATTAACCGCCGTATCTTTCAACAAATTACCCTTAGTTTCGCTAAAATCCCCTGTAAAAACTTGATTCTCACTATAATTACAGACCCCATATAGTGCAGTTTGCCCAGGTATCCTACTGTCTAATTTTTTATACTCACCTTCAGGTACAAGCTATGACTCTTTAGTACCTAAATTCTCTTGAATAACACCTCGATCATTAGGCTTAGGTTCACTAGATTCCCCAGCTCGATCAAATATTTTCATTAAGTTTGCTGCAGATGCACCAACTGCATTATTAGTAGAATGCAAATGATGCACAATTGTATTATACTGAAATTCATATGAATGAAATCCATTGAGTTGCTTCGTCGATCAGTCCACATATTAACCATTGAGTTGCTTCGTCGAACATGCATATTTTCAGCCAAGTCTGAATTTTCTAGCTCATCTTGATCGCTGCTGGGCATTGGTACCAGCTGTTTATACATCTCCCTATCCTGTAAAATTGTTGCATCAACTTCAGGTTCTCCAGCATTAGCAAAAGCATCGAAGGTATATGAGCTAGACCCAACATTAAAGTCAAGTCATCGACTATTTGTGTTATATTTTTTTGGTGATGACTGCTTTTTTGCGGAGGATTTCCTATTCATTACCAAGTTCCACTCCCCTCCCTTTTTGTTTTGACCCGTTCCTTGATCATCAACCTGTAAATTAACTGCCGTATCTTCCAAAAAATTGCCCTTAGTTTCACTAAAAACCCCTGCAAAAACTTGATTCTCACTATAATTATAGACCCCAGGTAGTGCAGTTTGCCCATGTATCCTACTGTCCAATTTTTGGTACTCACCTTCAGCTACAAGCTGTGACGCTTTAGTACCTAAATTCTCTTGGATAGCACCTCGATCAATAGGCTTAGATTCACAAGATTCCCCAGCTCGATCAACTATTTTCATTAAGTTTGTTGCAGATGCACCAACTGCATTATTAGGAGAATGCAAATGATGCACAGTTGTATTATACTAAAATTCACCAACTGGAACCACATACTTCTTTGAATCTATTGTAGTTGTTGCAACAGTGGCATCAGTAGAATAATGCAAGTTGCCACATGACTGCAAAGGTGAAGTTACTACTTTAAAGTTTTACACCATCTGATGATCAGCTACAGGTTTCCTAATCTACAACTTTCACAACTCTGGATCGACGAGTGTATATCTAGGTACTATATTCCAATACAGATGGGCCATTGCCACTACAATCATATGAATATCATTTGTTATTAACATATCATCTATTTACAACAATAGTTGGTAGCATTTCCATCTTTGATGTACAATGAGGAAGTTGTTGTTATATGAGCTTGCTGTTGCTGTCAACAAAATAGGCTTCTAATTCAAACTCTCAGAAACAAAATGAGTTTGCTGTTATATGGTTTGAAAATAGAATTACTTGATATGTTTCTACTGCAAACTCTTATAAACAGCAAGCTTCTACTGCAAACTCTCACAAACTCTCACATGATAGGCTTCTACTGCAAACTCTTATAAACAAAATGAACTTGATATGCTTCTAATGCAAACTATCATAGGCTTCTACTGCTTTGGATCGTTGCAGTCGAGCAACTGACCAAAAGTTATCCATAAAAGACTTGATATCATATCAAGTTCACTTACGAGAAAATGGCTCACATAACAACTGACAAGAACTCCAAACATACTGAATTCATAATAGGGACGTTGGAAGTAAACCCAAGTAGAAATTATCATGTTGTATATAAGGTCTAGGGGACGAAAAAGACATATCATTTAAAGGTGTGGAAGTTGTAAAAATGCAGCAACGTATATATGGGAACTCTCTTTTGGTCTTTCTCCCAATGGCCTTTCCAATTTGGTTTGAAAAAATACTACTAATACTACACTTTTTAGTGTAATTTTAGTTCCAATAGTTAGCTGTTAAAAAAGATATAATTTTGATAATAAAGTTTGGATCTTTTTTCAGGAAAATCTATATGGAATATCAATTGCAATTGCACATAGGACAATGGTAGAGGAAAAGCCTGTTGAGATCCTTAATGAACTCAATCTTCTGACGTTGCTCACATAAAAAAGTTCAGCACAAAAGATGAACTCTTATGCGTGACTGAGTTTGCTTCCTTTTAACTGATCAATCAATATCAGCACTCCAGAAATGTTGTTAGCATGGTCTGACCTCAGTGCTACACTTAAAAACTCCTTCACAAGTGCAACAACAAACATTTTTAATAGCAGGAGAAGAAGAAGAAGAAGACAAGTCTATTGCACAGTGACTTGCCAACAACAAATGAGTAAACCATAAGAATTTCAGAACTAGCAAGAGTCAAAGGAAATACAGTCTTATTGGGTAAAAGTTAATTTTCATTCGACAAGCATCGAAAGGATGAAAGTGTGTTAGAAAAACAGACAACTATTGTACATTGCTTTTCAAGTCTCTTTCAAACATGTTGAGATTGGCAATGTCATCATTTGGTGGTTATGCGATACTATACAGCAGGTTCACGTATTCGATGCTTCTACTGTTTCTAAGTACAGGTGGATTTTGGATGGCAAAGTTAAATGAAGGACTTTCACGCTTTGTTGCAATACTTATTGTCCCTATGTTTCAAATAGCTTGGATATTTTTCTCCATTTATACTGGATTTGTGTACTTTGAGGAGTACAAGGTGTTTTGCTTCGAGAACAACAATGTTCATACTTGGAATGCTTTATGTGTTTATTGGCATTCTTAATGAGCTTCATAAAGTTGTCAAGATGTGTGAGAAAGCCTTAGTTTATGGAGCTGCAACAATCACATCCTTAGGAAACCTTCAACGGGTATAAAATTCTGCATTGGTATCCTTAATATTTTTGTCGGGGTTCATTATCAGTAGTTTATCATTGAATATTTGTTGTTACTGCAGGCATACATGAACTTTTCAGAGATAGGGGATTGTGCTGCTTTCCTGTCAAATAATGACTGGAAATCTGCTGCAAGAGAAATGTTCAACAACATGAGTTATATTTTGCCTACAGTAACATTAGTATCCTTCCTGACTGCAGATTGAATTCTGAAAGTAGATTGAATTCTTGAACACAACATTGAATTGCTTGAATAAGTCAATATTAAATTCTGGATGTTTCACATTTGCATGGTATGGTGTTACTTTAATATGAGGCCTAAATTTTACGACAACCTCTCTAGCAACTTGGAAATTTTTTTGAGTACATTACTTAGGAACCAAATAAAAATGCAATCCAGAAAAAAGAAATTGATGTGATTTCCTTTTTTTATGCCTTACACTGTCCAACATGCTTATGTCAAAACAAGAATTGTAAGTTTCGGTTTATTTTGTTCTTAATCAAGTTTGTTGCTTTCTACAAGTTGCAGAGTATTCCTTGCTATGATAATTTAGTTAAAATAAACCGCGCATCGCGCGGGTCCTAATACTAGTTATTATTTAAACCACAATAACAATAATTTGTTTGTTTACAGATTTATAATGATTGCTTAGATATAGATTTCATTATTTTTTAATACTTCAAATAATTAAGCATTAGCATACTGAAATATTTGACATAAATGGACATTATTTGCATACATGTGGGGTAAAAATGGGGAACAATCCCACCTGAATCCTACCAAGAAAATCAATTAAGCTTGAATGATATGACCGGATACAATACCATTTATAGCAATACTTATCTTTTAATTACTTTGCTCTAACACAACGTGTCATAAGTGGACACAATTCTCTGATTCTCCATCCACTTCAGTTTCTAATGGTCAGGCAGTTGTTGAGGCTACTAGTTTTTTGTGTCCAAAGTGGGTATCATAGGGATATACATTTTGCTTGTTTTAGCGAATCTTATCTTCATGCATCTTGCATTTGTTATCCTTTAATACTTGACTTACATAATGTGCTTTTTTTTTTTTTGCTAATTTACGGCCCAGTATAATCTCATAAATGGGGTCCCGGGAAGGTAATATGTACGCCGACATTATTACCCTTACACTGTTATATGCATACCTTTTCAACAACGGTGTGAAATGAGAACTTTCCTCAGTTTGACCTTGTTAGGTTTTTTTATCTTAAAACTTAGGAAAACTTGACATATTGTTCTTATTATCCAAAAATAGATATATTATTTCTAATATACTCTTGTTTGTTGTCATACAGCCTTTTTTTACATTGACCGTTTATTTTTCAAGTATATATAATTACATTTGACGAATTTGGGCATTTATTCAGGTAATTAAGCGGTTAAATAATTATTACACTAAAATTTATTTTCTATTTTTCTTCAATATATTCTTAAGAATAACTGTTTGAATTTCTTTTTCAAGTTTTGGAGACTAATTTACGGGTCAAAATGCAGGTTTTGTAGACATATATACAAGATGACTCTGATTTTGCAATGATATTATTATTGCAAACAGAACACTATTATTATATTTCTAATCTAGAAATGTTAATTAGGTGTTTTTGCTATGGGTTTTTGTAAAAGAAATTGACTTACATTATGGCTGTATATATATTTTGTAAGTTACAACAAGTTACTCAATTTTGGTATTATAAAGGTTTATATTTATATTATTTCCTGTGACCATGGTTGTTACAGAATTATTGATTAAGATTAAGATTTATTCATATAAATGTTTAGGTACCAGTTGTAATGTCTTTAAGGATCAAACCAGTTCTTAAAATACTCATTTGATCAATTTAATAGATACTTAGTTTATAATTAGGGACCATAAAAAGTAGTCCCCAAATGGTTTTAGGGACAAAAAAATTTGGTAGCTATATGCCTTTATTAAATTTTAACGGTGCTACAGAATGAATACGAATAAGGACTTACCAATCAAAATCATAATTAAACCTAAAATTAACACGTAGTTCAGGGGGTTTAGTCTTGGGGATACCACATAGTTTAAGTAGGTAATTAACCGACAAAAATACGATAATTTAGGCGGGTTTTAGGCTGAGTTAAATAGCTACATAAAGTGCTACATGGCACGTTTTTAGATAATTAGGAGTGTGTACCAGACGCACCTCTAAGAAAGCAATGAGGCGTTTTGAATATGAAGAGAAATATAGTTGTGGGGGGGAGGGGGAGTGGGGAAGTTGGAGGCACCAAATCTTAATGGGAATTTTAGGGTATTAACTGAATATATTTTTATGTAAGGGTCATAGTACATAGAAGCATCATAAATTTTTAGATTTTTTAATATATGTTATAACTATATATATATATATATATATATATATATATATATATATATATATATATATATATATATATATATATATATATATATATATATATATATATATATATATATATATATATATATATATATATATATATATATATATCGATTCGATCGTTATTTTGATATTTTATTTTAAAATACCAAATACCATACGTAATAGTTCTATTTTTTTTAAAACTTAAACCAAATACCGATCATAACGTTCATCGCCCTACCCCATACATTAATATACATAAAGGAGAACACACACGCTGATCATAATCCATATATAACATAAAAAGAAATTAAAGACGACACAACAACATACGATACTTAAGACATGTTTACAGTACAAACATTTGACGGTGCAATTTGTTGCAACACACAGCTGAAGCAATTGCAAATTGCTTTATTATTAAACGACGTACACACGACATTCGAAAATATTCATTTAACGAGCGAGACAAATTCTCTCATTCTCCTCTGGAAAATAATGGCATGTCCTGCAAACAATACCGTCAGAGCAATCGTTGTTTGTTGTACATGCTCTCTGGCAAGTGATTAGTGAATTTATAAGCAAAGCTTGTTCCATGGCAGCTACCTCCAAAGGTAAATCACGTACAGCCATAACCACCATGTTTGGTGACCCTGAAAATTTGCCTGTATAAATAACATCATTAAAAAAAATTAAGGAACATTATCATATGTCACTACTAGACACTTGTTTTTCTGATGGACTTCCATTGAGAATGTGCTCATTTGCAAGGTCGGAGCTAGAGGGTTAGCTATGGGTTCAACGGAATATTCTAGTAGAATTAGTTCAAACTCTTTGTTTTAAGACATTCGCTAATTATGTATAAAAATTAAATTTAGAATCCAGTTACTGACATCTAGTGTCGCTATATTAGAACTTAGAACCAAAAGTTCAAATCTTGGTCACGTCTCTGCTTATCAAAAACTGTTTTCGATGGCATTCTGACGAAATCTCACATTTTCGATAGTTTTTAACGAGATCGTCCATCGGAAAAACGTATGATTATAGTAGCGTTTAATGTAAACGTGCATGCACTTGCACTCCTATTTAACGTATGGTTATTCTTTTCAATTTTATGAAAGAGCTAGTGAAGAGAGTTATAAATAATAATTACTCACCAACTGTAGTGACCCAGAAGAGGAGCATGAACACAGCAAATTGCTTTTGGAAAGAAGCCATTCTACTTTGCAGGTATAGATTGATATTTTTAGAAAATTGCTTTGTGTGCTAAGAGTGCCAAAAAAAGGTAGAATTTATACCCAATGAAGGAGCTAATTTTGTTTAATAAAAAATACAATGATTACACGAGAATTGCATGTAATAATAGTTTATTTGTTTACAGATTTATTAAGAGTGCTCTTTATACTATTTTGTTTGTGTAATGTACACTTGTGCAATAATTATTGGTACTGGATAATTATTTGTGTAATTAATGGAGTAGTTGATAATGCTATACTGAGAAGGAGAGCCTTGGAGTAATGTTAAATTGTCCATCTGAGACCTATATTTCACATGTTCAAGCCGTGGAATAGGCCATTAATGCTTGCATAAAGGTATGCTTCCTATATTATACCCATTGGGTACGACCCTTCCCCGGACCATGTGTGAACGTGTGATGTTTTTTGCAATATTTACATATATGGGGTTGTAAAATGGGGAACAATCCCACCTAAATCCTACCAAGAAAATCAATAATTCATATGCGGGACTCACAGCTAATTAAAGGAGAACCTTCTCGCGAATTATGATTAGGAAGATAATTCTTACGCTGATTATTGAATATTAGAAGAAACGAAAGAACTTCGTATGTTGTGTTGAAAATTTGGAAAAAACTTCTAGATTTGAGGTTCAGATTATATATTTAGAATTGCTTAATATATGAATTAGTAGATGAATGTTTTTGAGAGAAAAAAATGGAGGAAAATAAGTTACTGAGGATGATATTTTTTAAAATATTTAAGCCAACAAAAATGAAAAAATTAAAATGCATTTTTTTGAATAATATTGTTCTTTACACCATACACACCCTGAACGTAAACACTGCCGCTTTCAAAAGTTGGCATGATTGGCCGCCCCCTATAGTGGCGATAGTTTTGATATTTAGTAGCGACTGGAGTCGTTACAATTGAATTTTACCTTTCATAAACAATTTGCTTGGCCACAATAGCATAAACTTTTTGCCGAGCTTAGTCATATAATTTCTGACATTTTGCAGCAACTATAGTTTCCTCAAAAGTGGAACACATAGCGGTTACAAAAATTACTCATTGGAGATCTACCTAAAATTTATTTGTATTTCTTGCTGCGTAATTGTTTACATTTAGGGTGTGTTTGGTACGAAGGAAAATGTTTTCCATGGAAAATGTTTTCCTAGAAAATGTTTTCATGGAAAATGAGTGGTTTTATCACTTATTTTTTCTTGTTTGGTTGGTAAGTGGAAAATATTTTCCGGAAAATATTTTCTATTGTTTGGTTAGAGAGTAGAAAATAATTTTTTTAGAAAATATTTTTTATGCAACTCTCCTCACCCCTCCCCTCCCACCTCCCCCCACCCCTCCCCCACTCCTTCCCTAATTCTCTAAAAATTGACACAATCTAAAGGAACTAGTGGTGATGCTTTACTTTTTAACGCAAAAACCGCATATTTTCGAACCCGTAAACTTTATAATTTTTATACCCGTAAACTTCCAAACACATAAACCTCCAAACTCATAATTTTGGAACTTGTAAAATTTTGAGTCTTTAAATCGATAAATAATAAAATTAAAAAGTGAAAAATATATTTCAATTTTGGTGGGGCAATAAAAATTTGCCTTACGATGTTTTTAACAGTGTAGATTCATGCGTTTGGGATGGAGAAGATTTTGTTCCACCTGTGAAATGCTTATGGAAAGTGCAAGATGATGGTTTTTATTTGGATTTTTTTGATGAAAACATTAATTAAAATATTTACAAGAAATATCGTGATTGGTGAATAGTTACTTTTTTCTTTTGTAAAAGTGAATTAATTAGAAGAAAAACTGAATTACCAATAATATTGATTTACTTTAGCAAACTTGTATTCGTTTTATAGAAAGATATAAAAAAAAAAGAATTGGTACTTCCCCTTTGTTTACAAGTTACTGCAATCCCATTTTCATCCACGAGGAATAAAAAAGTTATATAGGCAGTTGTATAATTACTAGTTAGTCATAAAATAAGAGGTGTCTAATTTTTTAATTACCCATTTTGGAAAATACATCGCTATTAATTAATTTAATAGTCTATGAGGTACAACATGTAAGAGCATCTTATTGAATAAATATCATAAGAAATGAATTTTTAGGAGTATTTAGAGCAAGATTCAAAATTATTCAATTATGTGTTACAGCCAAGTATATATCGTGTTAGAATCAGCAATTGAAATGAAGAATAAAAATAAAAAAACAGAAAATTGAGGTAAAAAAATAATTTTTGGGGAGGGGGTATGGGGTAGGATGGGGGCTGGGTGGTGTAGAAAAATAAAAAATAGAAATTTGAAATTGCGAAAAAAAAAATTAATGTAAAAAAATACATTTTTTCTTCGGGGGAAGGGGGTAGGGGTAGGGGTGGGGGCTGCGTGGTGCAGAAAAACGAAAAAATAGAAATTTGAAATTGCAAAAAAAGAAAAAAAAATTAAGGTAAAATTTTTTTTTCGGTGGGTGGTGGTGGAGGGGTAGTAGGGTGGATGGAAAAACTGAGAAGGAGCTTTGGAAAATAATAATTTTTTTGGAGAGGGGGTGTGGTGAATTGGTGGGGGTGATAAAAGTTGAGAAAGAGCTTTGGAAAATATTTTCCCTTCTTTTGATAAGGAAAATATTTTCCTCCAATTGAAGGAAAATGAATTGATAAGGAAAATATTTTCCAAAACATTTAAGCCAACCAAACATGAAAAAATTGGAAATTTCCTTCGTACCAAACACACCCTTAGTAACAAATTTAGTCGCCACCCAGTATTGATTATGCAGACACTAAAATTCGAATAGGTTGCCAGTAAAGTCATTATTCATTTGGCGGCCTATATAAAATATATTTTCACGTGGTGGTCTAATTCGTAGAAACAACATAAGTATTATTCGAGCTAATCAATAATCATGTAGTTCATAATTATGTTCAAACACTCTCACACAAGCTAATCTTCACATGCTTAAGTACATAAAACATTATTAGTCATGTATGCATTTCAAAACATTCAAAAGATGTGATCGTATGCACGTATTATTACGATTTGAAATTTCCACTTTCGAGACCGTGATGACACATAATATTTACTTGCTATGCAATTTAATGTTAGAATAATATTAGCTATTTTAAATAACATTAATTTAGCTAATACAAGAATACCCATGCGGAAGTGAATTTTGAAATAAAGTGATTAATCCATAATCATAATGGTGCCTAAAAATCATCTAAGAACGAGCTACAAGAATAACCCAAATAAAGGTCTGAATGAAAATAAAGTTGTCTCAAAAAATATACACAGCCAAGAAAAAGTGGAAGGGGACTTCAGAACTGCGGACGCCAAGCTGCTATATCTAAGTCTCCTGCGAATAGCTGAATTCGAGCAAATCTACTATACGACTCCGATATCTGTACAAGAAGTGTAGAGTGTAGTATAAGTATAACCGACCTCATGTACCAAGTAAGTGCCGAGCCTAACCTCGATAAAGTAGTGATGACGAGGCTATGGCATGTCACTTACATTAACTTGTACATAATAATAATAATAATAATAATAATAATAATAATAATAATAATAATAATAATAATAATAATAATAATAATAACAACAACAACAACAACAACAACATATAAGAGAACATGAATAGAAATTAATCCGATAAATTATATCAGCAATCAAAGCCAACTCAGCAGCCATAACCAATTATTATTTAAACCACAATAACAATAATTTGTTTGTTTACAGATTTATAATGATTGCTTAGATATAGATTTCATTATTTTTTAATAATTCAAATAATTAAGCATTAGCATACTGAAATATTTGACATAAATGGACATTATTTGCATACATGTGGGGTAAAAATGGGGAACAATCCCACCTGAATCCTACCAAGAAAATCAATTAAGCTTGAATGATATGACCGGATACAATACCATTTATAGCAATACTTATCTCATAAGTGGACACAATTCTCTGATTCTCCATCCACTTCAGTTTCTAATGGTCAGGCAGTTGTTGAGGCTACTAGTTTTTTGTGTCCAAAGTGGGTATCATAGGGATATACATTTTGCTTGTTTTAGCGAATCTTATCTTCATGCATCTTGCATTTGTTATCCTTTAATACTTGACTTAAATAATGTGCTTTTTTTTTTTGCTAATTTACAGCCCAGTATAATCTTGCAAGTGGGGTCTGGGGAAGGTAATATATACGCAGACATTATTACCCTTACATTGTTGTACGCAGACCTTATCAATAACAGTGTGAAATGAGAACTTTCCTCAGTTTGACCTTTTGACTGTTAGATTTTTTATCTTAAAACTTAGGAAAACTTGCCATATTGTTCTTATTATCCAAAAATAGATATATTATTTCTAATATACTCTTGTTTGTTGTCATACAGCCTTTTTTTACATTGACCGTTTATTTTGCAAGTATATTGTAACGACCCGGCCCGTCGTTACGGGAAATTACCACCCCGTTATGTTGTAATTACATGTTTTATGATTTTATATCAGTGTTAGAGTCCATCGGGTGAGTTAGGAGTGAATTGGATTGAAAATGAGGCATATAGCCTTTTTGAAGGAAACTTGAACATGGAAAGTCAACCTGGAGTTGACTATTTGGTTAGAGGGCTCGGAATCGGATTCTGATGATTCGGTTAGTTCCGGGAGGTGATTTATGACTTAGGAGAGCAATCGGAAATGAATTTGGAGGTCCGGTGTAGTTTTAGGCTTGAATTGGCTAAGGTTGAATTTTGACGATATCCGAACGGTAGGTGAGATTTTGATCCGGGAGTCGGAATGGAATTCCGACAGTTGCAGTAGCTCCGTTAGGTGATTTTGGATATGCCTGCAAATTTTCAGGTCATTCGGACATCGTTTGGTCGGGTTTTTGATCGAATGTGAATTTTTGAAGTTAAAGTTAAACTTAAGCTTGAATTTGTTGAAAAAGGACGATTTTGATGTTAACGATAGAGTTTTGATGATTGGAACAAGTTTGAATGATGTTATAAGAGGTGTTAGTACTTTTAGTTGAGGTCCCGGAGGCTTCGGGGTAAATTCGGATGCCCAACGAGTCATTTTTGGAAGATTTTTGCCGTTTTGAGCATAAATGTAATGATCCAAAGGTCTATTTTTAATTTTAGAGATCCAAATTTGATTTCGAGACTTTGAGAATTTAAATAATGAATTATAGGACTGATCCGGAAATTTTGGTTTAATTTCATCAAGTCGCGATTGGGTTTTTGACGCGAAACATGAGTTAATTGTTTAACGAGCGAAATTGATGTTGTACTGAGAAAATGAGATCCAAATTCAGTTTTGTTTGAACCACTGGATCCGTAACAAAATTACGGAGCCATAGGAAAAAGAATCGTCAAATTCCGAGTTCGTATGATTGAGTTATAGTATTTTTAGTGAAATAAAAAGCTGCTGCAATTTTCTGGGGCAAATCTGTTATTTTCGCTTCTGCGATGAACAGTACCCGCAGAAGCGGGTGAACAGTGACTTTTCGCTTCTGCGATGAACAGTGCCGCAGAAGCGATGAACAGTAAATCGCACCTGCGGTGAACAGTAACCGCAGATGCGAAAATCGCTGGGCTTTTAATTGGGGCAGTCCGAGAGTTTCTTCATTTTTGGAGCTAGGGAGCTCGGATTGAAGTGATTTTCGAAGCGATTTTCACCATATGGATGGGGGTAAGTGTTCTATATCCAAAAGTGATTATATTCAATGATTCCTGGTTATTTTTCATCAAGTATTAGTGAATCAAATGGAAGAAATTGGAGAAAATTTGTAAACTTTTCAAAAACGAAAATTTAGGATTTGAAGGGTCATTTGTGGTCCGATTTGGGAGTTCTTGATATGTACGGACTCGTATCGAGATGAGGGTTCCGAATATGTAACTTTCATAATTTTTCGAGAAGCGTACCGAAAGTCGGGTTTTGGCAACTTTGGGAATTTTGATGTAAATTAAGTTGTTTTGACTGGGTATCATTCCATTGGTCTAATTTGATGTGTATTTATTATATTTGATCGGATTCTACACGTGCGAAGCTTGATTCTCATGGCAAGGGCATCGCGGAGTAGTCGTCGCGCCGTATTGAGGTGAGTAATAGATGTGGGTGATGACCAGCGGGTTCGAAACTCCGGTATACCACTTTGTGACGCCGTATAGCGGCGAGACACGCACACTCTTGAGAGTGCGGGGTCGATTATGAATTGGAGACTATAGTTTAGTCCGACCTGTTGATACTGTGTTATTGGCTATTCTCGAGCCGTTGAAACTCCTTCTCGGATGGTTACATACTGTAATGTGATATTGGCTATTCTCGAGCCGTTGAACCTCCTTCTTGGACGGTTGAGTATACATGTGGGCCGTGAGCCAGTTATTGGATCCCGCGAGGATCGTTATCATTGTCTTATCATATAGACATGCTAGTTTACTACTAGTCCGCAGCTATTTCTGTTATTATGCTAATTCCAATCTCTGGAACTTGGTATTACTGTTTTCCAACTGAAAAATGATAAAAGAGTTTTCAAAAAAAAACTATTTTTGAGCCTGCGAGGCTGTATCTGCATATTAGCTGACTAGTAGTGGATCGGGCTGCGCGCCGCAGCGAGATATATGTTGGATCGGACTGCACGCCGCAGAATATCTCTATGAGATGTGCTTGGGCTGTAGGAGCCCCTCCGGAGTCTGAACCCCCACAATGAGCACGGGTACCCAAAAATTGGAGTCGGGCTACGCGCCGTAGCGGTCATATCATGCATTGCATTGCATTTAGCTACATCTGCTAGCTGTTATGCTATTTATTGGTATTTGTTGGTACAGGTACAGTGAATATTGATTCTATGACAGGGTAGCTGATTATAGTTTTACATAGTGCTTTATTGCGGATTTCTTATCCGCACTGTCTTACCCTTGTTTATTACCACCGAGTCTGGCAGTACTCATTTTACTCCCTGCACCTTGTGTGCAGATCCAGGTACCTCTCAGCAGTGATCCAGTAGCTGTGCGAGGCGACGTTTGTGGGATATACGAGGTAGCTGCAGAGTCCGCAGGACCCGATATTCCTTCCTACTGTCTTTTGATTTATTGTATTGACATTTCTTTCCTCACTTGGTATCTTGTAAACCTTTATACACTCATGTTCAGTAGAGGCTCATGACTCTTAACCCTTGGTCTATGGGAGTTGATGTATTATGGGACTTGTTTCCCCCGTTTTCGTCACATATATCGCTGTTATTTCTTGAATTAATTTGCTTAAATGGGTTAAAGAGAGCTTCTAGCTCCGTGGTTGATATGGATTGGTCAGGCTGGCTTAGCAATGTGTTGGGCGCCATCACGACCGGATTTGGGGTCGTGACAAGTTGGTATCAGAGCCTAGGTTTACTAGGCCTCATGAGTCTTGAGCCGGTTAGTAGAGTCTTGTGGATCGGTACGGGGACGCCTGTACTTATCCTCGGGAGGCCGCGAACCTTTAGGAAACACTTCACATTTCTTGGAATTCTTATCGTGCGTACTTGATTCAGCTTGAGATATGCTTTTTGAAATTCCTTCCGTACGTCCGTGTACGCATCGAGCGCTCAGTAATGTAATTGCCTTATGGCTTATGATTTCCTCGAACGAGGGGCGAGATATAATCTCGGTGAGTTCATGTTGGGCCAGTCAGGATGACTTGAGGCTGGACCTTGTTTATGACTTGAGCATTGAGGTGCCGATTTTGTGAGTGGTGGCAATAGATAATGTATTGAGGGTTTGAAACCCCGTATTTGCACTATAAAGTGATGTGCTGAGATGGAATACGCGTCATGTGACGAGTGTGGTGGTATTATGACTGGGGATTTGGACTTGATCCTTCCCGATTGATTATTACTGTGTAAAATGACTGAGACCGGGCTTATATTTATGTACTTGAGCTAGTAGCCATGTTTGGGGCCTTGTGCCGATCTGTAGTGTATTAAGGAGGCTTACTAATGGATGAGCTGTTAATTGTTCGACTCTTACCTAATCTATTGTGTAGCTCCGACCTATGGGCGTGGTGAATATTTACCATATCTCTTAATTGGAAGGTAAAGTGCCTTATGTGTAGTGGAACGAGTTCAAACTCAGGAAGACTAAAGTGATTATGCTATGTGTATCCTGGTGGAAGGTATTGTGCTGAAATGCTAAATTGAGGCGAGGTAGGTGGGTTGATTCTCATGTGTAATTGAAAGGTAGTTGATATATGTTATGATTCGAGCAGATACAACGCAAGTTCAAGTATAAATTGTGATAATATGATTCGTGTAGTATTGAGATTTAATGTTGTTGAAATACATTGTGATATCTTGTTGAGTTGTGGAAGTATTGTTAGAATGGTTTGGTGATTCTCTGGCAGGTGGATAGGCCAATTTACAAAGGAAACTCTGCCGAAATTTTTGGAAAATTCGGGACTTAGAAACGATTTTGTCATCTAAAGAGGGGGCGTAACTGTTGTGTGTGAATGAATGCAAGAATTGCAAAAGAGTTAATATTTCTGATGATTCGAGTCTCTGTCAAGGCTTGTAAATGACTTGAGTTTAATCTCATTATAACATTTCGGCATCACTTGAGTAATAATGATATTGGTGGTTAAAAGTGCTTTGATGAATGGCTTCGAGCTAAGTTGGGGAGGTTGCTATTGATTAACTGATTTCACTATTGTGTGCTATGTTGATTCAGTCTCTAAGTATGTTGGGAAATTCTGGTAAAGGTCATGGTGCTTCGTAGATCTGATGAAGTACTAGGGTGTTTTGAGCTGCTGTTGGTAAAGAATATTCATCGTATAGAAAAGAAAGATAGTTGATTGTATATGTAAGTAATCATGTTCAGCGATGTCAGAGTTCTAACAAAACACGAGTGGTTCTACTCAATAGGACAGTTTAATTACAGCTGAATAAGGGTGAATGATGCCCGAGAATGGTTTTGCAGTGTTCAAGATTTTGCTTGTAACAGTCGGGTGCCTTAAGATTTGTGTATGTGGCTAAAGATGGCGGTTTCGTTAGAGAAGATCAGGGCTTGTGTTATATCATGTGAATGATGGAATTCTAGGTATCCATATTGGGAAGTAATGATAACAAATTCAAAAACCGCGGGAAGTTCATCAAAATAAAGTGTGGTAGAATGTGGTACTTTTGGGAAACATTGAGAGAGTATTCAGTGGCCTAAGGGTCTTAGACCGTGTGGTCTTGTGTACGAGTCTTGTGTGGTAAAAAGGGTTGAGGCATTGTCGTACTACAATAAAGACTGATATGAAATTAGAGATGAATCAGAAAGGAAACTGGGTAAATGGAACAACTTGTTAATAAACCGAAGCGGTATGATAAGGAATACGATTAATTCCTGGTATATGTTTGGAGTAATGAGTCTTGCAGATATTGGGCAATAGAACTTTTGAGTGCTGGCAGTTGTACAACTCGATATGGGTATAAGGATTTAGTCCTGGCAGTTTAACTTATGCAATGTAATTGGGGAGAAAGCGTTTATGATGTGTTTTACCGTGGTTTGAAAATGAGTGTAATTTTTGCTGTTGGTATGCAAGGCTTGGAATGTGTAATGAGTTTTCTCTATATGGGATCACGAAAGTCCTTGACTAGTTGAGTGCGCCGATGTTGAGGCGTAGGAAAGGGATATGAATTTCCATGTTGTCTTAGTATGGTATGGTATATGCGATGTGTTATGGAAAGTTGATAATGGCATATTCAAGGTTTTGAGATCAGTTCATAATATATGGGAAGTCATTAAAATTGTTGAGCAGCGCGGGTAGCTGCAGGTGATTTAAGAATCGATCTTTCCGGTGATTAAGGAAAATGGTGCAGCTATTCTAGTGAATTGGCAGGGTATATGGTCAAAAAGTACAAGGTAATGTAAACCGATAATATCTAGTGGTATGGTGGTATTCTCTTGTTGGATCGATCGTGATGATTGAGTTGTTGATGGCATATGGAAATTTCTGAATGACTTTCGTGGTATGATAGGATGATTGGATGCTTGATGTGTGTTATGTATAATTGAGTCGTTGATGGAATAGTGATTCATGTGTTATATATGTGTTGGAGACTTGAAGTTCTCGTTAGTCCGCCTATGCGGTGGTTGTATATCGTGTGTATCGACATCGTTTAGTGATTATTGGAAATCGGAAGCCCTACTGGCTCTCTCTTAACTTGATATGATGAATTTGGATTGTGATACTTGATTGCTGACTTGTTGTCATGGGTTAGGTTGTCTAGGCTAATGTGATATGGACCATGATGGAATGGCACAAATTGCCTGGCAGAGTGCATCAAAGTATGCTCCAGCGGGGTAGTTGTACCTCAGGACCAGCGGACGGCTGGTGGGCATTGCTTTGTTAGTTGGGCCTTCGTAGCGGATATCAGTGCAGAGGTTTCTACCATTGATTTAGTTCAGATAGTGAGGAACTTTGTCGGATGTGTTTCTTGTGTCCGAGCTTGAGGCTATATATGTTTACTGTAATGAGCAATTCGACTCGATGTGCATTTCTTTTGCGAAGGAATGGTATCCGGATCGGGTGGCACGCCGCCACGGGTATGTCGTTGGGGCGGGTTGCACGCCGCAACAGAAGATTGTGAAAATATAGTTAGTTATATGCTACTTGGTATACAATACTTCCTCGCTTCTGAGGAGAAGTCCGTTTTGAGTATCGCTGGGCGAATGGCACATCGGTTGTGTCCTTTCAGGATTTAATAGCATACGTTAATTGTTTCACCGTGGGTGAGGTTGATTGCTTGGGTTCAAGACCTAGATTTGCGCGTGGCTAACCGTTTGAGCTTAGTGGCTTGAGGTGCTTCATGAGTTATAATGTTGGGATAAAATCACGAGTCTTGGTAAGGCCACGTGATGTTATGACCTCTCGAGAAGGATTCAGGTACTCTATTTTTATAACGCGAGACGCGATCTCAGTTCTATGTTATGATGGCACAGATGCTGGAGACAGTTATCATGATTTGAGCTGTCATGATTCGAGTGTGTGCAGACGTTTCTGTTGGAGCCTATGTTATGCTCGTCACGGCTTAGGCCGGTGGTTGAGATGTCATGTCACCAGTGTGGTGTGTTATGATTGAAATGACCGTTGGAGTCATTAATGAATATGAGCATATTGGATCTTAGCTTGTTAGAAAGGTAAAAATCGAGGTTTGGCTCCGAAACATTTTGTGGTACCAGTTTTAAAAGGGAAATAGATTCACGAATGGTTAACCTGAGAGATGGGTTCGGTATATCGCGTGCTTCAGCTGCCGTGGGCAGGATATGGAGGTGTTGGAATAAGACTCTATCTAATAAAAGAGGTTTTCAGCTAGTATTTGGTTATTGTGGCTAGTTGTTGTGATTAGAGACTATCGTCTCGAGTTATTGGGTTGTCGATACATCATATGATCTCACCCGGAGTAGTGAATATGGGTTATTGCAGTGGATTCGAGTGTATCCTGAGTATAGGCATGGGATTTGCAATTGGCATATGATTTCGGAAAGTACAATGTGATTTATGGTTAAGATGGTCTGTGAAATTTTGACTATATGGTGTTTTCGGACTTATGTGACATAGGGTGACGTATGATCGCCCGAATATATGCTTGGTAAGGTCATTCAGCTATTGGGTTGCTTCTAGTACAACTCTGAGTACGCTCGAGGACGAGCGATTGTTTAAGTTGGGGAGAATGTAACGACCCGGCCCGTCGTTACGGAAATTAACCACCCCGTCATGTTGTAATTACATGTTTTATGATTTTATATCAGTATTAGAGTCCATCGGGTGAGTTAGGAGTGAATTGGATTGAAAATGAGGCATATAGCCTTTTTGAAGGAAACTTGAACATGGAAAGTCAACCTGGAGTTGACTATTTGGTTAGAGGGCTCGGAATCGGATTCTGATGATTCGGTTAGTTCCGGGAGGTGATTTATGACTTAGGAGAGCAATCGGAAATGAATTTGGAGGTCCGGTGTAGTTTTAGGCTTGAATTGGCTAAGGTTGAATTTTGACGATATCCGAACGGTAGGTGAGATTTTGATCCGGGAGTCGGAATGGAATTCCGACAGTTGCAGTAGCTCCGTTAGGTGATTTTGGATATGGCTGCAAATTTTCAGGTCATTCGGACATCGTTTGGTCGGGTTTTTGATCGAATGTGAATTTTTGAAGTTAAAGTTAAACTTAAGCTTGAATTTGTTGAAAAAGGACGATTTTGATGTTAACGATAGAGTTTTGATGATTGGAACAAGTTTGAATGATGTTATAAGAGGTGTTAGTACTTTTAGTTGAGGTCCCGGAGGCTTCGGGGTAAATTCGGATGCCCAACGAGTCATTTTTGGAAGATTTTTGCCGTTTTGAGCATAAATGTAATGATCCAAAGGTCTATTTTTAGTTTTAGAGATCCAAATTTGATTTCGAGACTTTGAGAATTTAAATAATGAATTATAGGACTGATCCGGAAATTTTGGTTTAATTTCATCAAGTCGCGATTGGGTTTTTGACGCGAAACATGAGTTAATTGTTTAACGAGCGAAATTGATGTTGTACTGAGAAAATGAGATCCAAATTCAGTTTTGTTTGAACCACTGGATCCGTAACAAAATTACGGAGCCATAGGAAAAAGAATCGTCAAATTTCGAGTTCGTATGATTGAGTTATAGTATTTTTAGTGAAATAAAAAGCTGCTGCAATTTTCTGGGGCAAATCTGTTATTTTTGCTTCTGCGATGAACAGTACCCGCAGAAGCGGGTGAACAGTGACTTTTCGCTTCTGCGATGAACAGTGCCGCAGAAGCGATGAACAGTAAATCGCACCTGCGGTGAACAGTAACCGCAGATGCGAAAATCGCTGGGCTTTTAATTGGGGCAGTCCGAGAGTTTCTTCATTTTTGGAGCTAGGGAGCTCGGATTGAAGCGATTTTCGAAGCGATTTTCACCATATGGATGGGGGTAAGTGTTCTATATCCAAAAGTGATTATATTCAATGATTCCTGGTTATTTTTCATCAAGTATTAGTGAATCAAATGGAAGAAATTGGAGAAAATTTGTAAACTTTTCAAAAACGAAAATTTAGGATTTGAAGGGTCATTTGTGGTCCGATTTGGGAGTTCTTGATATGTACGGACTCGTATCGAGATGAGGGTTCCGAATATGTAACTTTCATAATTTTTCGAGAAGCGTACCGAAAGTCGAGTTTTGGCAACTTTGGGAATTTTGATGTAAATTAAGTTGTTTTGACTGGGTATCATTCCATTGGTCTAATTTGATGTGTATTTATTATATTTGATCGGATTCTACACGTGCGAAGCTTGATTCTCATGGCAAGGGCATCGCGGAGTAGTCGTCGCGCCGTATTGAGGTGAGTAATAGATGTGGGTGATGACCAGGCGGGTTCGAAACCCCGGTATACCACTTTGTGACGCCGTATAGCGGCGAGACACGCACACTCTTGAGAGTGCGGGGTCGATTATGAATTGGAGACTATAGTTTAGTCCGACCTGTTGATACTGTGTTATTGGCTATTCTCGAGCCGTTGAAACTCCTTCTCGGATGGTTACATACTGTAATGTGATATTGGCTATTCTCGAGCCGTTGAACCTCCTTCTTGGACGGTTGAGTATGTTTGTGGGCCGTGAGCCAGTTATTGGATCCCGCGAGGATCGTTATCATTGTCTTATCATATAGACATGCTAGTTTACTACTAGTCCGCAGCTATTTTTGTTATTATGCTAATTCCAATCTCTGGAACTTGGTATTACTGTTTTCCAATTGAAAAATGATAAAAGAGTTTTCAAAAACTATTTTTGAGCCTGCGAGGCTGTATCTGCATATTAGTCGACTAGTAGTGGATCGGGTTGGGCTGCGCGGCGAGATATATGTTGGATCGGACTGCACGCCGCAGAATATCTCTATGAGATGTGCTTGGGCTGTAGGAGCCCCTCCGGAGTCTGAACCCCACAGTGAGCACGGGTACCCAAAAATTGGAGTCGGGCTACGCGCCGTAGCGGTCATATCATGCATTGCATTGCATTTAGCTACATCTGCTAGTTGTTATGCTATTTATTGGTATTTGTTGGTACATGTACAGTGAATATTGATTCTATGACAGGGTAGCTGATTATAGTTTTACATAGTGCTTTATTGCGGATTTCTTATCTGCCGCTGTCTTACCCTTGTTTATTACCACTGAGTCTGGCAGTACTCATTTTACTCCCCGCACCTTGTGTGCAGATCCAGGTACCTCTCAGCAGTGATCCAGTAGCTGTGCGAGGCGACATCTGTGGGATATACGAGGTAGCTGCAGAGTCCGCAGGACCCGATATTCCTTCCTACTGTCTTTTGATTTTGTATTGACATTTCTTTCCGCACTTGGTATTTTGTAAACCTTTATACATTCATATTCTTTAGAGGCTCATGACTCTTGACCCTTCGGTCTATGGGAGTTGATGTATTATGGGACTTGGTTCCCCGTTTTCGTTATATATATATCTCTGTTATTTCTTGAATTAATTTGCTTAAATGGGTTAAAGAGAGCTTCTAGCTCCGTGGTTGATATGGATTGGTCAGGCTGGCTTAAGCAATGTGCTGGGCGCCATCACGACCGGATTTGGGGTCGTGACATATATATAATTATATTTGACGAATTTGGGCATTTATTCAGGTAATTAAGAAGTTAAATAATTATTTCACTAAAATTTATTTTCTATTTTTCTTCAATATATTCTTAAGAATAACTGTTTGAATCTCTTTTTCAAGTTTTGGAGACTAATTTACGGGTCAAGATGCAGGTTTTGTAGACATATATACAAGATGACTATGATTTTGCAATGATATTATTATTGCAAACAGAACACTGTTATTATATTTCTAATCTAGAAATGTTAATTAGGTTTTTTTGCTATGGGTTTTTGTAAAAGAAATTGACTTACATTATGGCTGTATATATATTTTGTAAGTTACAACAAGTTACTCAATTTTGGTATTATAAAGGTTTATATTTATATTATTTCCTGTGACGATGGTGTAAGTTATTTCTTATGTGGCCCAATAAGTTAAGGCCCATAATTAATATTTAATTAATGAATAAATCTCATCCGTCCGATTGGTTACTTGATGGACGTACCAGATTAAATGAAAATCTCTATAAATTGGTCCTCTCTCCACTCATTAGGGTTACTGCTTTTCCTCTCTTCCATCCCTAAAGACGGCAGTAACGAAAGCTAGGGCAAGGGCGAGAAACCAATTACCGATTAACGCTTCCGCTTAAAGATGATGGCTCACGATTCGGGTATGTTTTCTATGACGATTATATGTAAGATTATCATGTTCAAGATCCTGGTAGAATTAAAGTTTATGCTTACATGTGGTATCAGAGCATGGTTATTTAAACTGATAATCTTCGTAAAAGAAAGAATATATTATGTTTATGCTTACATTCAATTCCGCCACATGATAGGAAAGGTACATATATCTCTATGTTTTGGAGTATTTTTAACATGGGTGGTGTTATTGGCGGACTTATTCCTTTTGTATCGAATTATAATAGAACTACCGCGGCCTCTGTTAATGATGGTACATATATTGGATTCATGATTTTCATGGCAATTGGAACCTTTCTTTCTTTAGCAATTTTGCATCCTAGTAAGGTTATTAGGAACGATGGTTCGAAGTGTACTAATATAAAGTACTCCAGTGTGTCTGTTGAATTGCTGCAAATACTCAAATTGTTTGCGAACTGGAAGATGTTGTTGATGATTCCAGCTTCGGTTGCTAGTAACTTTTTCTATACTTATCAGTTCAATAATGTTATTGGGGCCATTGTTTATTTTATGTATGTGATTAATGTTATATAGTTTGTTAGTCACCAAAGTGATCAAACTAGATTGTTTAAAGTACTCACATGCGTAAAATATTATGATCTCTATTTTGTGTGTGCACTTATGTTATATAGTTTGTTAGTCACTAAAGTGGCCAAACTAGTTAGTTTTATGAAAATATGCATACATAAAATTATAGTTTATCCATTAAATTAATGAAATGCCTATAATTTAAAATTAGTGGATAAATTAATTTTTACTATTGCTAGAACTTAAGGATTTACCCAAAGGTGAATCAATTATTCTATGAATAGTGAATATGATGAGGTAAAATTAATATTCTTAGTCAAATATATATTGTTTGTCCAAAGATGGCATATATATTTGGTTAAAAATATTTAAATACCTATTAAAGACTAAGTGGAATTTAATTTATGATAGTGTATCGTAGTATTTACCCAAAGGTGAACTACGATATGCTTTAATTATTTTGTTGAATCCATATTGATTTGTGAGCATGTATTATCTATTTTGCAGCTATTCCTTTTCATTCGCTTGCTTCGTCTGTTACTATGTTCAATGGATTGAACTTCTCTGAATGGCGTGAGCAAGTCCAGTTCCACTTAGGTGTGATGGATCTTGACTTGGCTCTGCTGAATGATAAGCCCGCTGCCACTACTGATTCGAGCAGTGCGGATGAGAAGTCATTCCATAAAGCATGGGAACGCTCTAACAGACTAAGCCTTATGTTTATGCGAATGAATATAGCCAACAACATTAAGAGTACTATTCCACAAACAGAAAGTGCCAGGGAATACCTGACGTTTGTGGAAGAACGTTTTCATTCTGCAGATAAGTCTCTCGCTGGTACACTAATGGCTGAACTCACGACCATGAAGTTTGATGGGTCGTGTAGTATGCAAAATCATATCATCGAGATGACTAACATTGCAGCAAGACTTCAGACCTTGGGGATGAAAGTAGATGACTCCTTCTTGGTTCAGTTTATTCTGAACTCGTTACCTCCCGAGTATGGACCTTTTCAAATTAACTATAACACTATTAAGGATAAGTGGAATGTTAGTGAATTGTCCGGTATGCTTACTCAGAAGGAGTCAAGACTTAAGAAACAAGGGAGTCATTCAATTAACCTCATGGGTCAAGGAGCTGGTAAAGGACTTAAAGCAAAGGCCAACAAGTTCAAGAAGAAGAAAGCACCTGCTAAAGCTCAACAGGATGCTAACAAGGAACGTAAGGCAGATACGTGTCGTTTCTGTAATAAGGAAGGACACTATCAGAAAGATTGCCTGAAACGTAAAGCTTGGTTCGAAAAGAAAGGTACAATTAGTGCTTTTGTATGTTTCGAATCAAATTTAGTAGAAGTTCCTAATAATACTTGGTGGCTTGATTCGGGTGCAACTGCTCATGTATCTACTACGTTGCAGGGATTCCTTACGATCCAAATCACAAATCCAAATAAGGATTTCTTGTTCATGTGAAATCGTATGAAAGCTCCAATTGAAGGCATAGGGACTTATCGTTTGATCATGGAGACTGGACGTCACCTTGATCTATTACAGACTCTTTATGTACCTTCAGTTTCTAGGAATTTGATTTCTCTTTCAAGACTTGATGTTTCTGAATTTGATTTTAAGTTTGGAAATGGATGTTTCAATTTATATAAAAATGCTATTTTTTATGGTTCTGGTTTTCTTAGTGATGGTTTATATAAATTGAAGCTCGATATTGGTTTTTCTGAATCCCTTCTTAATGTTCAACATAATGTTGGAATTAAACGTAGTTCACTAGATGAAAGTTCTGCTTACTTGTGGCACGGATATTTGGGTCATATATCCAAAGAAAGGTTAGAGAGATTAGTAAAGAATGAGATTCTTCCGAATCTAAATTTTACTGATCTTACTATATGTTTGGATTGCATTAAGGGAAAGCAAACCAAGCATAGCAAGAAAGGTGCCACAAGAAGCACCCAGCTTCTTGAAATTATACACACCGATATTTGTGGACCCTTTGATGTTCCATCTTTTGGTGGAGAAAAATATTTTATCACTTTTATCGATGATTTTTCACGTTATGGATACATCTATTTGCTGAAAGAAAAATCTCAAGTAGTAGATGCTCTCAAGGTGTTTGTAAATGAGGTTGAAAGGCAATTAGATAAAAAGGTGAAATCATTAGGTCAGATAGAGGTGGTGAATATTATGGAAAATATAATGAGTCGGGACAATGTCCAGGTCCATTTGCAAAGTTCCTCGAGGAACGTGGCATATGTGCACAGTATACTATGCCAGGAACACCTCAACAAAATGGTGTTGCAGAAAGGCGTAATCGCACACTTATGGACATGGTTAGGAGCATGATAAGTAATTCCTCATTACCCAAATCATTGTGGATGTATGCTCTTAAAACCGCTGTATATTTATTAAACAGGGTTCCTAGTAAGGCAGTTCCAAAGACCCCTTTTGAACTGTGGACAGGAAGGAAACCTAGTTTAAGGCACCTACATGTTTGGGGTTTCCCAGCGGAAGCTAGAGTTTATAATCCACAAGAAAAGAAATTAGATTCTCGAACAGTAAGTGGTTACTTTATTGGTTACCCAGAGAAATCTAAAGGGTATGTATTTTACTGTCCAAACCATAGTTCAAGAATTGTTGAAACCGGTAATGCAAGATTCATTGAGAATGGTGAAGTTAGTGGGAGTGTTGAAAAGCAAAGTGTTGAAATTAAAGAGGTAAGGGTCAATATTCTATTACCCAGAAATATGCCTACCTCCACACAAATACCAAATATTTTTCCAGTTGTTGAAGAACACTTTGACAACGCCGAGCAACATTTGGATGAAACACTTCATGAAGGAACTAACTCACAAATATCTGACACAAATGAACCACAAGAAATGCCATTAAGAAAATCCCAAAGAGTTAGAAAATCGGCTATTTCGGATGATTACGTGGTTTATTTGCAAGGGTCAGATTTTGATATTGGTCTTAATAAGGATCCGGTTTCATTTTCACAAGCCATAGAAAGTAATGAGTCCGACAAATGGATTGATGCCATGAAGGAAGAGTTAAAATCCATGGAATACAATAAAGTCTGGGATCTCGTTGAATTGCCTGAAAGTTCTAAAAGAATCGGGTGTAGATGGGTCTTTAAGACCAAACGCGATTCAAATGGCAATATTGAGAGATACAAAGCCAGACTTGTTGCCAAGGGTTATACTCAGAAAAGAGGCATTGATTATAAAGAGAATTTTTCACCGGTCTCAAAGAAAGACTCATTAAGAATTATTATGGCTTTGGTGGCTCATTATGATTTGGAGTTACACCAAATGGATGTGAAAACTGCCTTTCTTAATGGAGATCTCGAGGAGGAAGTGTATATGGACCAACCAGAGGGTTTCAAAAATAAAGGGAAAGGTCAAATGGTGTGTAAACTGAAAAAGTCAATATATGGACTTAAACAAGCCTCACGACAATGGTATGTAAAGTTCAATGATACCATAACATCTTTTGGATTTGTGGAAAATACCGTTGATCGGTGTATATACCAAAAGATCGGTGGGAGCAAGTTTATATTTTTAGTCCTATATGTTGATGATATTCTACTTGCTGCTAATGACTTAGGTATATTGCGTGAGACTAAAGATTTTCTCTCTAAGAATTTTGAAATGAAAGATATGGGTGAGGCATCCTATGTGATAGGAATAGAAATATTCCGTGATAGATCACAAGGATTATTGGGGTTGTCTCAGAAAGGCTATATCGAAAGAATTCTTGAGAGATTTAACATGAACAATTGTTCAGCAGGAATTGTTCCAATTCAAAAAGGGGACAAATTTAGTCTCATGCAATGTCCTAAAAATGATGTAGAACGAAAGGAAATGGAATCAATTCCTTACTCTTCTATTGTTGGCAGTCTGATGTATGCCCAGACTTGCACAAGACCGGATATTGGCTTTGCGGTCGGAATGTTAGGAAGATATCAGAGTAACCCAGGAATTGATCACTGGAAAGCTGCAAAGAAAGTTTTGAGGTACCTGAAAGGAACGAAGGATTACATGCTCATGTATAGGAGATCCAAGCATTTGGAAATTGTTGGATACTCGGATTCAGATTTCGCTGGATGTATTGATACTAGAAAATCCACGTTTGGTTATTTGTTCCAATTAGCTTGAAGGAGCAATATCGTGGAAGAGTGCCAAACAGTCTGTCATTGCTACATCCACGATGGAAGCAGAATTTGTGGCATGTTTTGAGGCCACAATTCATGCATTATGGCTGCGAAACTTTGTTTCAGGACTTGGGGTTGTCGACACCATTACCAAGCCGCTAAAAATTTATTATGATAATTCTGCAGCAGTATTCTTCTCCAAGAATGATAAGTACTCCAAAGGTGCCAAGCATATGGAATTAAAGTACTTTACCGTCAAGGAGGAAGTTCAGAAACAAAGAGTGTCACTTGAGCATATTAGAACAGATCTCATGATTGCAGATCCGTTAACGAAAGGTTTACAACCAAAGATATTTAAAGAACATGTACATAGAATGGGTCTTGGTTGTATTTACGACTGATGTATTTATGATGTTTTGACACCCTGAGCTCATTTATATGTTTCTGATATACATTAGTGATTTCCTGTTTCTCATAATGGTGTGCACATTATTGTTTTGAGATATTACAGGATAAGTCTCAATGAGACATTATTGTGGACCATAAAAGTTTTATAGCTTATGAACCTGATACGATAAATTACTAATGTTGTAGTATATGGAAGGGAGTATGTAGACAAATTATGTATAACCGCCATAACTCACATTTACTAGTTTATCGTATTGTGGTATTTATGATGGACATTATAGAAGAGATTTGTTTATGCGCAACTAATGTTCCTATATTAAATATTAATATTATGTGATTATTGGGCCAAGTGGGAGAATGTAAGTTATTTCTTATGTGGCCCAATAAGTTAAGGCCCATAATTAATATTTAATTAATGAATAAATCTCATCCGTCCGATTGGTTACTTGATGGACGTACCGGATTAAATGAAAATCTCTATAAATTGGTCCTCTCCCCACCCATTAGGGTTACTGCTTTTCCTCTCTTCCATCCCTAAAGACGGCGGTAACGAAAGCTAGGGCAAGGGGCGAGAAACCAATTACCGATTAACGCTTCCGCTTAAAGATGATGGCTCACGATTCAGGTATGTTTTCTATAACGATTATATGTAAGATTTTCATGTTCAAGATCCTGGTAGAATTAAAGTTTATGCTTACAGATGGTTGTTACAGAATTATTGATTAAGATTAAGATTTATTCATATAAATGTTTAGGTACCAGTTGTAATGTCTTTAAGGATCAAACCAGTTCTTAAAATACTCATTTGATCAATTTAATAGATACTAGTTTATAATTAGGGACCATAAAAAGTAGTCCCCAAAAGGTTTTAGGGACAAAAAAATTTGGTAGCTAAATCAATTAAAGACCAGATACTAACTAATTAAGGTATTATTTTTCTTTTATCCTGGACCAGAAATCAAGTCCTTAAAAATATTTTAGAGAAGGGAACAATGTTGGTCGCCGAAAATCTTTAGAGACCGGCTCAAAATCCCCGTCGCTGTTGACCTTTAGCGGCGAAGCCTACAGCGACGGGTCACGACTAGGTAAAGATGGTCATTGTTTCTCTTTAAAGACCAGACTCTAATTTTTAAGGACCATTTTTCCGGCCGCTAATAACTCTTTTTCTTGTAGTGTAATTTTTAGACGACAATAGTTTGTCACTGTTTGTCGTCAAAACAATTTCATCAATATGTTGAAAGAATGTCAATTTAAATCTTCTAATTAAACTCAAAAACTTGTAAAGAATAAAGTTGAATCTCTTGAGCCTTGTTTACGTAAACTGGAATTAGAGAATTTAATTGTTGGGCAATTAATTTTTTATTTGCGAATTTTATTTGAAATCTTTTTAACGTAATATAAGATGACTTTTATGAAATACAATACTATATGCCTTTATTAAATTTTAACGGTGCTACAGAATGAATATGAATAAGGACTTACCAATCAAAATCACAATTAAACCTAAAATTAACACGTAGTTCAGGGGGGTTTAGTTTTGGGGATAACACATAGTTTAAATAGGTAATTAACTCACAAAAACATGATAATTTAGGCGGGTTTTAAGCTGAGTTAAATAGCTACATAAAGTGCTACATGACACATTTTTAGACAATTAGGAGTATGTACTAGAAGCACCTCTAAGAATGCAATGAGGCGTTTTGAATATGAAGAGAAATATAGTTGTGGGGGAGGGGGGTGGGGGAGTGGGGAAGTTGGAGGCACCAAATCTTTATGGGAATTTTAGGGTATTAACTGAATATATTTTTATGTAAGGATCATAGTACATAGAAGCATCATAAATTTTTAGATTTTTTAATATATGTTATATATATATATATATATATATATATATATATATATATATATATATATATATATATTCGATCGTTATTTTGATATTTTATTTTAAAATACCAAATACCATACGTAATAGTTCTATTTTTTTTAAAACATAAACCAAATACCGGCCATAACGTTCATCGCCCTACCCCATACATTAATATACATAAAGGAGAACACACATACTGATCATAATCCATATATAACATAAAAAGAAATTAAAGACGACACAACAACATACGATACTTAAGACATGTTTACAGTACAAACATTTGACGGTGCAATTTGTTGCAACACACAGCTGAAGCAATTGCAAATTGCTTTATTATTAAACGACGTACACACGACATTCGAAAATATTCATTTAACGAGCGAGACAAATTCTCTCATTCTCCTCTGGAAAATAATGGCATGTCCTGCAAACAATACCGTCAGAGCAATCGTTGTTTGTTGTACATGCTCTCTGGCAAGTGATTAGTGAATTTATAAGCAAAGCTTGTTCCATGGCAGCTACCTCCAAAGGTAAATCACGTACAGCCATAACCACCATGTTTGGTGACCCTGATAATTTGCCTGTATAAATAACATCATTAAAAAATTAAACAACATTATCATATGTCACTATTAGACACTTATTTTTTTGACGAACTTCCATTGAGAATGTGCTCATTTGCAGGGTCGGAGCTAGAGGGTTAGCTATGGGTTCAACGGAATATTCTAGTAGAATTAGTCCAAACTCTTTGTTTTAAGAAATTCGCTAAATATGTATAAAGATTGAATTTAGAATTCAGTTACTGACATCTATTGTCGCTATATTAGAATTTAGAACCAATAAGTTCAAATCTAGGTCGAGCTATCTCACATTTTCGATAAATTTTGACGAGATTGTCCATCAGAAAAACGCATGGTTATAATAGTGTGTAATGTAAACGTGCATGCACTTGCACTCCTATTTAACGTATGGTTATTCTTTTCAATTTTATGAAAGAGCAAGTAAAGGGAGTTATTAATAATAATTACTCACCAACTGTAGCGACCCAGAAGAGGAGCATGAACACAGCTAATTGCTTTTGGAAAGAAGCCATTCTTCTGTGCATGTATGGATTGAGATTTTTAGAAAATTGCTTTGTGTGCTAAGAGTGCCAAAAAAGGTAGTATTTATACCCAATGAAGGAGTTAATTTTGTTTAATAAAAAATAGAAAGATTACACGAGAATTGCATGTAATAATAGTTTATTTGTTTACAGATTTATTAAGAGTGCTCTGTATACTATTTTGTTTATGTAATGTACACTTGTGCAATAATTATTGGTAAATAGTTTGACTATGGATGGTGTTGGGTCTTGATAATTATGTGTGTAATTAATACTCGATAGATGCTATATTGAGAAGGAGAGCCTTGGCGTAATGTTAAATTGTATGTGTAGGACCTATATTTCACATGTTCAAGCCGTGGAATAGGCTACTAACGCTTGCATAAAAGTAGGCTTCCTATATTATACCTATTAGGTACGATCCTTTTCCGGACCCCGCGTGAACGCGTCATGCTTTGTGCGATATTTACATACATGGGGTGTAAAATGGGGAACAATCCCACCTAAATCCTACCAAGAAAATCAATAATTCATATGCGGGACTCACAGCTAATTAAATGCTACTAAAAAGGAGAAGCTTCTTGCGAATTATGATTAGAAAGATAATTCTTAGGCTGATTATTGAATATTAGTAAGAGACGAAAGAACTTCGTATGTTGTGTTGAAAATTTGGAAAAAACTTCTAGATTTGAGGTTCAGATTATATATTTAGAATTGCTAAACATATGAATTAGTAGATGCATGTTTTTGAGTGAGAAAAAATGGAGGAAAATGAGTTACTAAGGATAATATTTTCTAAAATATTTAGAGTCTGTTTGGAAAGCTACCATGTAATTGGATTTGGTGTAATTACTAGGGTAGTAATTACACAGCCTAGTAATTACTCAGTTGTGTAATTACGGCGGCCTATTTGTTTGTCATAGTGTAATTGTTTACTGTTTGATTGTACAAGTGTTAAATTAAGTAATTATCAAAACTTAAAAGTTAATATACTAAATATATGCATATAAATTTTTATAAGTATAAATAATACTAATATTAGGAGGTGAAGTTTCAAAAAATAGAATAATAAAATAAATAAAAATAAAATATAAGCAATTACATGAAATAACAAGAAATAAAGGAAAAGAAATAATGTACAAAGAAAAATATATTTTATAATTTTAAAAGAAATTAAAAAGTAAAAATAAAAATAATAGAAATAAAAAGTTATAAAGAAAATAAATTAGAATAAAATAAAAAGGAACGAAAATATAAAATAATCGTGTAATTACACAGTGTAATTACCATCAATTCTCACGTCCCCCTTGAGAATTGGAGAGTGTAATTACACCCCTCCAATTACACCCAATTCCATGCTGACCAAGTAATTATTTGGTCAAACAAACATGCCAAACTATGTAATTGCACCCAATTACACCCAAATCCAATTCTTATGTGGCTTTCCATACATGCTCTTAAAACAACTAAAGATAAAAAAAAATTAAAGTGCACTTTTTCGAAAAATATTTTTTTTGGTACCAAACACGCGCTAAATGTAAACACTGCAGCTTTTAAAAGTTGGCATGATTGGCCGACCCTTATAGTGGAGACCTACTATTTTAGTGACGATAATTTTTATTTTTAGAGCGACTACAGTCGCTACAATTAAGTTTTTCCTTTCATAAGCAATTTGCTTGGCCAAAATAGCATTGCCGAGCTTAGTCACATAATTTCTGACATTTTGCAGCAACTATAGTCTCCTCAAAAATCGAATACATAGCGGTTACAAAAATTACTCATTGGAGATCTACCTAAAATTATTTGTATTTTTTGCGGCGTAATTATTTACATTTAGTAACAAGTTTAGTCGCCACCCAGTATTGATTATGTAGACACTAAAATTCGAATAGGTTGCCAGTAAAGTCATTATTCATTTGGCGGCCTATATAAAATATATTTTCACGTGGTGGTCATAATTCGTAGAAACAACATAAGTATTATTCGAGCCAATCAATAATCATGTAGTTCATAATTATGTTCTAACACTCTCAAACAAGCTAATTTTCACATGCTTAAGTACATAAAACATTATCAGTCATGTATGCATTTGAAAACGTTCAAAAGATGGGGTCATATGCATATGTTGTCATGATCCGAAATTCCCACCTTCAAAATCGTGATGATATATAATATTTCACTTGCTAGGCAAGCTAATGTTAGAATAATATTAGCCATTGTAAACAACTTTAATTTAGTTAATACAAGGATACACATGCGGAAGTGAATTTTGAAATAAAGTGATTCATCCATAATAATAATGGTGTCTAAAAATCATCTAAGAACGAGCTACTAGAATAATACAAATAAATATTTAAATGAAAATAAAGTTGTCTGAAAGAAAATACACAACCAAGAAAAAGTGGAAGGGGACTTCAGAACTGCGGATGCCAAACAGCTATACCTCAAGTCTCTTGCGAATAGCTGAATCCGAGCAAATCTACTGTACGCCTCTGGTATCTGCACAAAAAGTGCAGAGTGTAATGTGAGTACAACCGATCCCATGTACCAAGTAAGTGCCGAACCTAACCTCAATGAAATTGTGACGAGGCTAAGGCAGATCACTTACATTAACATGTACACAATGATAATAATAATAATAACAACAACATATAGGAGAACATGAATAGAAATTAGACCGATAAATCATATCAGCGATCAAGCCAACTCAGCAGCCATAGCCAATTATTATTTAAATCACTTCCTAATTTAAATCAAAATAATAATTCTATATTTGTTTACAGATTTAACGTGATTGCTTAAATATAGATTTCAGTATTTTTTAATACTTCAATAATTAAGCATTAGCATACTGAAATATTTGACATAAATGGACACTATTTGCATACATGTGGGGT